>JARQOD010000008.1:158521671-158589407 GCA_033576555.1 Oophaga sylvatica
TTAAGCGAACTAGGTTCATGGGGGGGCACAGACGCCTGTTCAGTTGTTCCCTTGGAGTATACAGAGTGGAGGCTGTAACTGCACCCTCGGCTCTGACTGACACCCAGCTCTTGGCCAGCAGTGTCACTCAGTGTCGGATAGCGTGGTTACATCAAAGCTCTTTTATGCTCCAAGCGGTGGCTGAACCCATTCTTGTACCGCCTCCATGACTAACCCATGCCGGTGAGTTTTAAAGTTAATTTTCTCCCTGCAGCTTTTAACCATTGTGCAGGTTAAAAACTGTTTTTTTGGTCATAGTTTCCCCTTTAGGTTTACTCTTATTTTTTTTTTCTTGTAGTTTTTTTTTTTTTGGGCTTTTTTGAGCAAACATTTGCGACAACTGGAACTTTTTTGCTTGTGATGCATAAATCTCCCCAGTGTAATACTAGAGTGATGTTGTGCTAAATTTTCTGATATTTTAAAAAGTTGCAAATAAAGAATCTGATGAAAACATCTAGAATCAATAATTTTCACTACAATGCTGAGGCTATGTGCACACGTTGCGGATTGCCATGGAAATTTCCGCGGCATTCCGCACCCCCCTGCCTCTGGAAATACACATATTATAGGTATGTGTATTCCCAGTAAACACTAGCTTT
This sequence comes from Oophaga sylvatica, assembly GCA_033576555.1. NCBI lineage: Eukaryota > Metazoa > Chordata > Amphibia > Anura > Dendrobatidae > Oophaga > Oophaga sylvatica. The sequence goes on from JARQOD010000008.1 coordinate 158,522,310, forward strand.
TTTTGCAAGCGATCTGACGGTTGGTCACACGAGTCAAACAAGTGTTTGACCGTGTGACCAACTTTTTACTATTAATTGCGCCTATGTCGCTTCAATAGTAAAAGATCTAATGTTAAAAATTAATTAAAAAATAATAAAAAATTGAATTTCTCACTTCCGGATCCCCGCAGCTTTCCCGCCTCTCAGCGACGCTCCCGCCAACCCCGTTCCCAGGCGTCCTTTGCGACAATCACCCCGATGACGTAGCATCACGCGAGGACCGCTATGTCTCTTGGGGTGATCTCGCAATGCATTCTGGGAACGGGATTGGCCAGGAGCGTCGCTGAGAGGCGGGAAGGCTGCGGGGGCCGCCGGAAGGTGAGAATATCACTATTTTTTATTTTAATTATTGTTTTTACATGGATATGGTACCCAGGGCCTGGAGGAGAGTTTCCTCTCCTCCAGGCCCTGGGTACCATCCGCACATGAACCGCTTACATTGCGCATGGTGTGCATAGCCACATGCGGAAAGTAATCGGTTCAATGCATTCCTATGGCGGCGGAATCGCCGCGGTTCCGCAAAAAAGAATGAGCATGCTGCGGATTCTCCCGCGATGCGATTTCCGCCGCGGAAAAAGCCGCAGCATGTGCACAGCATTGCGGAATCCCATAGGCCATAATGTGTTGTATTGTGTAAGCGGTGTTGCCGCGGTTTCGCAAAAAAAGCGGCAAAACCGCTAGGAATCCGCAACGTGTGCACAGGCCCGAAAACACACACAAAATGGAGACCATAGGGCCATTTATAGAACTTTACCTCTGTGTGCCTGGAAGCACGAGGTAGTACAGAGGTAGTGCAGTGTATTACGCCAGGGATCAGAGAGTTAAAAGTTTCAAGTAAAAAATATTATCAAAAAGATTGCAACTGATCTATCTTTCTTTGCACAATTGGGCCTCTCTATTTTCGGGAGGACACTATCAGTTAAATCTTTTGTTTTACCTAAAATATTATATGTTTTTAGGATTTTACCAGTAATCCTCCCATTTAGGACTCTTCGCAAAATTCAGGGAATGATACTCTCTTTTGTGTGGAATGGCAAGAAAGCTAGAATCTCAGCTGACTTGCTATACAAACATAAAAATCATGGAGGTGCCGGTCTTCCAAATATTCATGCATACTATTTGGCCTCGTTGATTAAACAGAGCTGGTATTGGTTTGCTGATAACGACCCACATCCAGCTTGGCTTCACCTAGAGAGGGACACTAGCGGGTTAAACTCGGTCCGAAAGCTTTTTTTTTGTTTTCTTTTTCACAAATCACGAAAAAACTCACCACATCCCATTTTTCAGTCATTAATCTCTGCCTGGAGGACTCTTGTTAAGCCACATAAAAATGCTAAAAAATTGGAGCACATTCCAAACCTACCCCTTTCCCTTTTGGCCATAATACTTGATTTCCCTATCCCTGAAACATGGACAAAGTCAGGAATCAAAAGGGTGGGAGACATTTATATCGGGGTAAATTCCTAACTTTCAGTGAGATTAAAACCAAATATGGGTTGCCTTCCTCTGAGGTAATTCTCTTTATCATGTTGAAGGATTGCTTTCATGGAACTAATATCTGGAAAATCTTGGAATTATGAAACTCTTTCATCACTTTTGTGCAATGTTAAAAACAAGCATATCTGGAGTCTAAGCAACTTGTATAGGCTTATAGCTGGGGATCCTAGTGGCACAAAAAACGTTTACATGAAAAGGTGGGAGTCTGATTTAGGAGAAGACTTTAGGACTGAGCAATGGGACGGTGCTATTAAAAATACCTATAGATCTAATATTTCAATGGCCCTCCATGAATGCCACTTCAAAGTGATGTCTAGATGGTATTATACCCCGATTAGGTTGTCGCACATTAATTTGGAACATTCCCCTTTGTGTTGGAGAGACTGCGGCCAACAGGGAAACCTTTATCATATTTTTTGGGGCTGTCCAAAAATTAAAGACCTTTGGTTTCAAGTCTCCCAGCACATTGACCTCCTCACCAAAAATGTTCAAATTACTCCTGGGAGAGTGCTTCTGTCATTAGACATGGAACAATTTGACCCCTCAATTAGATATGTTATTATACATATTTTCTTGGTGGTCAAGATTACCTTGGCGCAATGGTGGAAAAAAACGGAGGTACCTAAATTTGCAGATATCTTAGATAGGATTTGTCTACACAGTGACCTGGAATGGAGATTTGCGGTTGTTAATAATAGTATTCATAAGTACTCAAAAAAATGGGAGATCTGGAACAGCAAGTTTTACGCTAAACAAACATGTTGAAACTTGTCCCTATGCTAATTGCTGTTTTAATTGATGCATATTTAAAAGATGTATCTCTTTCTGAGGAGTTCCTCATAAGATGGTCTGACGAATGCTATTGTATTGTTTTGTTATTTTATTTTTTATATCCTCTTCAAACAATGTTTAGTAATGTTTGAGGGTTCTCTCATTTTATTGTTCCCTTTACCTATGTAAGTTATACCCTACTTACCCCTTTTCCATTCTGTTACCCTTCCCGGTCTTAATACTAAATTAATAAAAATATTTAAAAGAAAAGTTTCAAGTAAAAAAAAAAATGTATTTTATCAGACAACATCACCTCCCACAAAAAAATGCTATCTTGTGTTTGTAGGAAACTGAATCCTCAATTTAAGATATTGTCCCATTCGTTAAGGCTTGTAAAGATAGTGGAATGAGGAAACTGTCAAATAAAATGTGATCAAAAACATGTTAATATATTACAATTAGAAATAACAGCTCTGTTTTGGAAAATTGGGGCCCGGTTGCAAAGGCCAAAATTAGTTGAGGAGGGAAGAGAATGAGGGGGTGACAAAATAACTTTGCGATATAGAACATAATAACATTTGTGTCTTAGGACTAGTGTTGAGCGATACGATAATGCAAATATCGGCTATCGGCCGATATTAGCTCTATCGGCCTTTCGATAATTCGTTTCGATATTTTCGTCATATCGAATACCGGAATCGGATTTATGTCACTGTCTGTGTCCGTCGGTCGGGTCTGTCACTGTCAGTGTCCGTCGGTCGGGTCTGTCAGGAGTCAGCGGCACTTACCTGGCAGAAGATCTCCGGCGGTCACGTCCTGGACTGCTTCATGGCCGCCATCCTCTTCTCCCCGGCGGTCACATGCAGTTTCTCACGATAACTGCAGTGACTGCTGGGTAATCCCGGCCGTAAAGCAGTCAGTCCGATGACGCCACCGCCGGGGAAGCAGGTAATCAGCTGTGCTGCGTTGCGATGACAGGCTCTGCCTGTCATTGCGATGTAGCAGAGCTGGATCGTCGTGGGACTGTCGTTACTATGGACTGCGTCGGACAGGTGGTATACTGTTGGTTTTTTTTTTTTTATTTTTTTACAGGAGATCGATGGCGTCGCAGGAATGAGAGAGTAATAAAAAAATGAAAACTGTGTTGTCTCTTTTATTTCATTAACCCCTTCAAGACCCAGCCTATTTTGACCTTAAAGACCTTGCCATTTTTTGCAATTCTGACCAGTGTCCCTTTATGAGGTAATAACTCAGGAACGCTTCAACGGATCATAGCGATTCTGAGATTGTTTTTTCGTGACATATTGGGCTTCATGTTAGTGGTAAATTTAGGTCGATAAATTTTGTGTTTATTTGTGAAAAAAATGGAAATTTGGCGAAAATTTTGAAAATTTCGCAATTTTCAAATTTTGAATTTTTATTCTGTTAAACCAGAGAGTTATGTGACACAAAATAGTTAATAAATAACATTTCCCACATGTCTACTTTACATCAGAACAATTTTGGATACAAATTTTTTTTTGTTAGGAAGTTATAAGGGTTAAAAGTTGACCAGCGATTTCTCATTTTTACAACAAGATTTACAAAACCATTTTTTTTAGGGACCACCTCACATTTGAAGTCACTTTGAGGGGTCTATATGGCAGAAAATACCCAAAAGTTACACCATTCTAAAAACTGCACCCCTCAAGCTACTCAAAACTGCATTCAAAAAGATTATTAACCCTTCAGGTGCTTCACAGGAAGTAAAGCTATGTGGAAGGAAAAAACGGACATTATAATTTTTCCAACAAAAAATTTCTTTCAACCTCAATTTTTCATTTTCACATGGGCAACAGGATAAAATGAATCCTAAAATTTGTTGGGCAACTTCTCCTGAGTACACCGATACCTCATATGTGGTCATAAACCACTGTTTGGGCGCATGGCAGGGCCCGGAAGGGAAGGAGCGCCATTTGACTTTTTGAATGGAAATTTAGCTCCAATCGTTAGCGGACACCATGTCGCATTTGGAGTGCCCCTGTGTGCCTAAACATTAAAGCACCCCCACAAGTGACCCCATTTTGGAAACTAGACCCCCCAAGGAACTTATCTAACTACATAGTGAGCACTTTTAACCCCCAGGTGCTTCCCAAATTGATCCGTAAAAATGAAAAAGTACTTTTTTTTTCACAAAAATTTTCTTTCAACCTCAATTTTTTCATTTTCACATGGGCAACAGGATAAAATGAATCCTAAAATTTGTTGGGCAACTTCTCCTGAGTACACCGATACCTCATATGTGGTCATAAACCACTGTTTGGGCGCACGGCAGGGCTCAGAAGGGAAGGAGCGCCATTTGACTTTTTGAATGGAAATTTAGCTCCAATTGTTAGCGGACACCATGTCGCATTTGGAGAGCCCCTGTGTGCCTAAACATTGGAGCACCCCCACAAGTGACCCATTTTGGAAACTAGACCCCCAAGGAACTTATCTAGCTGCATAGTGAGCACTTTTAACCCCCAGGTGCTTCCCAAATTGATCCGTAAAAATGAAAAAGTACTTTTTTTTCACAAAAATTTTCTTTCAACTTCAATTTTTTCATTTTCACATGGGCAACAGGATAAAATGAACCCTAAAATTTGTTGGGCAACTTCTCCTGAGTACAACGATACCTCATATGTGGTCATAAACCACTGTTTGGGCGCATGGCAGGGCCCGGAAGGGAAGGAGCGCCATTTGACTTTTTGAATGGAAATTTAGCTCCAATTGTTAGCGGACACCATGTCGCATTTGGAGAGCCCCTGTGTGCCTAAACATTGGAGCACCCCACATGTGACCCCATTTTGGAAACTAGACCTCCCAAGGAACTTATCTAACTACATAGTGAGCACTTTTAACCCCCAGGTGCTTCCCAAATTGATCCGTAAAAATGAAAAAGTACTTTTTTTTTCACAAAAATTTTCTTTCAACCTCAATTTTTTCATTTTCACATGGGCAACAGGATAAAATGAATCCTAAAATTTGTTGGGCAACTTCTCCTGAGTACACCGATACCTCATATGTGGTCATAAACCACTGTTTGGGCGCACGGCAGGGCCCGGAAGGGAAGGAGCGCCATTTGACTTTTTGAATGGAAATTTAGCTCCAATTGTTAGCGGACACCATGTCGCATTTGGAGAGCCCCTGTGTGCCTAAACATTGGAGCACCCCCACAAGTGACCCCATTTTGGAAACTAGACCCCCAAGGAACTTATCTAGCTGCATAGTGAGCACTTTTAACCCCCAGGTGCTTCCCAAATTGATCCGTAAAAATGAAAAAGTACTTTTTTTTTCACAAAAATTTTCTTTCAACCTCAATTTTTTCATTTTCACATGGGCAACAGGATAAAATGAATCCTAAAATTTGTTGGGCAACTTCTCCTGAGTACACGATACCTCATATGTGGTCATAAACCACTGTTTGGGCGCACGGCAGGGCCCGGAAGGGAAGGAGCGCCATTTGACTTTTTGAATGGAAATTTAGCTCCAATCGTTAGCGGACACCATGTCGCATTTGGAGTGCCCCAGTGTGCCTAAACATTGGAGCACCCCCACAAGTACACCATTTTGGAAACTAGACCCCCCAAAGAACTTATCTAACTACATAGTGAGCACTTTTAACCCCCAGGTGCTTCCCAAATTGATCCGTAAAAATGAAAAAGTACTTTTTTTTTCACAAAAATTTTCTTTCAACCTCAATTTTTTCATTTTCACATGGGCAACAGGATAAAATGTAATCCTAAAATTTGTTGGGCAACTTCTCCTGAGTATACCGATACCTCATATGTGGTCATAAACCACTGTTTGGGCGCACGGCAGGGCCTGGAAGGGAAGGAGCGCCACAATTGTTAGCGGACACCATTTCACGTATGGAAAGTATGTAGTGTATGTCAGGTTGGTGTGTGGTGTGGTGTAGTGTACATCAGGTTGGTGTGTGTGGATACACACACACACACCATCCTGACATACACCACACACCACCTGACATACACTACATCAGGTTAGTGTGTGTGGTGTAAGTGTATATCAGGTTGGTGTAGTGTACGTCAGGTTGGTGTGTGTGGTTTAGTGTATGTCAGGTTTGTGTGTGGTGTAGGTCAGGTTGGTGAGTGTGGTGTAGTATACACCACACACCCACCTGACGTCACTACGCCACCACACATGCGTACATACCAAACCTGACATACTACGTCAGGTTGGTGTGTGTGGTTTAGTGTATGTCAGGTTTGTGTGTGGTGTAGTGTATGTCAGGTTGGTGAGTGTGGTGTAGTATACACCACACACACCAACCTGACGTGCACTATGCCACACACACCAACCTGACGTACACTACGCCACACACACCAACCTGACATACTACGTCAGGTTGGTGTGTGTGGCGTAGTGTACGTCAGGTTGGTGTGCGTGGTTTAGTGTATGTCAGGTTTGTGTGTGGTGTAGTGTATGTCAGGTTGGTGAGTGTGGTGTAGTATACACCACACACACCAACCTGACGTGCACTACGCCACACACACCAACCTGACGTACACTACGCCACACACACCAACCTGACATACTACGTCAGGTTGGTGTGTGTGGCGTAGTGTACGTCAGGTTGGTGTGTGGTTTAGTGTATGTCAGGTTGGTGAGTGTGGTGTAGTATACACCATACACACCAACCTGACGTGCACTACGCCACACACACCAACCTGACGTACACTACGCCACACACACCAACCTGACATACTACGTCAGGTTGGTGTGTGTGGCGTAGTGTACGTCAGGTTGTGTGTTGTGGTTTAGTGTATGTCAGGTTTGTGTGTGGTGTAGTGTATGTCAGGTTGGTGAGTGTGGTGTAGTATACACCACACACACCAACCTGACGTGCACTACGCCACACACACCAACCTGACGTACACTACGCCACACACACCAACCTGACATTAGTAGTTGTGTTGGTAGTGTACGTCAGGTTGGTGTGTGTGTTTAGTGTATGTCAGGTTTGTGTGTGGTGTAGTGTATGTCAGGTTGGTGAGTGTGGTGTAGTATACACCACACACACCAACCTGACGTGCACTACGCCACACACACCAACCTGACGTACACTACGCCACACACACCAACCTGACATACTACGTCAGGTTGTGTGTGTGGCGTAGTGTACGTCAGGTTGGTGTGTGTGGTTTAGTGTATGTCAGGTTTGTGTGTGGTGTAGTGTATGTCAGGTTGGTGAGTGTGGTGTAGTATACACCACACACACCAACCTGACGTGCACTACGCCACACACACCAACCTGACGTACACTACGCCACACACACCAACCTGACATACTACGTCAGGTTGGTGTGTGTGGCGTAGTGTACGTCAGGTTGGTGTGGTGGTTTAGTGTATGTCAGGTTTGTGTGTGGTGTAGTGTATGTCAGGTTGGTGAGTGTGGTGTAGTATACACCACACACACCAACCTGACGTGCACTACGCCACACACACCAACCTGACGTACACTACGCCACACACACCAACCTGACATACTACGTCAGGTTGGTGTGTGTGGCGTAGTGTACGTCAGGTTGGTGTGGTGGTTTAGTGTATGTCAGGTTTGTGTGGTGTAGTGTATGTCAGGTTGGTGAGTGTGGTGTAGTATACACCACACACACCAACCTGACGTGCACTACGCCACACACACCAACCTGACGTACACTACGCCACACACACCAACCTGACATACTACGTCAGGTTGGTGTGTGTGGCGTAGTGTACGTCAGGTTGGTGTGTGTGTAGTCAGGTTGTGTGGTAGTTCTGTAGGTTTGGTGATGTTCAAAATGTGTTTAGTCACGGATGTGTGATGATTTGAAGCATTCATTCAAACACAGGGCAGGTTTGTCAGGACACGTTTCACATTGAAAACGAGATTCCCTTCTTATCCCCCTTTTATAGCACACCCGGCACCTTTTTTTTGCTCTCCCTCACAGGGAAAATGTTGCCCTGGTACCACGCGGGAAACTTGAGTTCCAGGAGTGCTGGGGCGCCCTCCGTCCTCCTCTCCAAAAATCATGGCCTTTATCACCGACTCCTGGAACTGAAGGAAGGTGTTGTTGGTCTGGCCTGTACATCGTGATAGCACGTATGCGTTATACAGTGCCATTTGCACGATGTGCACAGCCAGTTTTTTATACCACACCTTCGTCTTCCGCATGGCACTATAGGGCTGGAGGACTTGATCAGAAAGATCAACTCCCCCCATGTGTTTGTTGTACCCCAGGGCACAGACCGGTTTGTGAACCTGTGCTGGGGTACCACGAACGGTAGTGGCCGTGGTGCTGGGACCATGGATTGTTGTCAAGAAAAAGACTTCCCTTTTGTCTTTGAACTTGACCACAAGCATGTTGCCGCTACATTGGGCTCGGCTCTCACCCTTTGGGAGAGGCTGCTCAATTAGCGGCAAAGGGAGACCCCTCTTGTTTCTGCGCACAGTACCGCAAGCTGCGGTAGCTCTGGCAGAGAGGGATTGAAATAGTGGGATGCTTGTATAAAAGTTATCAACATACAGATGGTAACCTTTATCAAGCAGTGGGTAGACCAAATCCCACACTATTTTCCCACTCACCCCAGAGCAGGTGGACATTCTGGGGGCTGGATCTTGGTGTCCTTCCCTTCGTAAACTCTAAAGCTGTGAGTGTACCCTGAGGTACTCTCACACAGCTTGTAGAGTTTTATCCCGTACCTCGCCCTCTTGCTGGGCAGGTACTGACGGAACTGAAGCCTCCCTTTGAAGTGGACGAGGGATTCATCCACACAAATTTCCCTTTCGGGAACGTACACTTCAGCAAACTTGTTGCTGAAGTGTTCGATGACCGGCCGAATTTTGAACAGTCTATCAAAATTCGGGTCATCGCGGGGAAGGCTGTCAGTGTTGTCCCTGAAATGAAGAAACTTATGAATCGCTTCAAAACGTTTGCGATTCATAACCATACCAAATACTGGAGTTTGATATAAAATATCAGTACTCCAGTATTGGCGAAGTTCTGGTTTCTTCACAATCCCCATGTGAAGGACCAGTCCCCAATATTTCATCATTTCTACTGAGTCAATGGGACTCCAAGTAGTAAATGATGAATTAGGGTTTTCAGCAAAAAATTGCAGGGCGTACAAGTTACTTTGCTCCACCATAAGACTGACAATTGACTCAGAGAAATAGACTTTGAAAAAGTCTATTTCTTTGAAGTTGGCAGTCTCGAACTGGATTCCTGATTGGGGAACAAAATCAGGAATCCGTGGAGCAAAATTTTCAGGGACGGGGTTCCAGGAGGGGGCACTAGTGCTAGGTTGGGTGTGACTAGCACTAGGTTGGGGGTTACTCACACTTGGTCTTGGGTCTTCTTCCCCGGCTTCCAACTCTTCTTCCCTGGCCTCCGGCTCTTCTTCTCCGGCCTCCGGCTCTTCTTCTTCGGCCTCCGGACGACTTCTTGTGCTGCGACGTCTTGGTGTTGGTACGTCTGTGTCACTAGAGGAGGAAGAGGGGGAGGAATACAGAAAAGTAGGGTCCTCTCCTTCACTATCAGCTTCGGAGGCAATATAAGCATATGCCTCCTCCGCTGAGTACACCCTCTGGGATGAATGGGACGAGTGAGACATCGTGAGTGTGGTGTGTGCGTGTGTAAAAAAAGCTAAAACTTTATTATAGTCTGCGTGTGCGAGTGTTTGTTGAAACTTTGTACTGCAGGAGTTGTCTGTCAGGCGCGCGGGGGGCAGGAGTTGTCTGTCAGGTGCGCGGGGGGCAGGAGTTGTCTGTCAGGTGCGCGGGGGGCAGGAGTTGTCTGTCAGGTGCGCGGGGGGCAGGAGTTGTCTGTCAGGTGCGCGGGGGGTAGGAGTTGTCTGTCAGGTGCGCGGGGGGCAGGAGTTGTCTGTCAGGTGCGTGGGGGGCAGGAGTTGTCTGTCAGGTGCGCAGGGGGCAGGAGTTGTCTGTCAGGTGCGCGGGGGGCAGGAGTTGTCTGTCAGGTGCGCGGGGGGCAGGAGTTGTCTGTCAGGTGCGCGGGGGGCAGGAGTTGTCTGTCAGGTGCGCGGGGGGCAGGAGTTGTCTGTCAGGTGCGCGGGGGGCAGGAGTTGTCTGTCAGGTGCGCGGGGGGCAGGAGTTGTCTGTCAGGTGCGCGGGGGCAGGAGTTGTCTGTCAGGTGCGCGGGGGGCAGGAGTTGTCTGTCAGGTGCGCGGGGGGCAGGAGTTGTCTGTCAGGTGCGCGGGGGGCAGGAGTTGTCTGTCAGGTGCGCGGGGGGCAGGAGTTGTCTGTCAGGTGCGCGGGGGGCAGGAGTTGTCTGTCAGGTGCGCGGGGGGCAGGAGTTGGCTGTCAGGTGCGCGGGGGGCAGGAGGGGGCTGTCAGGCACGCGGGGAGCAGTAGGGGGCTAGGAGATGCAGCAGCAGCAGGTGGAGATGGAAGCAGAGGAGCTGGCAGCAGCAGAGGGGGTGATCAGGGGGGCAGGGGATGATCTGGGGGGCAGGTGGTGATCAGGGGGTGCAGGGGGTGATCACTGGAGCTGAGAGATGATCACCGGGGGCAGGAGGGGGCTGTCAAGTGAGGGGGAGCTGGAGGTGCAGCAAATGGGAGCTGTCAGAAGTAGCAGCAGGTGGGGGTGATCTGGGGGGCAGAGGGTGATCTGGGGAGCAGGGGGTGATCTGGGGGGCAGGGGGTGATCTGGGGGGGCAGGGGGTGATCGGGGTGATCACTGGGGCTGGGGGTGATCACAGGGGCAGGTGGGGGCTGTCAGGAGCAGGGGGAGATGCAGAAGATGAATGGAGCTAAACTGCTGTCAGAATCAGCAGCAAGGGGGAGTGATCAAGGGGGCAGGGGAAGATCAGGGGGGGAAGTGGGAAGGGAACAGAGGTCGGGGGAGTGTTTTGGGATGGGAGTGAGCAGAGAGGAGTACCAGATGCAGCAGCAGCAGCGGTGGCTGTGGCGGCGGCGGCGGCGGCGGCGATCGCAGGTCAGGAAACGGCAGGGCAGCAGCAGGCACCTCGCTCTTCAGCTTCCAGGAACGGATGAAGCTGAAGAGCAAGATCAGCCATAGTTTACTCCACCCCCTCCACATCTGATTGGAAGGATAGCGTCACATGGACGCTGGCTCCAATCAGATGTGGAGGGGGTGAAAAAAAGGTCATCTGCAGCGATCTAGGCCACGGGGGGGCAAAGCCACCCCCCCTGGGGTGAAGTCCAGGTCGTCCTGAACGTGCGGGTCGGGTGACATTTGATTGACCCCGCTCACCCGACCCGCAGCAGCGCGATCTCCGCATGACGCCACATAGGCGTCATGGGTCGGATTGGCACCGACTTTCATGACGCCTATGTGGCGTCATAGGTCGGGAAGGGGTTAAAAGACTTTTTTCTTGCTTTGTCTTTTTTTTATGCATTTAAAAACTTTGGGATTAATAATGGATCGGTGTCTTATTGACACCTCTCCATTATTAACCGGGCTTATTGTCACCGTGCATTAACCCCTTATTACCCCGCTTGCCACCGCTACAGGGCAAGTGGGAAGAGCCAGGTAAAGTGCCACAATTGGCACATCTTTTGATGCGCCAAATGTGGGGCTGCTGTAGCCTGGTATTATCAGGCTGTTGAGGGCCAAAATCCATGGGCCTTGACAGTCTTTTAATAACAGGCCGCAGCAGTCTGCATTTTACTTGGCTGGTTAACAAAAATAGGGGGACCCCTACGCCGTTTTTTTTTTCGAGGGGATCCCCTATTTTTGTTAACCAGCCAAGCTAAGCAGACTGCTGTGGCCTGGTATTATCAGGCTTGCAAGGTCCATGGATATTGGATCCTTACCAGCCTGAAAAACCAGGCCTCAGCGGTCTGCTTCATCTGGCTGGTTAACAAAAATAGGGGGGACCCCACGCCAATTTTTTTTCGAGGGGATCCCCTATTTTTGTTAATCAGCCAAGATATGCAGACTGCTGTGGCCTGGTTTTATCAGGCTGGCAAGGTCCATGGATCTTGGCTCCTTAACAGCCTGAAAATCCAGGCCTCAGCGGTCTGCTTCATCTGGCTGGTTAACAAAAATAGGGGGTAAATAAACTCAGAACTCAACTTCAGTAGAGTGATGATTTTTAATCGTGTCCACAGTAATAACAGAAACGTTTCGGTCCTGAACTTGGACCTTCATCAGTCACATGGACTACTGTGAGTAGGTGGACCCAGCAAAAAGAGGGGCTATGCCCGGAATATCAGGTTTAAATTCTGTTCGATATAGGTGATCAAATATGGCAGCGGTTACCTGGGGGGTCCCGGTGGAGCAAAAATGTGCCTGCGGTGGACGCGGTATCCGCCGCTAGTGCACAGAATTTAAACCTGATATTCCGGGCATAGCCCCTCTTTTTGCTGGGTCCACCTACTCACAGTAGTCCATGTGACTGATGAAGGTCCAAGTTCAGGACCGAAACGTTTCTGTTATTACTGTGGACACGATTAAAAATCATCACTCTACTGAAGTTGAGTTCTGAGTTTATTTGCTATATTTATATGGTGTGGGAACCTACTCAGATACTCCTATACGGCTGTGCACATGATTATTCACTTTGAACAAAAATAGGGGGGACCCCACGCCAATTTTTTTCGAGGGGATCCCCTATTTTTGTTAACCAGTTTCCTCTGACGTCACTGATTGTGTCCCTGGCTGACCTGAAGTGAAAGTGGAAAGCAATCAATTAAGCTTTCCACTTCCTCTCCTGTCAGCCAGTAGAGGAACTCATTCATTTGGGGGTTTACTGTGAGGCTGCAGCATTAGCTGCGGTCCCTGCAGTAAACATTAACCCTTTCTGAAGGATTACACCGTGGGACCTGACTGTACATCGGATTGGTAAGAATAATTTTGCTTTATTTTTTATTTTTATTACAGGAAATGGTTTTAGCAGGAAAATAAAATATGGTCAAAAACTGTGTGATTATTTCATTAAACTTCTTTTTTATTAAAGTGTGTGTGTTTGATTTTTCTTTCATACAATAGGATTAATAATTGATAGTTGTCTAATTGACAGCTCTCAATTATTAACCTGGCTTAAAGTGACCTTTCAATTGCAAGGTCATTTTAACCCCTTATTAACCCATTCGCCACCGCTACAGGGCAATGGGAATAGACGGGCAAAGTGCCAGAAAGGGCAAATCTAATTAGAGATTTGCCCTTTCTGGGGTGTCTGGGGGCAGATGTTAGTAGCCGGGGGGGGGGCAAAAATAATGGTCCCTCTCTGGGCTATTATTATCTGCCCCCACTCACTGGCTTTGTCTGTCTGGTTGCGAAAATAGGGCGGGAGCCCACGCATTTTTTTTCAGCAATTTTACACCTCATATATATATATACATGTCATTAAATTTGTGACACATATATATATATATATTTATATTTATAGTTCATACACTTCTACATAGTATAATAGCCGCTAATTCAATTGCCGGCTTTTGTGAAAATGCAGAACCCGACATGAAATGACACTTGGTGTACATAGGGTTAACCATGTCCTTTGCTATCTGATTTGCACAAACAATTACATCAGTCTATGTGTGCAAAATTTCACACCTGTAGGGGTTAATTAAAGGTGTAAATTCGTAGCAAAAAAGTCAGTTTTTTTTACAACGAATTTACACCTTTAATTAACCCCTACAGGTGTGAAATTTTGCACACATAGACTGATGTAATTGTTTGTGCAAATCAGATAGCAAACGACATGAAAAGACATGGTTAACCCTATGTACACCAAGTGTCATTTCATGTCGGGTGCTTCTGTCTTTTCACTGAAGCCGACTTTACCCGGCAATTGAATCAGAGGATATTTTACTATGTAGAAGTGTATAAACTATACATATATGTATATATATATGTCACAATGACATGTATATATATATATATGTATTCTATGTGTGTATATTTAGTGTTTACAAGGAAATAAAGGTTTTTTTTAATTTCGATATTTTGTTCCCATAGACTTACATGGGACTTCCGCTATCGAAATCGGATATCGACGATATTTAGTGATATCGGCGATACAATTTCGATACGATATTTTTAGATATCGAGCAATATCGCTCAACACTACTTAGGACACAATCTACATGTTTATTGTATGTTGTATCATGCCTCTTTAATACCCTCTAATGATACTGAGATGACTCTACTGGACCTATCCCAAACTGAACGGCAAAGCTGACCTCTGAAGGAAAAAAAGTCTGGGTAGAACACCACCAAAAAATTAAAAATATATAATAAAATATCTTCATTTTTGGACTAATAATATATATATTCCTAAGTGTTAGTATCATTGTACTTACATATGTTTCCCTTTTTGTTGTGCCGAATAACAATCAGGCCAAATTCTTTTTGTTAAAGAAAAAGCGAAATATTACTTCTCCTAACATTGCTTTTATTAATAGCTTTTGAAGACACAAAATGACAGCTCTGATATGTAATTTCTTTTGTCAGTGGAAAGGTGCGGGGATGCTGTGTCAATATATTTGTCAAGCTAATAGACTTTTTCTTTATGTTAAGTATATGGTGCACACAAGACTTCATCTGTCAGAATTGCTTCTTTGGTGGTTACAGATGTCGTGTGTTCAAGAGGGGGGACGACTAAACTACTAGTTTATCTATTATTAATATTGTTACTTGCAGAACAAAATACAAGGCAGACATGCCATACTCAGATGTTCTCCTGGTGGTATATTCAGTGGCAGAGGTATCATTCAATTTCACTGAACCAGAGGTGAATACAGACCACTTAGAAGTGGACCCTGTTCAAAAACTGTGTAGTGTTCCCTGGCACCCACAAAGCTCATCATAGAGCACCCCATAATTCAACGGTTATTATAAGCTATGCAGTTAATCAGCCCCTTTACCTACTGCTCCTATCCAGTTCGACCATTCAAAAAACCATTAAGTGCATTTTTAAGCGTCTTTATTAGGGGTCGCACAGTGCATGCAACTTCATTGACTATTACGGCACCAGACCGATTTCGACAATAGCAATAAATCATCGGAAGCAAAAAATTGATTAGGAAGAGACTCTGCACTCTGTCCTTCTTTAGAAATTCTGTGCTTATTGTAACTTAATTCTATATGTGCTAAAACTAATGAGCACAGGTCCTCAAAATCTGACGCGTTTTGGAAGTAAACTTCCTCACTCATAGCTCAACAATTACTTCTTGCAAGCAATGACTGACTGACAAAAGTTTGCTATATTCATAACAACTTTCCGCAAGTTGTATTTTTCTTTTTTTGCCGATGTTAAGCACTAGTTATAGTATTGGATGATGCACTCTGAGATCGTTTTTTTTTTTTGCTGATGGATGACTTTGTCTAACCAA
This sequence comes from Oophaga sylvatica, assembly GCA_033576555.1. NCBI lineage: Eukaryota > Metazoa > Chordata > Amphibia > Anura > Dendrobatidae > Oophaga > Oophaga sylvatica. The sequence continues at coordinate 158,537,956 of JARQOD010000008.1, forward strand.
CAAATGATTTTAATGTACATGGAAAACCAGGCACAAAAAAACAATTGTCCTAAAATAAAATAAAAAAATGTTTTGCAAAAATTGCATGAAGGTATAGTAATAATTATAAGGGTATTTAGTAAACATAATTTTGATCAAAAGAATGTACAAGCCATCCCGCCACGTCAAGGCAACCCCTGAGGGACAGTCCTACTCTAATATTAAAAATGCATATTAGCACATGACCATTACACAGAAAACCAGGCACAAAAAAACAAATGTCCTAAAATAAAATAAAAAATTTATGTACATGGTGGTCTTAAATGAAAGAGGACCATTGAGCAGTTTTTGCATCTTAAACAGGACACAGAATGGAATAGTGGCGGCAGAGCTGACTAAACATGGTTTTTATTTCTTAATTTTACCTCTCTGTTGCAGTGATAAAAACTTGTAAAGTTTCGGTCTCTTTTTATGATGAGCCCAATTGGGCATTATCAGAGATTTGTCTCTGGGTCATATACTTCTTCCCCTGTATACAGGCAGTAATATAGGGGTAACGCAAACATGCACCCAGAAGAGGTTTAGCACAGACTTTTTCCTGTGCGAGACATGTAATCACAGACAGATTGCAATCCTCACCCTCACTTGTCTCAATGCAGTCATTATAAGTACTGGAATTAGAGCAAAAATTACAAATACATTGGCATGTAAAAGTTTGGGCACTCCTGGTCAAAATTATTGTTATTGTAAATTGTTAAGCAAGTTGAAGATGAAATAATCTCTAAAAGGCCTAACTTAAAAGATGACACATTTCCTAAGTATTTTAGGCAAAATATATATATTTTTGCATATTTTACTTTTTAAAAATTACAAAAAGGAAAATAGGTCATTGTAAAAGTTTGGGCACCTTTAGAGATTTGTGTGCTCAGATAACTTTAATCAAAGATTCAGACCTTAATTAGCCTGTTAGGGTTATGACATCATTTTTAGGATTGATTGTAAGCTTGCGAGCAGGGCCCTCATTCCTCTTGGTATCTGCTTTGATCTGTGTGTATTGTTATGCTGTAATGTCTATTGTCTGTACAAGTCGCCTCTATAATGTAAAGTGCTGCGGAATATGTTGGCGCTATAGAAATAAAATTATTATGAATTATTATTATTATTATTATTATTATTATTATTAGGAAAGTTCAGTAGATGCAAATTTCCGAGCTTTAAAAAAAAACAGTAGCCTTGGGTTCTTCTAAGCAGCTGCCTAGCACTCTAAGAATAAAAGTGGTGGAGGCCTACAGAGCTGGAGAAGGCTGTAAGAAGATCGCAAAATGTTTTCAAGTTGCCATTTACTCAGAACAAAATGTAATTATAGAATGGCAGTTAATAAGAACAGCGGAGGTCAAAATAAGGTCTAAAAGACCAAGCAAAATTTCAGTGAGAGCTGCTCATAGGATTGCTAGAGTGGTCAATCAGAACCCTCATTTTACTGCAAAAAAAACTTCAAAAAATTTAGGTACTCTGGAGTTGTGGGACATTGGTCTACTGTTCAGCGACATCTTCACAAATATGGCCTTCATGGAAGAGTCATCAGAAGAAAACCTCTCCTGCATCTTCACCATAAAATTCAGCCTCAGAAGTATGCAAAAGAACATTTAAACAAGCCTGATGCATTATGGAAACAAGTCTGGTGGATCAATGAGGTTAAAATATAACTCTTTGGCCACAATGATCAAAGAAATGTGTGTAGAAAAAAAGGGCACAGAATTGCAGGAAAGGAACATCTTGTTACCATTAAGCATGGGGGTGGATCAATCACGTTTTGGGGTTGTGTTGTAGCTAATGTCACAGGGAATAATTTGCGGGGGTGAATGGATTAAATTAAATTTCAACAAATTCTTGATGCAAACGTAACACTCTGTAAAAAACTGAAGGTGAAAATAGGATAGCTTTTACAAATGGATAATGATCCTAAAAACTCATCAAAAATCAAATAGACTATCTCAAAAGGCGCAGCTGCAGGTTTTACAATGGCCCTCACAGTCCCCTGATCTGAAATCATTGAAAATCTGTTGCTAGTCCTCAAAGTATTAGTAAAATATGAAACATTGGTCCCACTGTGAAATCAACATACAGCATTAGAAATATAATAGTATAATGTATATAGTGTTAAGCGTCAAGATCCCGCCGCTGCACAGGGGGAATCTCGAGCCATGTCCTCTGCGGTCTCCAATTCTTCTTCAGCCTCAGAGGATCCTGCTCAGCGGAGACGTCAGTCCAAGCATCTTGCTCAGGCTAATGCTATGCGTTTGGTTGCTGCTGCTGCCCCAGGTTCAGCTATAGCAACCAGCATTAGTCAGTGGCGAGCAGACGTTTCTGGGACTAAGTCCTGCTTTTCTCCATCTGAGCATGTCCATGAGATGACCGCTCATTGGTGTTCAGAGGTCACATGCTCATGTCCTCAAGCAGTTCGGATTGGGCCATCAGCAAGGTCCTGGAAGTTGTAAAAGGATCGCACGGCTGCACGCTAGTATAAACCATGTGGTGTGTGAGCGAGTGGATACGCTACCACTCTGTGTGAGCACGGGTGTATATTTTATTAGGATCAGGTGATAACAAGTAGAATGACAAGCTAATGTCATAAACATAGAAATTAAAAGAATATATATTAATAAAAATAAGGGTTGCACACCCAGGAAGGTATTGACTAATGTCCAGAGGGGATGTAGTTCAGGTAAGCAGATATCTATGTAAAGCCCATAAAATTGCCAAATTAAGATGGCACCATGTCACATATATAACTAATGTATAGTTCATGCCAACACAAAATAAGACCATATTTATATGTAAAGTGCTAGTGCAGAAAAATTACATAGCCCTATAATGTGTGCTATATATAAAGTGCTAATGCTTTAGTCAGCTAATGTATAAATAACCACATGCATATAACGTGTCAATATACAGAGAAAAACTTTAATCATGAGCATTATTGACTTATTTGAGAAAACACTTTTCTTACCACATGTCTGTCATATATGGACCAGTATCTGTCACTTATAATATTCACCAATGCAGGAGATAAATATACTCAAAGATTAACAGGATTGGTACAAGGACTGACACTATCGAGCTCCCGCTTCCGAGTGGTGATCACCCGACCCGCGTTTCGGCTGCCGCCTTCGTCAACTTGCTTATCTGTTCACAATAGCAGTAATTTTGACCAGGGATTACCAAACTTTTACTTGACACTGTACCTTTCAGATTTCATCTCACAGCAGTCAGTGTGGAGGGAAATGATGGCACTGTGAGAGAAGAGCTGCAGCTGCAAACATGTTTCATAATGAGACAAAGTTCAGCACGGCTATATTTCCTTTCTTCCTACACTGGCTGATGTGAGATGAAAGTTGAAAGGTGCTTGTAATTACACATTGATTTTGCAGTGAGATAAGGAATAGGAGCAGACTGTCTGTGATTACATGTCTCACAAAAAGAATCTATCACGAACACCGCACTGCACTTGCTCACTGAGCCAGTGCGCGTGTCCTGAATAAGACAGACTGCACTCAAAGATACCTGTGGAGTGGGGCAGCAGCGGTGAAGATGCGTGCTTCAGACTAACCTTACCCTAAGCACGTGACTGCCAAGGGGCGGCGCCGGCCACAGGTCTCTCAGAGAAGGCAGTAACAGACAGAGATTGTTTCAGGCCAGAGGACCTTAAGCACGTGACTGCTGGTGGGTGTGGCCTAAGCTCCAGAGATCTATGAGCAGAAGGAAAACTCCTAGAAGGGTAACTACGGGACAGAGTTACCAAGGGGCATAGACAAAACGGATAGTCAGGATAGCCAGGTCATACACAGAGGGAGCAACGCAGTACAAGTGGAGCAGGCAGAGAATAACCAGAACGTAGCCAAGGGATCAGAAAACCAGAACGGGCAAATACACAGTACCAAGACAGTAGACAAACTCACAATGAAGAGACGGACCGGGTCAAAACCAAACAAGCAACAAGATCAGGCACAAGGCACAGACACACTAACTCAGCCGAGGGCAGGAGTATAACTGACACCAGACCTAGGTCAATTGGCAACTAAATAGCCGCCCTCTGCCAGAGAGAGGCTGAAACCATTAACCCCAGTCTGACCAGGACGGGGCAAAGACAAAACCCCGTCCTGGGTCATGACAGTACCCCCCTCTCAACGGGGGGCCACCGGACCCCGGGTTTCTCAGGACACCTGGCATGAAAGGCCCGGACCAACTGATCCGCATATGAACAGATCGGGCAGGAACCCACGACCGGTCCTCTGGACCGTAGCCTTTCCAATGTATCAGATACTGAAGAGCACGACGGACAAACCTAGAGTCAAGAATTCGTTCCACCTCGTACTCAGACTGCCCATCTACCAAAACCGCTGGTGGGGAAGACAACGATCCTTCCCTACAGGACCCCACAGGTTTCAAAAGGGCCCTATGGAAAACGTTGGGAATCCGTAGAGACGGAAGGAGACGCAACCGAAATGCCACCGGGTTAACTGCTTCCGTAATTTCATAAGGACCAATAAATTTAGGTCCAAGTTTCGCAGAGGGGACCTTGAGCCTTATATTCCTAGTAGATAACCATACCTTATCCCCAACCTGGAACACCGGCCCCACAGACCGTTTTTTGTCAGCAAAAAACTTATATTTAGACTGAGCCTTCGTAATGTTCCTTTGGACCTCCTGCCATAACTCCCCCAACCGCTGTATTGTCCCATCCGCCCCAGGACACCCAGAGTCCAAACGGGAGAACTCCCCAAAATGTGGATGAAACCCATAATTGCAGAAAAAGGGAGATGTGCCCGTAGACTGGTTAGTACGGTTGTTAAACGCGAACTCAGCCAAAGGTAAAGCAGTACACCAATCATCCTGTGGGGCTGAGGTCAGGCAACGCAGGATTTGCTCTAAAGACTGATTGGTCCGCTCAGTCTGCCCATTAGTCTCTGGATGATAAGCGGATGAAAAAGACAGATCAATACCCAACCTCTTACAAAATGCCCTCCAAAATCTGGAAACAAATTGTACCCCCCTATCAGACACCACATTCAAGGGTACCCCATGCAACCGCACCACATGCTCAACAAACAATCTGGACAACGTTTCTGCATTAGGTAAAGCCAACAAGGGTACAAAATGTGCTTGTTTACTAAACCTGTCCACCACTACCCAAATGACGGTATTACCCTTGGAAGGAGGAAGGTTGGTGATAAAATCCATGGACAAATAGGTCCATGGTCTATCAGGAATTGGCAGTGGCACCAATTCCCCGGTCGGCCGGTTATGGGGGGGTTTCGCACGGGCACATACCCCACAAGCAGACACAAATTCCCCAACATCAGAGGCTAAAGAAGACCACCAGAATATCCTAGAGATGGCCCTCCGGGTAGCCGAGATTCCAGGATGTCCACCCAGAACTGAGTCGTGGAATTCCCGAAGGACCCTGAGACGAAATTGAACTGGTACAAAAAGTTTATCCACCGGCTTAGCCGGAGGGGCAAGAGACTGAGCTTCCCGAATCTCCTGCTCCAACCCAGCAGAAACAACTGCCACCACCACCCCAGGCTGAAGAATGGAGGATGGAGGTTCGGGGGAGACACCGGATCCAGACTGCGTGACAAGGCATCAGCCTTGACATTTTTGGATCCTGGCCGAAAAGTGATGGAGAACTGGAATCTGGAAAAAAAAAGCGACCATCTTGCCTGTCTAGGAGTCAACCTTTTAGCAGACTCAATGTAAGCTAAGTTCTTGTGGTCCGTAACCACGGTAATAGGATGGACAGCACCCTCCAAAAAATGCCTCCATTCTTCAAAGGCCAACTTCACGGCCAGAAGTTCTCGATTCCCAACATCATAGTTTCTCTCCGCAGGAGAGAATTTCTTAGAGAAAAAGGCACAGGGTCTCAAATTTGTCAAAGTGGCGGGTCCCTGGGACAACACTGCCCCCACCCCCACCTCCGAGGCGTCCACCTCAACAATAAATGGTTCAGACGGGTCCGGTTGAATAAGAACCGGAGCAGACATGAAACATTTGTTTAAGAACTGAAACGCCGCCACCGCTGCGGCTGACCAATTCTTGACATCAGCCCCCTTTTGAGTCAGATCTGTGAGAGGTTTAACTACCTGCGAGAACCTCCTTATAAACTTGCGATAGTAATTTGCGAATCCTAAGAAACGCTGCAGAGACTTCAAATCACGAGGTTGTACCCAATCAACAATGGCCTGCACCTTATTAGGATCCATGCGATACCCCTCAGCAGACACAATGAACCCCAGAAATGACAGTTCCTGAACGAAGAATGAACATTTCTCTAGCTTAGCAAAGAGACAGTTCTCCCGGAGCCTTTGGAGAACTGCCCGAAGATGATCATTGTGAGTTTGTTTATCAGGCGAGTAGATAAGAATGTCATCCAAATACACAACCATAAAACGCCCAATAAAGTCAGAAAACACATGATTAATAAAATTTTGGAAGACTGCTGGTGCGTTGGTCAGACCGAAAGGCATGACCAAGTTTTCAAACAACCCTTCAGTAGTGAGAAAAGCAGTCTTCCACTCATCCCCCTCCCGGACCCGGATAAGGTTATATGCCCTCCGCAGATCCAATTTCGAAAACCACTTAGCCCCAGACAACTGGTTGTATAAATCAGGAATAAGTGGGAGGGGGTAAGTATTTCTCACAGTTATCTTATTTAACTCTCAAAAATCGAGGCATGGGCGCAAACCACCGTCTTTTTTCTTAACGAAAAAGAACCCCGCCGCCATGGGGAAAACAGAAGGACGAATGTGTCCCTTACGAAGGCTCTCGGAAATGTATTCTTTCATAGCAGCCCGCTCGGGACCCGAGAGGTTATACAAGCGGGCCTTGGGCAATTTAGTACCTGGAACCAGGTCAATGGCACAATCAAATGGGCGGTGTGGTGGTAAAACTTCAGCCTCTTTTTCAGAGAAAACGTCCGCATAGTCCTTCAGGTACTCCGGAATACCTTCCAGACCAACGGACGACACAGACACAGTAGCAAGACATCTTTCAGAACAATTAGATCCCCATTTAACAATTTCACGGGAATCCCAGTCAATAATCGGGTTATGCCGTTGTAACCAGGGAAACCCTAACACCAGGCCAGCAGAGAGGTTATCCAAAACAAAACATGACATACGCTCCTGGTGAAGGGCCCCCACCCTGAGGGTGAATTCTTCAGAGACAAAATGGACACCATCCTTGGTGAGAGGTGTAGAATCAATGGCCATTATTTTTATAGGAGTCTCCAACCTAACTGTCCCTAATCTACAGCTGGCCACCAGCTTAGAGTCAATCAGGTTCAAGGATGACCCACAGTCCACAAAAGCTGAAGTAAGGAAAAAGCAGTTCTTCACACCAAGTTCCACCTTTAACAGTATCTTAGAAAATGAAGGAAAGTGTACCTGAGAGTCTGAGTGACCTCCACGATGATCACCCAGACTCAGTCGCTTGTTAGTCGGTGGGCAGGAGGGACAGTTCTTTTTCCAATGTCCAGGATCACCGCAGTAAAAACACAGCTTTTCTAAACGCCTCCGTCTCCTTTCTTTCTCTTTGAGGTCGATGGCTCCCATCTCCATGGACTCCAACACAGGACTGGCTCTCCTTCCACTGGAGAAAAATGTTGTCTCAACCTGCATCACACCTCTCGCCCGCAGCCTGCGATCCATTCAGACGGCCTGCGTCATGGCGTCCTCCAGAGAATCAGGCGGAGGGTGAAGTGCCAAGGCATCTTTCAGACGTTCAGACAGGCCTCTACGGAACAAGCCCCGGAGGGCGGCATCATCCCAACAGACCTCAGCAGCCCAGCGTCTGAACTCTGAGCAAAACCACTCGGCTGAGTGCTTCCCCTGACATACACTCATCACCATGTCCTCAACCATCAGCACTCGATCAGGCTCATCATAAATATGCCCCAGGGCCTCAAAAAATGCATCCACAGTCATTCTTTCAGGGGCAGTGGTAGGAAGGGAAAAAGCCCAAGCCTGGGGGGCTCCCCTTAACAGAGACATAATGACCCCCACCCTCTGACTTTCATCCCCAGAAGAGTGCGGTCTTAAAGAGAAAAAAAGCTTACAGCCCTCTTTGAAAACTTTAAATTCCTTTCTATCTCCGGAAAAGGTATCTGGTAATTTAACCGGGGGCTCTGTGGAAACTAATGTAACATCTTGAACCCCTGTCCCATGAGCACCAGATGATAAAGCCCCCTGCACAGTGTCAGCCATCAGCTGCTGAGACTGAGCCAGAACTCGTTGTTCCTCATTCAGTTTCTGAGACATCTGAGTCAGGTGCTTTACCTGCTCAGAAAGGGCATACATAGGATCCATAACACACACAGGAAGAAAAAAAAAAAAAAGGTAGCGGTCAGTTATAATATCACGAACACCGCACTGCACTTGCTCACTGAGCCAGTGCGCGTGTCCTGAATAAGACAGACTGCACTCAAAGATACCTGTAGAGCGGGGCAGCAGTGGTGAAGATGCGTGCTTCAGACTAACCTTACCCTAAGCACGTGACTGCCAAGGGGCGGCGCCGGCCACAGGTCTCTCAGAGAAGTCAGTAACAGACAGAGATTGTTTCAGGCCAGAGGACCTTAAGCACGTGACTGCTGGTGGGCGTGGCCTAAGCTCCAGAGAGCTATGAGCAGAAGGAAAACTCCTAGAAGGGTAACTACGGGACAGAGTTACCAAGGGGCATAGACAAAACGATAGTCAGGATAGCCAGGTCATACACAGAGGGAGCAACGCAGTACAAGTGGAGCAGGCAGAGAATAACCAGAACATAGCCAAGGGATCAGAAAACCAGAACGGGCAAATACACAGTACCAAGACAGTAGACAAACTCACAACGAAGAGACGGACCGGGTCAAAACCAAACAAGCAACAAGATCAGGCACAAGGCACAGGCACACAGGAGGTCAACTAACTCAGCCGAGGGCAGGAGTATAACTGACACCAGACCTAGGTCAATTGGCAACTAAATAGCCGCCCTCTGCCAGAGAGAGGCTGAAACCATTAACTCCAGTCTGACCAGGACGGGGCAAAGACAAAACCCCGTCCTGGGTCATGACAGAATCAAGTTTAAAGCTATTATGGGGGGGTTATCTTTTCCCCCTGTATTATGCTTCCTGCTTATGATTGGTCAAGGTCATGACTTGGAAGAAGTAAACACCCCCAGTAAAAACTCTTTTGGAATTATCATAAATTTAAAGCCTAAATTTTCTTGCCACAGACATACAATCAGGAATGAAATGGACACACCTGTGGGAAAACATTTCTCTGGAACTGGACACTGTATGACAGACTTAAAAGTCTTAATATTAAAAGGTAATTTTAAGGATGACAGAGAGAGAAAAATTTGGGAATTCTGACTTATAAGGATGTTCAATAATTTGACACTAGGACTCGATTTAACACCTGAATTTATGACTCACTACATGGACACAGTTCACACTTCCAGCAGAAGGACTCCAGATAACTAAGATCATTCCCACTGCCTCTCCATTTGTAAGAAAATGCTAATTCGATTTCCTTGGCTTATCTTTAGGAGGCATCACACCTCCCACCTCATGAACAAATTTCCTACTGTAGTGTCTCTTAAGGTACTGCCACACTAAGCTATCCCGCTAGCGATCTCGTTAGCGTTGCATACTAATGAGATCGCTAGCGGGATTGTTTCTATATCGCTAAATGCGGCCACATTTAGCGATATAGTTAACGACGCTATCGCCGCTAGCGATCTTCTTAACGACTTTAGTGGTACAAAAGTACCGCTAAATCGCTAAGAAAAGGTGCCACACAGCGATTAGATACTTACCCAGCGGGAGCGCCGACGAGAAAATAGGGTCTGGAGCGATTCCAGCGACGAGCGAGATCACAGCAGGAAGCTCGTCGCTGGAAGCTGCCGCACTGAACAACATCGCTAACGGGATCGCTAAATAGTGACGTTTTTTAGCGATCCCGTTAGCGATATTGTTTAGTGTGGCATACCCTTTAAATGTTTTGCCTGTTTCTTATTTAGCTATTTGTAATCCTGCCTGAAGAAGGAGCTTCTGTGTTCTGAAAGCTTGCAAACATATTTTCTGGTTAGCCAGTAAAGGTATCACTCTGAGAATACTTTTGTCATAATTGGGCGGAAAAGTATTCACATAGCCTAAATTTTCAAGACAATAGCTCCACAACAAACAGGAGAAAAGAAAATATATATTGTTATGTTCTGCTACAAGCACTAAGGAAGAAAGGGATATCTGTCCCTATGATAAAACTAAGCTAGATCCCTACGATGTAACGGGGAACCTGATCCTGCGATCAGACGACCCGGTAAAGTCCTCAGCTAGTCTGTACGAAGACCTATAGATGCGAGGGAGGGATCCCTACAAGAACTAGGGACTAGGAGAAAACATGGACACCTCCTAACAGAAGTTAAAAGAAAAACAAATAACATAGAACATAGAGGTCCGAAGACCAAGCAAAACTAATTCAGTAAGGTAACAAAGCACCTGGCTAGCTTAAGAGTAGAGAATACAATGAAGTCCAGCAAAGCCAGAAGGGCGGAGCAGGATTAAATAGGCAAAAAAGGTCATGTGACCAACAAGATAGAAAAAACCTAACAGGAGAGTTCTAACATATATACAGTACAAACCAAAAGTTTGGACAAACCTTCTCATTTAAAGATTTTTCTGTATTTTCATGACTATGAAAATTGTACATTCACACTGAAGGCATCAAAACTATGAATTAACACATGTGGAATTATATACTTAACAAAAAAGTGTGAAACAACTGAAAATATGTCTTATATTCTAGGTTCTTCAAATTAACCACCTTTTGCTTTGATGACTGCTTTGCACACTCTTGGCATTCTCTTGATGAGCTTCAAGAGGTAGTCACCGGAAATGGTCTTCCAACAATCTTGAAGGAGTTCCCAGAGATGCTTAGCACTTGTTGACCCTTTTGCCTTCACTCTGCGGTCCAGCTCACCCAAACCATCTCGATTGGGTTCAGGTCTGGTGACTGTGGAGGCCAGGTCATCTGGCGTAGCACCCCATCACTCTCCTTCTTGGTCAAATAGCCCTTATGAAAAATAAATGATGGTCCAAGTAAACGCAAACCAGATGGAATAGCATGCCGCTGCAAGATGCTGTGGTAGCCATGCTGGTTCAGTATGCCTTCAATTTTGAATAAATCCCCAACAGTGTCTCCAGCAAAGCACCCCCACACCATCACACCTCCTCCTCCATGCTTCACGGTGGGAACCAGGCATGTAGAGTCCATCCGTTCACCTTTTCTGCATCGCACAAAGACACGTTGGTTGGAACCAAAGATCTCAAATTTGGACTCATCAGACCAAAGCACAGATTTCCACTGGGCTAATGTCCATTCCTTGTGTTATTTAGCCCAAACAAGTCTCTTCTGCTTGTTGCCTGTCCTTAGCAGTGGTTTCCTAGCAGCTATTTTATCATTTAGGCGTGCTGCACAAAGTCTCCTCTTAACAGTTGTTGTAGAGATGTGTCTGCTGCTAGAACTCTGTGTGGCATTGACCTGGTCTCTAATCTGAGCTGCTGTAAACCTGCGATTTCTGAGGCTGGTGACTCGGATAAACGTATCCTCAGAAGCAGAGGTGACTCTTGGTCTTCCTTTCCAAGGGCAGTCCTTATGTGAGCCAGTTTCTTTGTAGCACTTGATGGTTTTTGCAACTGCACTTGGGGACAGTTTCAAAGCTTTCCCAATTTTTTGACTGACTGACCTTCATTTCTTAAAGTAATGATGGCCACTCGTTTTTCTTTACTTAGCTGCTTTTTTCTTGCCATAATACAAATTCTAACAGTCTATTCAGTAGGACTATCAGCTGTGTATCCACCAGACTTCTGCACAACACAACTGATGGTCCCAACCCCATTTATAAGACCAGAAATCCCACTTATTAAACATGACAGGGCACACCTGTGAAGTGAAAACCATTTCCGGTGACTACCTCTTGAAGCTCATCAAGAGAATGCCAAGAGTGTTCAAAGCAGTCATCAAAGCAAAAAGTGACTTTGAAGAACCTAGAATATAAGACATAATTTCAGTTGTTTCACACTTTTTTGTTAAGTATATAATTCCACATGTGTTAATTCATAGTTTTGATGCCTTCAGTGTGAATGTACAATTTTCATAGTCATGAAAATACAGAAAAATCTTTAAATGAGAAGGGTGTCAAATTGGTTGTACTGTATTATGTTAAATCTCTGTTAGGTTTTTCTATCTTGTTGGGCACAACCCTTTTGCCTATTTATCTGTCGCCTTCGCTTTGCTGGATTTTGGTCTGTACTGTATATTTATGTTTTATTCTGCTCTGCAGTCACTATTCCTTGACAAAGCCATCTTGACACAGTAGAATCAGAGAAATGTCACTTTATTCTTAATTGTGACATTTTCTCTTTGTATATTCTTTTACATACAATTTTCATACCCTTTAAATTGATTTTTATTAGCTTTTTTAAGTTTTCATCTTGGATGTGTGTTATTTTGGTGCATATGAAGTCTCAATATTGGTTGCAATAAAAAAAAATGGTCTGCTAGAAAACAGCATCGCTTGAGTTGAAAAATAAGACATAGAGCATGGAATAGAGTGATGCTGTTTCACATAATCTTTTATCTATTCTTGGCTAAGTGTTTGCCACCCAAGAATGAGACAAAACATTGCCTGCTCTTGAGAATAGTATATGAGAGAGAAAAAACTTATGTCTTATATACAGGGCATTTGGTGCTTCAAATAAATCTTTTCACGTTTCCAGATGTGCACTCACCTAGAGCTCTATGCTTTTATTGGATACATAGACACTAAGTTGGTATGACGACTGCAGCTGTTTCCTTGCTAGGAATCGACAATAGTAGATGACCGTTTGATCAAATGCATCACGTTTTAACACAATTCGATAAATGAAACTTCATGGAAGCTTCTAGAAAACTTCTTGGGTGACTTGAGAATATGGGTTCTCTCTCTTTCCTACCTTTGCTACATTGCTCTGAAAGTTAACAATCAATTAACACTGGGATTTTTTATGGTGCTCTCAGGATTGTGGTTTGCCGCTCAACGACGATTACCCAATCTATGAAAGCTCCTTATGTACTGTTCTGGTGCAGATTGCATAGGAGGTTTACAATTTAGTAGTAAATGTTTCAGTAAATACAACTTTAAAGACCATCTTTAAGAGTCACATGGGCTGAAGTGTTCTGCTGTGACCCTAAATGGCAATAAAATGGGTTCCTCTGAATGTTTGATGTCATTTTCTGTTATACCCAGAGGCACAGACTTGTTGGTGTCATGTGGTAGTCCACCACTTGAAAATAACATATCAGCAATACAACATACAATATCTTACATCCTCTATTTTATTTATCTATTCTTCTCTGACTACAGCCCACTTTTTTGTGGTACCCATGCCACAGCCTTGCAAATCTAATCTTCTTTCACTAACACTTCAAAGTCCAGCCTACATATGCAGTGTGCAGGGGAACCCAGTACATCGGACATGGGTCGTATCCATCTTTACTGTAGGCAACTTACTTCTGAGATGGTACCTGCTTCTGTAAGGAAGAGGACCGAGCTGTGGGTACCTCTGAGACTCCGGGTTCAGAACTGCCGAAGCCGCATCCAGTGTTGCAGGGGGAAAGGAAAGAGGGGACAGAAAGAACCCTAGACCTGAAAGGAGGGGGCTTGGTAAATGAGGGGAGATGGCACGGGAAAAGGCAGAAAATTCCCACAGAAGGAGATGGAAAGCAGGGATCGGCTGCATGCTGTGGAGCGAGTTGAAGTGCAGAGCAGAGACCCAGGACGGGATCAGTGAGGACTCCTGGGTACCGTTGGGTGCACAGAGAAACAGGCGCCAGGTAAAGCAGCGGGGTGCAGGTGTTCGATTACCGGTGGGTGTACCGAGGGACGAGCGTCAAGTGAGACATTGTGGTGCATGCATCCAGTTGTTGGTTGGTGCGCAGGAGAGTACACTCCGAGGAGTGACTTGTGCGGAACGTCACAATTCGTCTCTGATGCTCCATGGACTTGTGGCTCAGCGGGCCAAACCGGAGACCTCCCGCTGCCGCCAGAAGCATGACCATGTGTTGGGCAGGAAAGCTTGAAGATGCAGTGTCGGCCCCCACCACATTACATCATCTATTGGACTACAGGTAACTAAAATACAGTGGAGTCATGATAAGTTAGTATATAGAGATACTGTTGGTTGAACTACATTCATACTTTTTAACCTTTCTTCCCCCTTCCTGTTATTGCTCTGTGCCTTTGCTTTACTGCATCTGTTCACCTGCTTTATGAATCCATGACAAACTGACTGCTCAGGGGGACCAAAGTGATTCTCCTTCAGAGGTGGACATCAACTACAGCTATATGCAGCTTGGGATTTGGTTCATATTCGCCTATTTCTTTGGAATGATTTTTCATGCTTAACTACATTTGTGTTAGGTGGTTTCGGTCATTCCCCCTGAATATGTCCACTTACCTGAGATGTAACCAATGGAAATTGGAGTTGCCAGCATTCTGACCATTGAGAGGAGACGTCAATCTCGGACGCTGCCTCTACCTGTGGTCCAGCTAGGCATTTTCTCATGGACTGCTTGATACGCACTCAAGCAAGCAAGCCATTGGGAAATGCCTAAGTCTGGGTGGTTATGGAGGAGGTCTACCAGACTTCAACCCATTTCTGTGGTAGTACTATGCTAGTATTGTGCTATAAGCCGCTATGTGTGCTCTGCACCCCCTTGCCTGTGGGAGTATTGTTCTTTAAGCCACTGTGTATACTCTGCAGCCCCAGCCTGTGGGAGTAGTGTCATTTAAGTTTCTGTATGTACTCTGCACCCCCCAACTGTGTGAGTGCTGTTACGTTAAGCCGCTGTGTGTTTTCTAGTAGCGTGGGAAATAAATAATTTGCATCAGCCATCTAATTGCCATTTCTTAGCCCCAAAAAATATTTCTCTGGTCTTATGTGTATTTTTTAATAGTCTGAGAAATAAATAATTGGCATCAGCCATCTCAAAAATGTGGAGGAAAACGAGGGGTGCATCTTATAGTCTAGATATACTGGCTCTGGTTGTGGTGGGGAGGTGAGGGAGCGGTTTTGGCAGAGCAGCGGGTCACAGACGCAGGAGCCGGCGACTGCAGCTAAATCCTGTCCTGCTGCTAAAGAGAAATTAATATTCACTGCATTCCACGCCCATGGGATTGGAGGGCAATGAATATTAATTTCTCTTTCATGGCATACTGGCATGATCGACCCCATCCCAGTCTTGGTATGCATGGTACCATCCTTTGCTTATCCTGGTATGATTGGCCCCCACCCCCATCCTGCTATGCATGGCCCCATCAGAAAACATTAAAAAAACAGTGAGCACTCTTTGAATAGTCTGCGTGAGGACGTGGTCGTGGTCCTGGGGGAAGAAGAGGAAGCAGAGGAAGATGGGGAATGGTTAACAATATCTTTAAGTTACGGTCTGTCGTCACACAGGTGGTTGCCATTGTAGGAGCAAATGAAGAAGAATGAGAAGAAGGATGGGAAGGAAGCGGTCATGGACAAACAGCAGTTAGGAGATGAAGAGGATAATGATTCCCTCTCTGTTGCCCGTGGTTGCCAGGAGGGGGTGGAGGAAACAAGCTTGAGTGTTATCTAGCCACTAACACACTATGGACTAGGACCTCATGTAAAAGACTGACCCGTGAGCGCCTTCTTGCAGTACTATCTGCAACTTGATTGTTGCCCATATTGTTAGGACTTGATATATGACTGAATACTAGGTTGCCAGTCTGTATGATCCACAATACAAAAGGTACATTTTTGCCAGTTGCTTCCCCCCCGGAAAGGGGTGCTCCCATGCTGCACTATCAAAACATGCTTGAAGACAATCTTGATAGTGGTTTTCCCCAAGACAGCAGTGAGACACACAGTGTGCATCGCAGTGAAAGACTTCCAACCCTGGAAACGTTGAGTTGTCAACGGAAAAACATAAGCAGCATTGCAACACTGGAGTCCTGGGTTCCAACCCCACCAAGGACAGCATCTACAAGAATTTGAATGTTCTCCCCGTGTTTGCGAGGGTTTCCTCCAAGTACTCATTTTTTTCCCACACTCCAAAGAACATGCTGATAGGAAACTTAGATTGTGAGACCTAATGGGGATAGTGTCACTAATGTCTGTAAATGTCTGTAAAGTGCTATAAAAGTGAGTAAAAAAATAAATAGAAATTAATGCCACTTTTTAGTGTTATCTGCCCATAATTTTTGGAAATGTTTGGTCTCCAAGTTGGGTCTCCTTCATTTGTGTTGCTTGAATTTGGCAGAGCTCTCAGAGCACCAGGCCAACAGCTGTCACTCATTCACTGGTTACTGATTAAACTTTAAGCAAGAAATCTGCTCCAAGCCCTGTCCAATGCTTAAATGTGGCACAGTTTCATAACCACACTATTAACACAAATAGTTTATATTGTGAAATGTGGTCTCCTGGCTGGAGCACAATACCAGCAAAAATAGTTAAAAAACAAAATGTAGCCTGCTTTATGTCGCACGGTAGCAACATAAAAAAATAGATTTTTACTATGGTCGAGCCTTGGATACAGCAGAATCTCAGCACAAAAGAATTACAACCTCAGATGTGGCTAACGTTTTGGAGCACAGCAGTAACAGAACAAATTAATATTTTATCATGTGTACTTCTGTATGGAGAACAATATCTGCACCAAAGAATGAAAAGATGAAATGTAGTCTGCTTTAGGTAGCACGATAGTGAGAAAACCTATTTTGATTTCATCATGTGTACCCCTGTATGGAGAACAATATCAGCACATAAAAAATTCAAACTGACATCTGGCCTGCTATATGACTTTACTAACAGAAGAAAGTATTTTTTTTTTTTTTTTACTGTGGATGAGGCCTGTATAACAGACTGTACGCTCCAAACAATTTCAAACTGAGATTTCCCCTACTGTATCATGCTAGAAACAGGAGAATGTATTTTTTTAGTGTGGATGAGGCCAGTATAACAAAGAATATATGCTCCAAACAATTTCAAACTGAGATCTCCCCTACTGTGTCATGTTAGAAACAGAAGAAAGTATTAGTTTTGTGCCGATAAAGCCTGTATAAAATAGAAGATATGCTCCAAACAATTTCAAACTCATATCTACCCTGCTGTATCACGTTTGTCACAGAAATGTTTTTTTTCTCTCTGCACACAACTGAAGTTCTCCACCACTAAATGACAAGGTGGGATATGGCGTGCTGTATCATGTTTGTAACAGAAAAAAAAATTGTTTTTTTTTTACTCTGCAACAGCTCTGCACAAAAATGAATTTCACCGCCACTAAATGATAAGGTGACTTATGCCTTGCTGAATCACATTTAACAACTGAAAAAAATAGATTTTGAAAGGTCTACTTGTGCATGGAGCTCAAATGAACCGGTGCACAAGACACTTCTATGAAATGTGCCCTGCTGTCTTCGTCTGTGGTCCTTACTAATGGCACAAGAAGATAAAAAATGTGCTGGAAGGTCAGTTTCAAAGCCACACAGGATACTAGCTATCTAAATTATCTGTCTTAGAAGCAACTGGATAGCTAACTAGCTAAAATCTATCAGCACCAAGGACCAGCAAGAGGAGTTGCCTCTCTGCACTCATACTGACAAATGGCACTAAAACAAGATGTCCGCTCTTTGAATAGAGAGAACATGTAATTTCAGCAGCCAATGGCACAAGACGTTGTGTCTATACATTGTGGATGCTTCCTGCATCTTGATTTGATAGCTGCTTACATAAATATATTATAGATATATAAAAAAAAGACTAGAAAATTCAAGAGAAAAACGGAGCTAAACAGCGTTTTTTATAAATTCATAAAACATGAAATTTTATTTATCAAACAAGTCAAAAAACATGAACACAGTAAATCAGGTAACAAATGCAAAAAACACCACCTCCCACAGCACTCTGATGCCTCAATTACTAATCATATAGATGGTAGGTATAGGTAACAAATGGCAATAATTCTAACAAATAGATAGCAGCATATTAGAGATAATATGTACCCATGGGGAGCCAAAGAAAAAAGGTCACAGTGGAACCAATATTGCATGTAAAACTAAGGGCCCAGGATATAATGTAATAATACATAAAGTGCATAGTGAATACATCAAGCCAATCTTACCAAGGTATAGAGGTAGCAGAGGGTATGCAGGGGATGTTAGAATTATTGCCATTTGTTACCTATACCTACCATCTATATGATTAGTAATTGAGGCATCAGAGTGCTGTGGGAGGTGGTGTTTTTTGCATTTATTACCTGATTTACTGTGTTCATGTTTTTTGACTTGTTTGATAAATAAAATTTCATGTTTTTTGAATTTATAAAAAACGCTGTTTAGCTCCGTTTTTCTCTTGAATTTTCTAGTCTTTTGTGAGCTGGTGTATTTTACCCAGATGTGGCATCACTGTATATTCCGTCTGGGTTTCTCTAAATATATATATTTGGGACTATATGTGTATATATATAAAAAAGTCGTAGTTACTTACCGTTAACGGTATTTTTCGAAGACCATGACAGCACCCAACGAGAGAGGGGATCCACCCTTGAGGAACAGGAAACCTACAGATACATAAGGGTGGCACCTCTCCCACGCATCAGTTGGTTTACAGAGCACAAGAGGACCACCGAGGTTAATGACACATAAAATTTTATGAAACACAACTGCGTTAAGTATCTCATTCTAAGTGAAAACTCATAAGAGGAGGAAGTGCACGCCAAAAGATAAACAGGGAAGGGAATCCAAGGGTGCTGTCATGGTCTTTGAAAAATACCGTTAACGGTAAGTAACTAAGACTTTTTTCGAAGCCCATGACAGCACCCAACGAGAGAATTACAGAGAGTAATAACTACTCAGGGAGGGACTACAGCTTGCAGCACCCTTACACCGAAGGAGAGATCAGAGGAAGCACCAAGTCTAATCTTTAATGATTAAAGAATGTGCTTGGAGAGGACCAAGTGGCGGCCTTACATATCTGGTCGATGGAGACTTCTGACCTTTCCGCCCACGAGGTTGCCACGGCCAGGGTGGAATGTGCCCTCAGCTTCTCCATTGCCGGCTTCCCTTTCGAGGAGTATGCTAAAGAAATGGCTTCCCTTATCCATCTAGCTAGTGTGACTTTGGATACTCTACAGCCCTTTCTAGGGCCTTGGAAGGGGACGAATAAGGCGTCATCCTTTTTCCAGGAGTTAGTAACCGTCAAATACTCTAAGAGACATCTCCTCATGTCCAGTGTATGGAGTTTCTGTTCTTTCTGGTTGGTTGGATTGGGTAGAAAGGAGGGCAGAACTATCTCCTGAGTTCTATGAAAGGTGGAAGCTACCTTAGGTAAGTAAAGGCACAAAAAACAAATGTCCAAAAAAAAAATTGCAAAAATTGCATGAAGGTAGTAATAATTATAAGGGTATTTAGTAAACATAATTTTGATCAAAAGAATGTACAAGCCATCCCGCCACGTCAAGGCAACCCTTTGTGGGACAGTCCTACTCTAATATTAAAAACCTTTCCACTTGTCAAGTGATTTAAATGTGAACAAGGCAGAGGGACTGAACCCACCAGTTGAAGCATAGGCCAGACAGGATGGATTTCTCAATTCAGAAACAGGGCGGTCCCACCCTTATATGCACAGAATGCACTCTGAACTACATAGAAAACTAGATCTGAACTGAAAAAGTAAGTTGATGTGTATGCAAAATGTAAATGCATATTAACACATGACCATTACACAGAAAACAGGCACAAAAAACAAATGTTCAGTCCCTCTGCCTTGTTCACATTTACGTCACTTTACGTCACTTGACAAGTGAAAAGGTTTTTAATATTAGAGTAGGACTGTCCCACAAAGGGCTGCCTTGACATGGCGGGATGGCTTGTACATTCTTTTGATCAAAATTATGTTTACTAAATACCTTTATAATTATTACTACCTTCATGCAATTTTTGCAAAAATTTTTTATTTTTTTTTATTTTTGGACATTTGTTTTTTGTGCCTGTTTTCTGTGTAATGGTCATGTGTTAATATGCATTTACATTTTGCATACACATCAACTTACTTTTTCAGTTCAGATCTAGTTTTCTTAGGTAAGTACGCTGGATCAGTTCTGAGTATTACCCTGTCTTCCTGAAACTGTGTATAAGGAGGTATCCTGGATAGTGCCTGAATGTCTCCGACTCTTCGCGCTGATGTTAACGCCACTAAGAAAGGTACTTTAATGGAAAGAGTTTTTATCGAGGCATCTGTAATGGGCTCAAAAGGGGGCTCTGTCATGGCCGGAAGAACCAGGTTCAAGTCCAGGGCATAAACCTATTTCTAACTATAGGTCTAAATCTAGCAGCTGCTTTAATAAACCTACTGATCCAGTAGTTTCTGGCAATCTCACAATTAAAAATAGCTCCCAGGGTGGCAACCTGTACCTTAAGGGTACTAGTGGAAAGACCCATATCTAGACCTTTCTGTAGGAACTCTAGGATTTGGGCTATCGGGACTGAATCCCGAACTATAACTGTCGGGTTCTGTAAGAATTTTCTCCAGGTTCTGGCATAGATTTTTGTTGTGATTTCCTTTCTGCATTTAAGATTGGTATTAACCAAACCTAGAGAAAACCCATTATCCATTAGTAGTGACCACTCAAAATCCATGCCGTTAGATGTAGACCAGTCACCTGAGGATGGTATACTGGGCCCTGGGATAGGAGATCCAGAATGTCTGGAAGAACCATGGATCGGCCATTGACATGGCTCTGAGACTCGAGAACCAAGCCCTCCTGTGCCAAAAGGGAGCAATTAGTATTATTTTTGCTTTGTCTTTTCTGATTTTCCTGATCACTAGGGGAATCATGGCCAGAGGAGGAAAGGGGTAAGCTAGCGCAAAGTCCACTTTATCAGAAAGGCGTCTACCGCCAGTGGACCCTCTCTGGGATTTAAGGAGCAGAACTGTTTCACCCTCCTGTTCTTTCCGGTGGCAAAGAAATCCACATCTGACTGACCCCATTTCTTCGCGATTTGGTCGAAGATAAATGTCAGTATTCCTGGTTTTCTAGGTAACTTTATCAATGATTTTGCCCTTTGTTAAAATGGAGTTTGCTGTTTTGTGTGCCCTACTTCCTGTTCGTTAACCCGGCTCAGGTGCTGGCTTCCTTGCTGGAGTATTCTGCTTCCGTTTCCCTGCAACCCAGCTGCTTTGTTCCTCCCAGATCTTTTGTGTATTTACCGGGAGAGTGCATAACCAGGTTATCTTCAGGTGTTTCTCAGCTACAGCAGCTTCTACCCATGGCTCTGGACATTCTCTGCATATGTAAACTGCACTTACTGTGTTATCACTAACCTGTTGACTTTGGAATTTAACCCTTGGTTCACTCCATCTGGTAAGAACTGTTTCTGAACTGTGTGTTGCTGTTTAACCCTTCGTTCACTCCCTCCGGTGAGAGCTGTTGGAACTGTTACTGGAATATTACTTACATATGAACTTGTTGTTGGACTTCACTGAATTATACCACAACTGAGATTAACTTGTTCCTGGACCTCCCTGTGTCTACTGCATACCTGGATCTGACTCTTCATACACCAGCAGTGTGTGAATCCAGCCACGTTATCTGTGCATCAGACTTACCTTATGGTCACATTTGTGTGAGGACTCCGTCGTAAGAACTTTACCGCCCTTGCTATAGAGGTTCAAGGACTTATATATCTGGATTCATATAACTGGACTTGTATATATATATGGACTCGTTTCATTGCATGTCACCACGGGTTGTTTGTATATTGTGTTTGGGTGTTTTGCTGTTTCACAAATACACTATTTGCATTCAAAGAAACCCATCTCTGATTGTTCATTGCCCCACGCTATCAGAATCCTCGAGTTTCTACAATAGATAACAGGATACTCCAGCCTAAAAAGGGGATTCTGCTGGGGCAATGACGGAGACACGGGCAGACAAACTGTTCACCATAGTTAACTCCTTGCAGCAGGAGGTGGCGGCTGCACATAATCAGATTAGAGACTTGGAGTCTCGGGTTAACGACAATGCACAGGGGTTTGGTCAGGCTCTCCAAGATCTAAGTACTAGGTTAGAAGTCCTGGAGGCCTTACCTACTGAGCCTACTATCATCCACCAGTATGCCCAAATTGCCTCCATTCCGGTTTAATGGTGACCGAAGTCAATTCCGTGGGTTTGTTAATCAATGTACATTATTTTTTAATGTACATGCCTCCTATTACCGGTCTGATAGATCTAAGGTTCTATGTATTATTATGTTGTTGATATCACGGGCACTGGCTTGGGCAAATCCTATGGTTGAAAGTCACGATACCCGTCTAAATAATTTGGATAATTTTCTGGCAGCCATGGCGCAAATGTTCGACGATCCCAACCGCCGTGCTACCGCTGAATCTGCTTTGCTTTCCTTACGCCAGGGGAAACGTTCAGTCATAGAATATGTTACTGAATTTAAAAGGTTAGTGGTGGACACCCAGTGGGATAACAATGCTTTATTACCAATCTTTAGAAAGGGTTTGTCCAATGCAATCAAGGATGAGCTAGCTCGTTCAGAGTCTCCACAGGAGTTTGAATTTTTAATACAGCACTGTGTACGTATTGATATCCGTTTAACTGAACGCAGACAAGAAAAATGGGCCGCTGTAAATCGCATTACTAATTTCTCTCTTCCGTCCAGGGAAACCACAGGCAAAAACCCGCGAGAGGCCGAGGAGGTGCCTATGCAGGTGGACTCACTGCAGAGACGTGAGAGTAATGAACGCCGTGAATACCGTCTCCGTGAGCGCTTATGTTTCTATTGTGGTCAATCGGACCACTTCCTCATCAATTGTCCTAAATGTCCCAGGCGACCCAACAAGGTGTTGGCGGTAGTAGGGGATTATGATAACACAGACGCTGAGTCTGAAGTTTCGGAGACCAGTCTACATCTAGATGCGGTTTTCCCCCCAATACTGATGCCGACTTCCCCTAAAGATCAAGGGGAGAAATATTCACATTGTTCTCTTCCTATTCAGATTCAGTGGGAGGAACAGTGGATATCAAGTTCTGCCATGATAGACTCTGGAGCGGGTGGGAATTTCATGGATTCTTCTTTTGCCAAGGAACATGGTTTTAAAGACACAACTAAGAGCTTCACCAATCACTATAGAAACGGTGGATGGTTCCCCATTAGTTTCTGGACCAGTAGACCGGGAGACAGTGCCTCTGGAGTGTAAGATGGAACCAGACCATCAAGAAACACTTTCATTCATGTTAATATCTTCTCCCCATTTTCCTGTAATTTTAGGAATTTCCTGGTTATGGTCACAAAATCCAAACATCAATTGGGAAACCAAGGAGATATCCTTTCTCCCGAAGTGCAGTTCTACCATCAGTCCAACTGTAGCGGCTCCAGTTACCCAGAACTTGGAAGAGGTGATACAGGTACCTACTCTCCCTCTGATTTATCAGGAATTCTCAGACATTTGTGATAAAAGGAAGGCAGATCAACTTCCCCCACATAGACCGTATGACTGCCCCATAGAATTGCTTCCTGGAGCAGCGATTCCTTTCGGCCATGTTTACCCGTTGGCGGCTCCGGAATTAAAATCATTACGAGAATATATAGATGAGAATTTAGCCAAGGAGTTTATCCGACCATCTTCTTCACCAGCGGGAGCTCCTATATTCTTTGTAAAGAAGAAGGCTGGTACTCTAAGACCCTGCATTGACTACCGGGAGTTAAATAAGGTAACCATTCTTAACAAGTACCCGTTGCCCCTAATTCCGGAATTGTTGGAAAGAGTTCGCCAGGCCAAAGTATTTACCAAATTAGATCTTCGCGGGGCATATAATTTGCTCCGTATACGTCCCGGAGTCGAATGGAAGACAGCTTTTAGATGCCGGTATGGACATTTTGAATATTTAGTGATGCCATTCGGACTCTGTAACGCTCCTGCTGCTTTTCAACATTTAGCCAACGATATTTTCAGGGATTAATTGGACCAATATGTGGTAATTTACCTCGATGACATTTTAATCTTTTCTGACTCTTTACAGGAACATCAGGAACATGTCAAAACCGTGCTTAGACGTTTGAGAGATAATCATTTGTACATCAAACTCGAAAAGTGTGAGTTTCATTGTTCGAAATTCAATTTTTAGGCTATATTATTTCGCCTCAGGGATTGAATATGGAGTCCAGCAAGATCCAGGCAATCTTGGACTGGCCGGTACCAGGAAACATTAAGGAGGTACAACGATTCATTGGCTTTGCTTTTTTATAGACGTTTTATCAGAAACTTTTCAGAAATTGTCCATCCCATCACTCTCCTCACCAAGAAGGGGAAGAAGTTTGTATGGTCTTCGCAAGCTCAGGAAGCCTTTGATCGCCTGAAGGGTTGTTTTACCACGGCTCCAATATTGATGCATCCGGATCCTATACTGCCTTTTATCGTGGAGGTGGACGCGTCTGACTGTGCATTGGGAGCTATCCTCTCACAACGTACCGGAGACAAAGGTTTGCTGCACCCGTGTGCCTTCTTCTCTCGTAGGTTATCTTCTGCAGAACTGAACTATGATGTGGCAGATAAGGAACTTTTGGCAATTATTTCTGCCTTTAAGGAATGGAGACACCATTTGCAGGGGGCAACTCAGCAGGTAGTAGTACTCACGGATCATCGTAATTTGGAATTCCTTAAGTCTGCCAGGTGTCTTTCTCCTCGACAAGCTAGGTGGAGTTTGTTCTTGAACCAGTTTAATTTTATTATTTCATACCGCCCAGGTTCACGTAATGGGAAAGCTGACGCATTATCCCGAATCCATACGGTGGATTCCGTGCCTGGGACCCCGTCTAAGACCATCTTGTCTGAGGCCAATTTCGTTGGAGTGCTCCGGAACCGGGACTTGTGGCAAGAGATCAAGCTGGCCTATGACGGTGACGTTTTTCTTGCGGCTCCACCTGACAACGTGAATCTTGTCCTTTGGAATGGTGTGTGGCTTAAAGATCGATGTATTTATGTCCCAGAGGCTGTAAGACTTCGAGTTCTCAAATTGGTTCACGACTCTATATTGGCTGGTCATAGGAGGGTACAGAAGACGCAGGAATTGTTAACTCGTTTTTTTTGGTGGCCTACCTGCTTGAAGGATGTGAATGACTATGTCCTCTCTTGTGAAGTTTGTGCCCGGTACAAGGTTCCTCGCATTTCACCTACTGGTCTTCTTAAACCGCTACCTGTACCGTCTCGCCCTTGGGGGTCTATTTCGATGGACTTTATTGTGGAGTTACCCACCTCTGGCGGTAAAAATACTATTTTGGTGGTAGTAGATCGTTTAACGAAAGCTGCTCATTTCATTCCGTGTGCTGGTCTTCCCTCAGCTACAGAGACAGTAGATCTAGTTATCCAGAACATTTTCCGGCTGCATGGGGTACCAGATGAGAATTTCTGACCGGGGAATACAAATTACCTCTAGATTTTGGAAAGGATTTTGTTCTGCGCTCCACATTAATGTTTGCTTGTCTTCTGCATACCATCCTCAGACCAACGGGCAGACCGAACGGACAAATCAAACCTTGGAGCAATATCTACGCTGTTACATCAGTCATTTGCAGGACGATTGGCTGAACTACTTCCTTTAGCGGAATTTTCGTACAACAACTCCCAAAGCAGTTCCTCAAAGGTAACGCCTTTTTTTGCCAATCTGGGTTATCATCCAAGTATTTTGCCTAGGTCTCCGGTTGCTATTTCGGTACCAGCAGTTGAAGACAGAGTGACGGCGTTGCAACGTAATCTTGAAGTTTTGAAGGACTCCCTGACCATAGCACAGGAGCGTTACAAGAAGTCGGCCGATAGATTCCGGAAACCAGCACCTATGTATAAGGTAGGAGACTCGGTTTGGTTGTCCACCAAGAATCTAAAATTGGGTGTTCCTTTGCAGAAACTGGGACAGAAATTCATCGGTCCATTCAAGATCACTGGGATTGTGAGCTCTGTTGCCTGTCGGTTGAAGCTACCACGGACTTTAAAGGTACACCCAGTATTTCATGTTTCCTTATTAAAACCAGTCTCTCCTAAAACGTTTCAGGGGCGCATCGTATCTCCCCCTCCACCAGTGTTGGTTGATGGCGAAGAACAATTCGTGGTACAGGATATTGTTAACTCGAGACTTCATAGAAACCGGCTTCAGTATCTAGTTAGATGGCAAGGTTACTCTCCTGAAAATGATTCTTGGGAACCAGTAAGTAACATCAATGCGCCCCTGAAGATTGCTCAGTTTCATCGGAGATACCCGGACAGGCCTGGTCCAGGACCGTCCGGAGGCCGTCTTTAGGGGGGAAGTAATGTCAGTATTCCGGGTTTTCTAGGTAACTTTGTCAATGATTTTGCCCTTTGTTAAAATGGAGTTTGCTGTTTTGTGTGCCCTACTTCCTGTTCGTTTGTTTAAAACCCGGCTCAGGTGCTGGCTTCCTTGCTGGAGTATTCTGCTTCCGTTTCCCTGCAACCCAGCTGCTTTGTTCCTCCCAGATCTTTTGTGTATTTACCGGGAGAGTGCATAACCAGGTTATCTTCAGGTGTTTCTCAGCTACAGCAGCTTCTACCCATGGCTCTGGACATTCTCTGCATATGTAAGCTGCACATACTGTGTTATCACTAACCTGTTGACTTTGGAATTTAACCCTTGGTTCACTCCATCTGGTAAGAACTGTTTCTGAACTGTGTGTTGCTGTTTAACCCTTCGTTCACTCCCTCCGGTGAGAGCTGTTGGAACTGTTACTGGAATATTACTTACATATGAACTTGTTGTTGGACTTCACTGAATTATGCCACAACTGAGATTAACTTGTTCCTGGACCTCCCTGTGTCTACTGCATACCTGGATCTTGATATATCACAAAAAAAACAGAGCATCAAGCCCAAATAGATACACGAGAGAATGGAGTAAAAATATATAAACTTTATTGAAAATACTAAAACGTTCACATTGTTGTAATTTGAGATGAAAAGTAGAATGGTGAATGAGCAAGAATAACACCTGTAGCACATAAATCAGCACAGCTCTATCCGCAAAATTTCCAAATTCATTAACAGAATAAAATGGAAAAATAAATTTACATTCCAGACAGAAAAGGTGTAACAAGTGTCCCCTTAATAGGGTGTTAAGTCATCTCATAGGTCATATGGGATGATCAACCCATTTAATCCTGTTTGAAACAAAGCCATGTCTAAGAATAAAGACATGAGCGCAATGTGGCAATGAAAGAAAGGAGAAAAAATCCTAAATCTAACACCTCCTTATAAGAGTGCCACATTGAATTGCAGAAAAAGGTGCAAAAAAGTGCTTACCCATACTAGGGAAATGTGCTGTGCCAGGTACGTGCCCCGACGCACGTTTCGCTTCTTTACCTTCCTTGGGGGGCAGTGTGGACTATAGTGCTGTTCCATGTTATATAATAGTATGCTCAGCTGTGACGGATTATAATTTGGAGGACGGCGCATGCGGACACTGGCACAGGGGCGGTAGTCGCGCCGCATCCGGCGCTCCAATGACGGCCCGGGTCAAGGAAAAGCTTCCTGTGACGTCAGAGGACCCGGCCGTCATCTTGTGGAGACCTTCAGCAGCGCGGCCCGGCCCGGTCGTGTGCGCATGCGCACCACCGTGGGGGCCATTTTGGTTAGTGGCAAAGGAAAAGGGAATGATGTAAGTATAGAAAATATCAATATATACTAGTCCCCAGAATCACGAAGACCACCAGAGCGCATGACACTTAATGCAATATCTGAAATGCAGTAACATCAATTAGAAACAATGTATACATATTAATACATGTCTTTTTGTTCATAATAAATCATCACATAATCGTGACCAAACGCTGGAAATATCAAGTATTCGGCAAAAAGCCGCAGTCCTCCAAAAGATACGATACGATAAGGGGTCCCTTAAAAAAGCTCCCACGGAACTTCTAGTATGAGTCATCTTGGGGGTCCTCAATTCAGTGGTCCGCTATTACAGCATCATAGCAGATGACAGAAAAAGGAGGGGATGAAAGAAGAAATATCTGTGAACAATAAAGGTGAATTAAAATCAGCACAAATAAAAACAAAAGAACAGAGACCCAATGCCTATCTACAAATAACAGGCAAATGAGAGTTTCTCATTTAAACCACTCGGGGACATTGTGTTGAGAACAGTGATCCATCGACACTCAAGCTGCGCCTGAATGCGTTTTGTGTCACCACCTCTGATCCCGGTGCGCACTCGATCAATGCCAATGAATTTGAGGCCACTCGGGTTGCAATTATGGCGCAGTCGAAAGTGCTGAGGAATCGTTTTCAGGGAATCAACATCTGTAATTTCCTTTGCAGCATATATACCCCGAATATGTTCCCTCACCCTAACACGAAATTCACGTGAGGTGAGGCCAACATAACTGAGGTTACATGGACATGTCGCCAAATATATCACATGGTCAGTGCTGCAGGAAATGAAATGTCTAATCCGATGGTTCCCACTTCCACCCGTGGTTCATATGTGGACGCCCGGCTGATATTACGACAGGCAAGGCAGGATCCACATGGAAAACAGCCCTGTCTCTGTACACCAGCACCAAAATGACAACGTGGACCGACTACATAATGACTCCTAACCAGGAGGTCCTTCAGGTTTGGAGATCTCCTTGCTGTAAGGAGAGGAAGATCTGGTAAAATTTGCCTAAGTATAGGGTCAGAACGAAGTATCGGCCAATGTCTGTTCAATATTCCCCTTATCTGTGACCAGCGATTATTAAATGTAGATATGAATCTAATGGGTGGATTAATTTCTCTGGGTTTTTGCGTAGTACCAAGTAGTTGACTACGTGGTGTGCTTCTAGCTCTCAAATAGCCCCGCTTGATCACTCGCCTGCTGTATCCCCGATCATGGAACCGCTGGGACAGGTCCCTAGCCCGCCCCTCAAACAACTCATCAGTGGCGCATATGCGCTTCATCCTAAGAAATTGACCTGTGGGAATGGCTCGGATGGTGGCTGGAGTGTGTGACGAACTAGCATGTCGTAATGCGTTAACAGATGTCTCCTTCCGGAAGACATCCGTCAGTACCATGCCCCCATCCGTAACTAGGATTTTAATGTCCAAAAAGTCAATAACAGTTCGTGAAAATTTATAGGTTAGTCTGATATTGAACACATTCTCATTAAGTACACCGATGAATTCATGAAGGGCGGGCTCGGTACCCTGCCAAATGAATAAAAGGTCATCAATGTACCTGTACCAGCAGACCGCCTGAGAGGTGGCGTGTATGTCGCCACTGAAGAGTTCCCTCTCCCAAAACCCCAAAAAGAGGTTAGCATAGGACGGCGCACACGCCGCCCCCATGGCGGTACCGCGTCTCTGCAAATAAAATTTATCCTTAAATGTAAAATAATTATGAGTTAGAATATACTCCAGCAGCTCCATGATCAAAGCCCTCAGAGGAGAGTCAAGATCCCCCATATCAAGAAAGAATCTGACTGCATTCAATTCATCGTCATGATTGATGCTGGTGAACAGAGACTCGACATCCGCGGTTACCAGAATCATATCTGGCTCCAACGTTAGGCCATCAATTTTCCTTAGGACTTCCGTAGTGTCCCTGACCTAGGAGAACCTCACCGGTTCACGAGAGAATGGAGTAAAAATATATAAACTTTACTGAAAATACTAAAACGTTCACATTGTTGTAATTTGAGATGAAAAGTAGAATGGTGAATGAGCAAGAATAACATTCTGGCGCAGCTTGAGTGTCGATGGATCACTGTTCTCAACACAATGTCCCCGAGTGGTTTAAATGAGAAACTCTCATTTGCCTGTTATTTGTAGATAGATGTAGTAATTAAATCTGCGGATAAGGGGGGGAATGTGGTAATATGGCCTGTGGAGATGTATGAACGAGAGGTTTTTCGTCAATTACGAGATAGAGAGGCTTATGTGCTCTTACCCTCCAATCCTCTGATAGGCTTTCAGGTAGAACTAGCCAAGATTTTGGATAAGGCATTTTCCGAGGGGATTATTACCAAAAAAGTTCTGGATGGATTATCCATCCGTTATCCCACTGTACCAACGTTTTACCTTTTACCAAAGGTACACAAGGACCCTCGGGTCCCGCCGGGGCGTCCTATTGTCTCAGGTGTGGGAGGGCTGTGCGAACCCATTTGTAAATTTATTGATTTCTATCTGCAACCTTTGGTTAGCACATTGCCCTCCTACATCAGGGACACTACTAATGCACTGTGCAAATTGGATGGTCTCTCTCTCGAACAGGACATGGTGATGGCCACGGCGGACGTCGAATCGCTCTATACCTGTATTGATCATGCTGATGGGCTGAGGGCAGTGGATTTTTATCTAAGGACTAGTGATCTGGATCCAACGTTACAGCTGCTTAATCATGGAGCTATTGGAGTTTATTTTGACCCATAATTTTTTTACTTTCAAAAATCGATTTTATTTACAGAAACTGGGGACTGCCATGGGGGCGGCCTGTGCCCCATCCTATGCCAACCTCTTCCTGGGTTACTGGGAGAGGGAGGTGTTTAGTGATGGGGTGGGGGCCGCCTCCCAGGCATTGTCTTGGTACCGTTATATTGACGACTTGCTAATTATTTGGCAGGGTACGGGGGATGAGTTGCGTCATTTCCTGTCCTGCCTAAATCAGAATTCTTATAATATTAGATTGACATATAAGCTCTATGAGAAGCAGCTTGAATTTTTGGACATCCGAATCACAGTAACTTCAATAGGAGTGATACAGACAGACGTATACCGGAAGGAGACATCTGTCAACTCACTCCTTCACGCTACCTCAGCCCATACATCTTCCACTGTACGAGCTATTCCCGTGGGTCAGTTCCTGCGCGTTAGACGCCTCTGTTCCACGGAGGAGGGTTTTGAGGCGCAGGCAGCTGATCTTCGGGATAGATTTCGCGCACGTGGTTATAGTCAGCGGTGTATTAAAAAGGGATATAATCGAGCTAAGGCGTCCGTCCGTGGCTCTTTACTGTCAGGCTCGGCCGCTGCCCCGGTTCGATCCCAGGATGTAAGATTTATTTCCACCTATAATAATAGATGGAGTACTATCAGAGATATTCTGAATAAACATTGGTCTATCCTAAAAACAGAACCCATATTGGGAAATTGGCTTCCAGACAGACCTCTTCTAACAGCCAGAAGGAGTAGCAATTTGAAGAATTTATTGGTGAAGAGTCATTATGTTGGACAGCCATCGTCCACTTTTCTCTCTGCTAGTAAACCCCGTCTTGGATGTTATCCATGTGGATCCTGCATGGCTTGCCGCAATATCGAGCGTATAGCTACCTTCTGCTCCTCAGATGGTAAGCGTACTTATCAAATTAGGGAATACATATCATGTAAAAGTGACTTTGTAGTATATTACGCCACATGCCCATGTGGCCTAATATATATGGGTTTGACGTCACGTGAATTAAGGGTACGTACTAGGGAACATGTTAGGGATATTGTGGCAGCTACAACGGCCCTTGATGTGACGTCTTTGAAAACTATTCCCCATCACTTTAGAACGAAACATGCGTGTAACCTGATTTATTGAAAGTACGCGGGATAGATCGAGTCCATGGCGGAATTAGGGGGGGAGATTTGAAGCGAAAATGATCTCAAATGGAATGTAGGTGGATAATTAAATTAAATACTATGGTTCCTCATGGTTTGAATGAACAGCTGAGCTTTTCCTCATTTTTGTAATCTTTCAAGAAATTCTCCAGATGGAGCTACGTTTCTTCAGACTCATTTTATTTGATTTTAATTGTGTGTTTTTTGTGTATCTTTAGTTACAGTGGATGACTTCCTTTTTGCCCCCTGTTGGACTATTTGGGTTCATATACATCGATGTGCTCCTTTTGGACCGTTCTAGATGGAGGATATTGCCGCCTTATATGACTGTGTTTTTCTTTTTCTTTTTTTCTTTTCTTCTTTATTTTCTCTCTTCTTTTTTCTTTCCCCTTTTCCTTTTTTTATATAGATGACCATACAAATGTATTTCTATATCTGAAATCTATATACAATATTATGGAAATATGATAATATTATTGTTATTCTGGATTTCATATACATATGTACTGTATTGTATTTATTTTGATATAGTTTTTGTGTAATTTATGTAATTTATGTTATTATTTTTTATATGATTTTGTATTATTCACCGTTTTGATTATTTTATATTACACAATTTTCTGCTCCTTTTTCCCTTTTTTTTTTTTTCTTTTCCTCCCCTTTACATGGCTTATGGTGGCCATATTACAAAAAGACTTGCTCTTTGGTGTGACGCATGTGGTCGGTCCTTCCTGTATGCCTCCGTTGCCTAAGGTATCTGTGGTTGCGGTGTGTCTCACTGACGTCAATAGGAACACTTGTTCCTGACACACATTGCACCCGAGACGCCGGATGTGACGTCAGGGCACCGGATGTCCCGCCCTCATGCGCCGAGTACCGGAGTATGGTCTTTTCCTCCCTTTGCTGCGGCGTAATTGGTCTGGGGAACATATGCTGGGGGTTTAAAAGGACCCTTGTTTGACACATCAACATACTGCCCCCCGAGGAAGCGGAAATGCGAAACGGCGTCGGGGCCTCGGTGTGGCACGCAGGCTTCATACAATGGGTGAGCGTTCAGGTGTGCTTCAGCTATAATGGACATGACTGCTTTTTTCTCTCACATGGCGGTCAGTCAGTGACCATTATGAGATACTGTGAGCGTATGTACCTTTTTTTTTGAGATTGTGGGGCCTTTCTCCCTTTTCTTCTATCTAAGACACAGTCTTTTCATGTTTTGATCAGGAGAATTGTACCCCTTTGCTTTACATGAACACATCTCCATACGTTCCTTTTGTTTTCTTTGGTCATTGGTAATATGCACACATTTGGATGCATTCCAATCACTAGATGGTTTAGCATGGTATATATATTATATATATATATATATATATATATATATGTCTGCAGTTGCCACACCACGGTCATGTCATTCTTTCGCTGGTTTTTTATTATTTTTGTACATGGTGTGTAATGTGATTTTTATGCATTGTATTTTGTAATAAAGTATATAATTTTTTGAACTACTTTTTGAAATTACTTTATTTCTTGATTGGTCATGCATTGTTTATTTACACAGATTATTCTTAATATTAGGGATTTAAGCTCCCAATTGCTTCTTATGCTATTATATATTGTCTAGGAGAGCATCTCGCTTTATAAAAATGGTTGTTTCAATTTTCTCTGTTCCAGAGTATGTTTTTGGGAGCTTTCCTGCTATGCTCCTTGCAGGGTCCCAACCTAGAACAACACTAATCCTTAGTGCAGGAGTTTTAAAGACCTGTGGCAAAAGCCACTGGAAAACCCGGGTTGGAGGGAGGAGGCCGCCCCACTTCCTCCTGTGACCTCCTCCAAGAAATGAAGGCCCTGCCGGATTTTACTTAATCTGCCTTAGCCAGGTAGTCTGACTAGGTCATTGCTCACCTTCATTCCTGCATTGCAGCCGCAGCTGTGTGTGTGTGACTGCAATGCACTCCAATGGCTTTAATAGGTCTCTGTACACATTCTGGGGGAAATATAACGTCCCTCGTAAAAGATCCCGGTCACTGCCTCACATATTCCCCCCCTCTGTTCAAACTTGTGGGGTTGAACATTTGCCACCATACAGGGTGCCCGGGACAGGGCATCCGCGTTTGCTTGCAACTTCCCAGGGCGATGTTCTACAGAGAAACTGAAATTTTGCAGTGACAGGAACCACCTGGTGACTCGCGCATTCCTCTCTTTTGCATTCCTCATCCATACCAAGGGTGAGTGGTCCATCACCAAGCGGAACTGACGCCCGAGTAAATAATAACGTAGTGATTCCAAGGCCCACTTAATAGCCAAACACTCCTTCTCTACTACGCTATAGTTTTTCTCTGCCGGGACAAGTTTTCTACTCAAGTAGGTGACCGGGTGCTCTTCACCATTCACTTTTTGTGACAACACCGCCCCTAGTCCTACCTCCGAGGCATCTGTCTGTACAATGAATGTTTCATTGAAGTTGGGGCTGATGAGGACCGGCTGTCCACACAGGGCCAACTTCATGGACTGAAAGGCTTCTTCTGCCTGAGGGTTCCACCGAACCATTACCGTTTTCTTTCCTTTCAAGAGATCGGTTAGGGCCACGGTTCGCCCGGCAAAATTAGGTATAAACCGGCGGTAATACCCAAGGATGCCAAGGAACGCCCTCATCTGTTTTGTACTCGATGGTTTAGGCCAGTTTTTTATGGCCTCAATTTTACTGATTTGGGGCTTGATAGCTCCTCGGCCTATCACATACCCCAAATATCGAGCTTCCTCCAGCCCTATCGCACATTTTTTTGGGTTTGCCGTTAACCCCGCGGCTCTGAGAGAATCCAGCACCGCTTGTACGTGTGTTAGATGCGTTTGCCAGTCGGTGCTAAATATGATGATATCATCTAGATACGCGGACGTGTATTCCTGATGAGGCTTGAGCACTATGTCCATCAATCTCTGAAGTGTAGCCGGGGCCCCATGTAACCCAAAAGGTAAGACCACATAGTGAAATAGACCCTCCGGAGTTACGAAGGCGGTCTTTTCCTTCACCGAATCTGTGAGAGGTACCTGCCAATAACCCTTGGTGAGATCGAGCGTGGTAAAGTACTGGGCCTGCCCAGTCTCTCAATCAGCTCGTCCACCCGGGGCATTGGATAAAGGTCGAACTTTGACACTTCATTCAATTTTCGGAAATCATTACAGAAGCGTAATGATCCGTCTGGCTTTGGAATCAGTACAATGGGGCTAGCCCACTCACTCCGTGACTCCTCTATGACGCCTAACTGAAGCATTTGTTTTACCTCAGCCGAAATGGCTTGCCTCCGGGCTTCGGGCACCCAGTACGGTCTTATTCGCACCCTTACCCCAGGTTCGGTGACAATGTCATGTTGGATAACCGTAGTCCTACCTGGTAGCTCTGAGAACACATCGGTATTGTTTTGCACCAGGGAGCCAGCCTCCCGTCACTGCTGTTTAGTGAGGGCATCACTTATCCTGACCTCCCCCTTGGATGCTTCCCTGGCTGAAGGTATAGAACTCTCTGGTGATAGGCCCGGGGTGATATCTGTAACTAAACACTTTCGATCTTTCCAAAGCTTTAGCAGGTTTATATGGTAAATCTGCTCAGGTTTCCTCCTTCCGGGCTGATACACCCGGTAATTTACCTCCCTCACCTTTTCTCGAATCTCATATGGCACTTGCCACTTGGCTATGAGCTTACTCTCGGCTGTGGGTACCAGTACTAATACCCGATCGCCCTTGTTAAAAGACCTGACTCTGGCTCTTTTATTATATGTGCGCCTCTGGGTTGCCTGGGCATCTAACAGATGTTCTTTCACGATTGGCATGACCGCCGCGATCCGGTCCTGCATACTAGCCACATGTTCAATTATACTCTTATGTGGAGTCGGCTCTTGTTCCCATGTCTCTTTGGCTACGTCCAACAGACCCCTAGGGTGTCTGCCGTACAATAACTCAAAGGGAAAGAACCCGGTGGAAGCCTGGGGTACCTCACGGATAGCGAACATCAAATAGGGTAGCAACATGTCCCAATCCCTTCCATCCTTAGAAATCACCTTTTTTAACATGGACTTGAGGGTTCTATTGAACCGTTCTACTAACCCGTCGGTTTGAGGGTGGTACACCGAGGTGCGCAATTGTTTAATTTTTAGCAGTTTGCACAGTTCTCTTGTCACCTTGGACATAAAGGGGGTCCCCTGATCCATCAGGAT
Source organism: Oophaga sylvatica (assembly GCA_033576555.1). NCBI lineage: Eukaryota > Metazoa > Chordata > Amphibia > Anura > Dendrobatidae > Oophaga > Oophaga sylvatica. The sequence continues at coordinate 158,573,839 of JARQOD010000008.1, forward strand.
CTCCTTAGGTAGTCCCAGGCGACAGAACATGGCAAACAGTTCTCGGGTAATAAGTTTTGCCGAGGTGTGGCGTAGTGGTATAGCCTCCGGGTATCGGGTGGCATAGTCGACGACCACCAGTATGTGTTGGTGGCCACGAGCGGATTTTACAATGGGCCCTACCAAATCCACTGCAATCCGTTCAAAAGGTATCTCTATTATTGGCAGGGGTACCAATGGACTACGGAAACTTGCAGTGGGTGAGGTCAACTGACATTCGGGGCAGGATTCGCAGTACCTTTTGACCTCCGCGTAAACTCCCGGCCAAAAGAACCGCTGCAAGATACGTTCTAGAGGTTTTTTTTTCCCCTAAGTGGCCCCCCAGCAAGTGTGAGTGTGCCAAATCTAGAATCACCCTACGATACAACTGAGGTGCTACCAACTGTTCCACAACCTCGCCCCTGATTTTATCTACCCTATAAAGCAACTCACCACTGACTACCATGCGTGGAAATACCGTATCTACATTGGGCTGTTGGGCTACGCCGTTTACCTCTAGCACCCTTTCCCGCGCCTGAGTAAGGGTGGGATCTTGTAGCTGAGCTGTCCCAAACGTGGCCCTGGACACTTCCAGCTCGGGAATCGATGCGGTCTCCTCCACTTCTCCTGCCAGCACCTCTAAGGGAAACCTATCGGGGTCACACTCTATCCCTATATGGGACACCCCTACGGCAGGTTCGTCGGGTACAGCATCTGTAATACATCTTACCAGGGGAGAATGGATTTTGTTTTTCCACAGAGTCCAGAACAGGGGCAAGACTCTTCCCAACACAGACCCATAGGGAAGATTTTTTACCACTCCCACCACATGTTTTATGTCTCCACATGGCGTGGACAAAACTACCTCCATAGTTGGATAGTCTAGGAGGTCCCCATGGATACATACAACCCCGACCTGCCGTCCGCTGGCGTTGTCTCCTGCCACCAGTGACCCATGTACCAGAGTCACGAGGCTCCCTGAGTCCAGGAGAGCCTCCGTAGGGTACCCATTAACCAGTACCTGGCATAGTTGGAGTTCACTGTCCTGGGGGTCGAGGGTTGCTGTGCAGACGGTCTGGGCATACATTGATATCCGCAGTCCATGGGTTCCGTAGTCAGGGGACAATTAGCCATCACATGTCCCGGTCCCTGACACCTCCAGCACCTAAGGGTGGAGGTACTGTTAGGTCTTATGACAGTTTGGGAGGGAACCGGTCTCCTGCCACTCTCACTCCGGGGTTCCCCTTCAGCACGGGCACGGTGCTGACTGTCCCCAGCAGAGGGACGCGACCCCTTTCCCGATTCCTGGGTTGGCAGGGATCGGCGTGACAACCGAGAGGGGGCAGAGTCTCGAATGAAGTCCTGAGTGGCCGAGTAACGCTCGATCAAACTGACTACCTGGTCGAGCGTGCCAAGGTCACCTTGCCCTACCCAACGTTGTATAGCAGCCGGCAGAGTCCTTACCAGCCGGTCAGTCACCACCCTCTCCACCATCTGGGCTGGAGACAAAGTCTCTGGCTGGAGCCACTTTTTTACCAGCTGCAGGAGGTCATAAGCCTGAGACCGAGCGGGTCGGGTCTCCACATAGGCCCATGAAAATACACGCTGAGCCCTCACGTAGGTATTAACCCCTAGTCGGGCAAGGATCTCACCTTTGAGCCTCTGGTAGTCCTGGGCGTCCTCCCGACTGAGATCGAAGTAGGCCTTTTGTGCATCACTGACCAGAAACGGAGCCACTACTTCTGCCCACTGGCCGGTTGGTAGGTTTTCCCGCTCCGCTGTGCGTTCATAAACTGTCAGGAAAGCTTCCACGTCGTCCTCTGGTCCCATTTTCCTCAACGCTGAGCGAACCCGGTCTCGGGCCTCGCGACGTTCAGGGGCTGGTGCCGTCGAGGTCTCCCGCAGGGCAGAAATCTGTTGCAGCAGCAGTTCGTTTGTTTTTTGTTGCTGCTGGTACAATAGCTGCTGTTGCTGCTGAGACTGCAGCTGCTGCTGTTGTGAAATTACCAGTTGCTTTAACAGCTCTTCCATTTTGTCCACGGGTTGAGGCTGAAAAGTGGCCGGCCGGATTGTGGTCATGACACTGCCGGTGGGTATGCCTCAGTCACACTGCCCGCATTCTCCACCAATTGTAAGACGGCGGTGTTCACACCGTGCAGTAACTGAGGCAGTGACCCAAGCAAGTCCAAAGTAAATAGCTTTTATTCAGCAACTCACGGGTAAAACAGGAAAAGTCCTCCGGTACGCAGCCGGGATAACATCAGTCCATAAACACTGGTTGCCGGGGACAACGGCCGCTCCGGGCCGAACAGAGCCTGACTGGTGCAGAGCCGTCCCAGGCCTGGGTTCAGCTACACACAGTCCTGTGGAGCTTTCCTGCTATGCTCCTTGCAGGGTCCCAACCTAGAACAACACTACTCCTTAGTGCAGGAGTTTTAAAGACCTGTGGCAAAAGCCACTGGAAAACCCGGGTTGGAGGGAGGAGGCCGCCCTACTTCCTCCTGTGACCTCCTCCAAGAAATGAAGGCCCTGCCGGAATTTACTTAATCTGCCTTAGCCAGGTAGTCTGACTAGGTCATTACTCACCTTCATTCCTGCATTGCAGCCGCAGCTGTGTGTGTGTGACTGCAATGCACTCCAATGGCTTTAATAGGTCTCTGTACACATTCTGGGGGAAATATAACGTCCCTCGTAAACGATCCCGGTCACCGCCTCACAATATGGACTCGTTTCATTGCATGTCACCACGGGTTGTTTGTATATTGTTTTTGGGTGTTTTGCTGTTTCACAAATACACTATTTGCATTCAAAGAAACCCGTCTCTGATTGTTCATTGCCCCACGCTATCAGAATCCTCGAGTTCCTACAATAGTATAACAATAGCCTTCTTTAGAGACCACTCTCCTTGTCTCAGAAAGTTGCGGCTTAGGTAGTCGGCAGTGACGTTTTCCTTTCCCCTTATATGTAGCGCTGTTTAAGATAGACAATGTCTTTCTGCCATGAGGAACAGGCGCTCTGCTACTTGCATGAGGGGTTTGGACTGAGTGCCGCCCTGGTGATTTATATATGACACTGCGACCTGATTGTCGGATAGAATCCGCACATGATGACCCTGTAGATAAATAAGGAGTGTTTTTACTGCTTGTTCCACTGCTGACAACTCTTTTAGGTTAGAGGACATATCCTGCTGATGTTGATCCTACAGGCCCTGTATCATACAATCACTCATATGGGCCCCCCACCCCGTGGGGCTTGCGTCTGTGGTGATTACTCCGGTTATATTGTACTCCCAGGCAACCCCCGAGATAGGTTACCCTCATCCAGCCACCATTGAAGGTTTATAATTGTGGGACTGGATAGAGTCAGTTGGCCCTCCAGGCGACCGTTAAGAATTCTATCATGGTGTAAAACCTCGCTCTGAAGAGTTCTAGTATGCCACTGCGCCCATTGTACCGCAGGGATGAAGGTAGAGAGAGAGCCCAACAAGGACATGGCCTTCCTAAGGGACAAGGTAGGGTTGTTAGAAGCGTTAATGATCTGGTAGCGTAAGCGTATTGATTTGTCGGGTGGCAGACGGCATTCCTGTTTTTGCGAATCTAAGGTTAGGCCTAGAAACTGTTGTATTCTCATGGGCTGTAACCGAGACTTAGTGATGTTCAGTAACCATCCTAATTGTTCTAGGGCAGATATCGCCTTATGTAGTTGTTCTCGACAATGGTCCTCGGTTCTTCCTATAATAAGAAAGTCATCGAGGTAGGATATTATTTGGATTTGGAATTCTCGCAGGTGGGCCATGACCTCCGCTATAATTTTTGTGAAGACCCGAGGGGCCACTGCCACCCCGAATGGAAGGGCCGTATACTAAAAATGCTGGAGTGAACCTTCTAACCAGACTTCTACTCTAAGAAATCGCTGATGATCTGCGTGAATAGGGACATGATAATACGCGTTCTTTAAGTCTAATACCACCATGAAGCAGTTTTCAAACAACAGTTTTATTGTGGATCTAATGGTTTCCATTTTAAACCGTCGCACGATCAGAAATTTATTTAGAGCCTTCAGGTTAATTATTGTTCTGAAGGAACCGTCTGGTTTTCGCACGAGAAATAGAGGGGAGTAGAAGCCTCTACCCCTCTCTACCTCCGGCACCTTCACCAGGACTTTTTTATGACATAAGCCCTGCAACTCTGACTCCAAGGCCGCCTGTTCTGCTGAGGAAGATCGAGTAGGAGTGATTTTAAAGATATCCTGTGGAATTCTGGAAAATTCCAACCGGAGTCCCGAAGCCACAAGGCCTAGAATCCAGCTGCTGTTGGAGATTTGTGACCAGGCCGGATAGAAGGCTGACAATCTACCTCCCACCGGCGCCGCTAGTCATTGGGAGGTTTTTTTGGAATCTTTAGACGGGCGGCTGAACATGTATCCGGTACCTTTCCTTCTCCTATCTTCCCATCTGACTCGCTCCCTGGACGATCTCCTATGTTTAAATCTCCTCCTACCGAAGGGACGTCTGTACGAGGGATTCGGTACGCTGGGGAATTTTTTCTTATCTCCCGCCTTTTCCAAGAGTTTGTCCAGGACAGGCCCGAATAGATTTTCCCCTTCACAGGGGATAGAGCAGAGGCGGGATCTGGCCTGAATATCACCTGGCCAACATTTTAACCATAGCGCTCTTCACGCTGCATTTGATAGACCTGCTGCCCTGGCCGCCATCCTCACAGAGTCCACCGAAGAGTCCGCCAAAAAGGCTGCTGCAATCTGAATTATCGGCAGTGTTTTTATTATAGATTCTCGGGGGGAGTTCCATCTTTTATCTGCGATTTAAGTTGGTCCAACCAAACCATCACGGACCTGGCTGTGCAGGTGGCAGCCACCGCTGGTCTCAGGGCTCCTGCTGACATCTCCCAGGTGCCTTTGAGAAAAGAATCTGCTTTCTTATCTAGCGGGTCTTTTAAGTTGGCCATATCCTCACAGGGTATAGAGGATTTTTTAGTAGCTTTGGCTACCGCAGCATCGAGTTTCGGAGCCTTATCCCACCAATTCACTAGGGGGTCTTCAAAGGGGTACCTACGTTTAAATGCCAGTGCCAAGGAACCCCTTTTTTCCGGCTTCTTCCATTCTTTACTTATCAGGTTTTGAACCTTGTCGTTTAAGGGAAACAACTTACGCTTTTTGGGGTCTAATCCCCCAAACATAAAGTCCTGTACTGATCGCTCTGGTTTTGAATCTTCTATCCCCATGGTGGACCTGACTGCCTTAACTAATCTGCCCACCTGGTCCAAGGGGAAGCAGAACCGGGTAGAATCTTCCTCAGAGGAGGACGATGCATCAGAAGGGGATGAGGAAAGAATGGATTCTGGCGAATCTTCGTCTTTCCTAGGCCTAGTTGGGGAATCCGAGTCTGACACTCTTGCTCCACGTTTCCCTTTAGATGATCTCAACTCAGTCCTAATTAGGTCCCTTAAGGTTGAAGTAAAGTCCGGGGTACCTTCCACTTCCTGTAGGGAGAGACGGGAAAATGTAAGGTATTGGCCTACCGTCTGCTGTACACAAGAGAGTCACAACTTTTTTGGGTAGGCGTCAGGCAGGGGCTGACCGCAAAGGGCACATTCCCTATGCCTTGATTTTTCCACACATTTCTTGCCCTGCAGGACATAAAACATAAGGGGGAAAAAACTGCATCACCGGGTGTACTTTCACTGAGATTTCTTACCCGTCCGCAGCAATAGGTACCGGATCACGGGGGGCGCAGCTGATGAGGATGCCTCCACTGCTCTGGAGGGACCTTTGCAGCTGGACTGGCCACTCGTCCGTCCTCTGGGATTCAGCTGGGGCTTGATGCGAGGCCTGCTTGGACCCTGCTTCTTCTCCTTCTGTTCAGCTGTCAGGGTGTCCTGCTGCTCTGCCGAGGCTTCTGGCGTCTCCATATTGAAAACTGAAGCCTCTTGCCACCTGTCAAGCCCCTTATTTATAGCTCACCACCGAATATCCCGGTGAGCAGGATTTGACCAGGTGTTTGGCTCCTCCCACTCCGGGTCCGCCGCCTCCCCTCCACACCCTGCGCGCCCCTCCTTCCCGCGTTTCTCATGTCAATCGCACTGCTGGGCTGACGCCGGGCCGTAAAGCGACGGAGACCGCCGACATCCCGACTTCCGGCCCGGCGCTCCAAGCCCTGCCCCCCGCGCTGTGTCACATCCGCTCCTCAGAGGAATACAGGAAGCGCGCAAGGGGGATGGCCTGGAGGCGCCACGCTGGGACAGATGCTGCCGACCTCACCACCGCCCAGACCGGACGCCGTCGCCCGCGACCCCGGAGGTAACCATGGAACCGGCACCCGACCGTCCCCGACCCCCGGGCCGGCGAGACCGAGGCGGGGCATACTAAGTCGCAGGGGAAGGGAAAACAATACCGACCCAGAGGAGGGGCCTATACTCACCTTCCGGCGCTGGTTCAGGAGACGGGATCCTCCAGACACCGCTCTCCACTGCTCCGCACACAGCCGTGGCATCCTCCCCGGACCCACCGTGGTGCTTCCAGGGTCCCCGCACCTGATCAAGGTAGGGGACTGCCCGCTACCTGGGTCGACCGGCCAGCCTGGTTCCATCCAAAAGGATTCTGTAGGGATCCTGTCCTCCAGGAACAGGAAACCAACTGATGCGTGGGAGAGGTGCCGCCCTTATGTATCTGTAGGTTTCCTGTTCCTGAAGGGCGGATCCCCTCTCTCGTTGGGTGCTGTCATGGGCTTCGAATAAATAATAGTTTTACAAGCACGCCGCTCCTCTGAGCTCTCCCCAATGCCTCCCTTCATCAAAGATGTGTCCCCCGCTCATCATACACCAAAACTATTCTAGCCAAAGTGCTAAAAATTCTTTAGTGGCAAAGAAAATATTTTCCCGCACTTTTATCAAATGTTACAGATTTTTCCTGATCTTAAGAAAATTTGCTCATGTTTCTGATCACGAATCCGAGTGTGCCATATTTGTGCCAAATTTATGCTTAGCGATCGTTTTCTGAACATCTCTAACCATCAGCAAAGTTAGGTCCTAAATTTATTGGCCTGTGTAAGATTCTAGAGGTAATTAAACCTGTGGCCTTTAGATTAAGATTTACTCTGACTTTTTGCATCCAAAATGTGTTTCACCTGTTGCAAGAATTTGTCCCTCCAGTATTGTCTGCCTCATCTCTGCCTGCTCCTTTTTCTGTCAATTGAGGTTTGAAGTATGAGGTGCAGAGGATCAAATATTCTCAGAGAGTCTAAAATTCTCTCCAATGTCTTGTTCATTGGTGGCGATACGGACCCGAGGAGAGAACCTGGTTTACAGCTCATTTCGTGAAGGATGATTGTCTGTTAAGGGTCTTACGTCATAGATTTCCTGGGAAACATAGGGATACGGCGGCCCCCTATAAGATGGGGTACTGTCACGACTCATCTGATCGGTGTATCTGGATGCAGTGAGTGACACTTCAGCTGTCCAGTCTGTGGCAGGGGTGTAGTGAGCTGTCAGTATGGTGATGGACAGCTCATAGTTTTAATTGCAGGCTGGTGCATGCTGAGCTGTCGGTGTGTTGAGTGACAATTCAGCCACCCAATCAGGGCCAGAGGGTGCAGAGTTTCCTCCATGTGTCTCCTGTCTGGACTAATTACCAGGCTATTTAGCTGGCTCTATGCCTCCAATGCCAGTTGTAGCTTATGCTCAGTGGTGTCTTCGTGCCTTGTGTTCCTGTGCTGTCTCAGATCTAATGTTACCCAACCTTTAACCTTGCTTTTGACCATCCATTTGGCTAGCTCCTCTGCCTTGATCCACTGCATAACTGGAATCCTAACCTCAGACCATGACCTGACTATGCCTTTGTCTTGCCCTTTTGTTTGTGACCAGCTCTATTAGTTTCTGACCTCGAACCTCTTGACTACCCAACTTCACAGCTTGCCTTGAGTAGTGACTAGAGTCATACATATCATATCACAATATTAAATTTGCTTTAGAAATATCTTCAGGGGGTGTCAGCCCCCTTCTAACACTTTTGAATACCTATCCCAATCTGGGTCTACCCTTAGTATTTAATAAAACAATGAGCTATCCAAGACGGATGATTTTTTAAAAAATGTAATCCAGTACTAAAACCTCGCAAAAATAGAACTAATGTAATTCGAAAGGTCTGTGTTGTAGGATCCTGGCATGAAAAATAGGATACCTCAACCCTCCATCGCTGCTCTCGCAGTAAAAGTGAAATTATTAGTAGAAATTATATCAGTGATGTGCTCTAATATCCTCTCTTTTAGATTGCATGTAGTACATGCCACATATGTCAATTTGCAGATTGTACATCTAATCAAATAAATCACATTCTTGGAGTTACAATTGATATATTGTTTAATTTTGTAATGTTGAGAATCATCATGATTAGAAAACGCATGAGTTACCGCTTTCTGTCATTCTATCAATTGTAACTCCAAGAATTTGATTTATTTGATTAGATGTACAATCTGCAAATTGACATATGTGGGATGTACTACACGCAATCTAAAAGTGAGGCTATCAGAGCACATAACTGATATCATTTCTACTAATAATACTAACCGCAATTTATTCTTTGCTTACAAACATTTTATCTCCCACCAACATAGGAACACTGCTTCCTTGAATGTCATCGGCATTGAAAGATTGATGTCATCACCAAGGGGTGGAGATATTCAAAAATCATTGCGAACACAAGAAGCTTACTGGATGTTCTATCTGGAAACCTGCTTTCCTGCTGGTCTTTATGCACGCAGAGAGTTCATGTACCATTATTAATGTACAACGATTATAGATGCATTGTTCATTTTTTATTGTTGTTTTTTTCACATTTTTCTTTGTGTTTTTTGTTTATTTACTTAATTGTATTCTGTTGCACATGGTTTTAATTATTTTGTCACATGATATGTGCTAAGGATTTTCATTGTCTGGTGTGTATAAAAAGATTGTGAATTAAATGATATGCAGCTTTGAGAAAGAACACAGTATTGTGTTCGAAACACGTAACATTGCTACACTATTCGTGTGAACTGTTTTTACATCATACCTTTTAAATAAATACATTTTTGGATCACATAGAAGCTGTAGAAATTTTTTTTTCTCTTCATTTGTGACCATTTGGTAACAGCTTAAGAAAGTACGTAACAGCACTAGATTAAAAGAAATAGAGAAATCTTGCTCTTTCATTGTGTGAATGACCACAGAGGGTTGTGATATTCTGCCTGCCGCAACATGGAAGTTCGAGCCAGGCTATGCTAGAAAGTCAGGCCCTTTTCGGGGGATAGTAGGACTACTTTTGCTAGGGTTCAGTACTGAATTATATCTAGAAAAAGACGCATAGTTTTAACTAAGAAAAAGAGCATTCCTGGAAAGGTTATAATTGCTCTTTAACATTTTTCTCTGTGTTTTTGTAACACAAATGAGAAATATTAGATAAAATTGTTGGGTAAGAAACGGCACAATGTCACAATACTTAATGCCATACCATTTTCATCACTTTTTCTGCTTTTCCCTATAATGATACCATCCATAGGTAGTGCATATTCAAGAGGTAGAATAACTTATGGCAAATATATTAGTGTTTAAATGCTTAATGGGTGATCTGTCTATACTCCTGTATGAACCACTTTATCAACATTCAGGAAAATGATTTAGAATGCCGTCCAATGTAAGAAATAAGTATCGAGAGTTACTGCAAAAGAACAAGGTAATTTAATGTAAATTAGTATTCACTCACGTCTACTATATGTTCGTTATTAGGATGACAATTCCATCCAGAGTAAAATTCATTATTGTAATCATACTGCATGTACTTTAGTGGCAACACATTATTCTTCATGTCCTTGTCTTAATACAGAACTATTACTGTTACACGTCTGTTATTGCATTTCTATTTTCATGACCTTGATTTATACAGTATGTTCTGCCCCATTCTCCGGTTACTATAGATTTAGATTTTGAAAACAGAATTTTGAATCTAATTTAAAAAAAAAACACAATTAATTAGTAATTTAATTATCTACTTGAATTCTTTTCTGCTTGGTATTCCATAATGCTGAGCTCCTGCTTCTCCAGCAGCTCCCCCTTCTCCTACCTACTAAGAAAAAGGGTAAATGGTGCTGACCTCTAAGTAAACTCCTCTACATCAAATGTAATTCATTCACCATTCCTGCAGCAGGACTGTAAATTTCATTTTGCAGCTTAAGTCTCCGTTTTACCCTTCGGCCCTTCAGTACCATGACATTGTATGTATTATCGACATCTGCAATAACTTGATGGTTTAACTAGTTTTGAAACAAGGTATTTAAATAAAGAGCTTAAAAAAAAGAAAACAGGAACTTGTTACTTCCAGCTATTTCCCTAAGCTTTGGGAATCATAACCGTGTCCCTACTCCCATAAAACAGAACAGTTCATCGCCATCTGTAAAAATAGGGCAATGACCATCAATTACTCTGCACCTTCCCTTGCCCAAAACAAACTTCCCAAGATCTCAGTACAAGTTCCCTTGAGATAATAGAGGTGGGATAATTTAGAAAACCCAATTTAGAGAATTAGAGGACCCCAACCTATTGGCCAGATTGTACAGTTGCTGCAAAGATTGTCTGGAGGACTGTGCATATCTGTTAGTTATATGATTTCAATGGGTGTTGTGCACTACTTTATTTCTCCTCTAGGGATGCTGTAGGAAAAAAAAATTGATTGCTTCCAAGATCTCACAGAAATAATCGCTGATTCTCAGGGAACTTGGGATTGATTAACTCTTGTTGTTCTTTAGCGTAACTTGTTTGTCATCATTGGACAATTGAGTGACTGAGCATCCCAGTTAGGTAGAACTTTAGCGTTAGGAGAACATTAATCCCCAACAGGTGGTCACTGCCATTCTTGTAACATCACATGCTAATTCCTATTTAACCTCTTCATGAATTGGCCAATTTAGTTTTAGTTTTATCCTTCCCTTCTTTCCAGAGACATAACTTTTTTTATTTTTCTGTCCACATAGACCTATGAGGGATTTTTTTTGAATAAAGTTATTGAAAAATGGGAAGAAATTGTGAAAAAAATGCAATTCTGACTGTCTTTGGGAATTGTTTTTACTGTGTACATTGTGTGGCTAAAATTACCTCGCAATGTTATTCTGCTCATCAGTATGATTACGGCGATACCAAACATGTTCAGTTTTTTTTAGTATTTTAATGGTGAAAAAAAAATCTGATGTTTGAAAAAAAATGGAGGTTGTGTTGTCATTTTCTGAAACTTGCAACTATTTCAATTTTTGGTCCATGGAGCTGTGGGTAGCTTATTTTTTGTAGAAAGAGACAATGTTTTTATTGATATCATTTTGGGATAGATGTGAAGTTTTGATCACTTGTTATAGCATTTTTGTGGCATTGCAGGAGCCAAAAAACCTAATTTTACATTCTTAATTTTTTTTTTGTTTACCAACTGGGTTAACCCCTTTCTGACATCTGATCTAATGTTCCATCCATGTGACCTGGGACAATTTGACCATGGACGGAATATTACGTCATCGCGATTTGCCACGCTCACGGGGGTTGCACAGTCGAACGAGGCCGGGTGTCAACTGGTTCTGAGAGCTGACACCCAGCACTAGGTGCCAGGATCGGTCACAGACCACTCCCGGCACTTGAACCTCCGAAATACTGCGATCTTCATTCCTGAAGCCGGCACAGGGCTGAAAGCCCCTTTGCCTTTGGATCGGAGACCCGGCGGCATGACGCGGGGTCCCGATTGTTGCCATGGGGAGCGGATGTCATCATGATGACATCCGGGTTACCAGAGCTAGGAAACTTGCTGATCATGGGCAGTGCATGATCAGTAAGTCTCCCTGTGAGTGCAGCGCTGACAGCTTCTATGACATGCAGATGCTGCTTCATCTGCACGCTATAGAAGCGATCAGCCTGCAAAAAATGATTGTTCCATAGTGGGACTAAGTAAAATCTTGGAAAAAAAAAATGTTTTAAATAATTATAAAAATATTAAAAAAATAAAAATAATAATAAAGAAATCAATATACTGTATATTCTATCTCTAAATAAATATTTGAATGAATAAAAAATATAAACAATAAAAGTGCATATATTTGGTATCGCCGCATCCGCAATGACCCGACCTATAAAGCTTTCATACTAGTTAATCCCTTTAATGAACACCATTAAAAGAACAAGGCAAAAAACAATGCTTTATCATCATACCGCCTAACAAAAAGTGGAATAACACACAATCAAAAAGATGGATATAAATAAACATGGTACCGCTGAAAGCGTCATCTTGGCCTGCAAAAACGAGCTGCCATACAGCATCATCAACAAAAAAATGAAAAAGTTATAGCTCTCAGAATAAAGTGATGAAAAATCAATTATTTTTTCTATAAAATATTTTCTTATTACATAAAAGTGCCAAAACATAAAAAAATATAAATGAGTAGAGATGAGCTACTTTGCCTTTTTTAGGGTCGAGTCGGGTTTCATGAAACCCAACTTTCTCAAAAGTCGAGTCGAACGAAATCGGCCGACTATCGGGAAAAGTCAAAGGTCCGACTGAAACACGAAACCCAATCCAAGTCAATGGGGAAGCAAAGTCGGCAGGGAGTGGAGGACAGTAAACACACCTACAGAGCCCATTTCAATGCCAACAACACAATTTTTATTACTTAAGCTTGTCAACCTTAATTTACTTTATAATAATAGTTACGTATTGAAAACTGGGGTTATTTGGCTAAAGTTGTGGGGGGTAGGGCTGGCTCCAGGTTTTCGTGTGCCCCGGGCGAAAGTGTCAGTGGGCCCCTTTAACACATACCACAATTCATGATGCTCCGATACGGCACAGAAATATAGGTATAGTAGAATGCCAAATACTTCACTTCTTACATTACATGAGTGACGTCTATTGTAAATTCTACAATAGCTCAAAAACTGGACAGTATATTCCTCCATACAGTTTTATGGCCACCACATAGTGCGCCATACAGAATATTGAGCCCCATATATTGCTCCATACAGAATAATTGGTACCATATAATGTTTTATACAGTATATGATGAGCTCCACATAATGTTCCAGTATATGATGGTCCCCATATAATGTTCCATACAGTATAGGACAGTCCCCATAGAGTATAATGAGCCACACAATTGCTCCATACAGTATAAGTCGCAATAAAGCTCCATACAGTATATGATGGTCCCTATATATTGCTCCATGCAGAATGGGCTCCATATAATGCTCCATACAGAAGAGGCCCCATATGTGCTCCATATGATGCTCCATACCATATTTGACGTCCCATAAATAATGAACCCCATATGATGCTCCAGTATTTGATGGGCCCCATGGATGATGCTCCAGTGTATGATGGGCCAATATAATGCTCCATATATAATGGGCCCCATTTATAATGCTCCAGTGTATAACAGGCCCAGTATATGGTGCTCCAGTGTCTGATGTCTCCCATTTAGAATGCTGCAGTATATGATGGGCCCCATGGATGATGCTTGTTATGATCTGCTACAAACACTAAGGAAAGATGGGAATTCTGTCCCTACATTAGAAATAAGCTGGATCCCTACGATGTAACGAGGAACCTGATCCTGCGACCAGACCCGCTAAAGTCCTCAGCTAGTCTAATGAAGACCTATAGTTGCGAGGGAGGAATCCATACAAGATCTAGGGACTGGGAGAAAAGGTGGACACCTCCTAACAGAAATTGTAGCAGGGAAAATTAAACAGAAAACAAATTACTTAGAGATCCTAAGATCAAGCAAAACTGACTGAGAAAGGCACCTAAGCACCGGCTAGCTTAAGAGTAGATAATACAATGAAGTCCAGCAAAGCCAGAAGGGCGGAGCCAGACTAAATAGGGAAAAAAGGTCATGTGACCAGCAAACTGAAAAAACCTAACAAGAGGGTTCTAACAGTACTCTCCCTTCTAAGAGGATCCTCCGGATCCCCTAGGCCTTAGGCTTATCCGGAAACCTCTTGTGAAAAGCTCTGACAAGTCTAGACGCAGAAACATCATCCGCCCTCACCCATGAGTTATCCTCGGGTCCATAACCCTTCCAAGCGACGAGGTACTGCAAACTCCCTCTATACCGTCTAGAATTTAGAATGCGAGAAATCTCATATTGCCCGTCCTCCACCACCAGGGGAACAGTGGCCGAGACGTCTCCATCTGAGACCTCAGCTTTTTTCAAGAGAGAAACATGAAACACCGGATTAATCTTCCAGGAGGTAGGAAGCTCCAACTTAACAGCAGATTGGTTAATAACCTGAAGCACCTTAAAGGGCCCTACAAACTTGGGACCCAATTTCTTAGATGGAATCCTCAAGCGCAGATTCTTAGAGGACAACCAAACCATGTCACCAATAGCAAACAAAACCTCTTGTCGTTTTCTATCAAAATACACTTTGGATCTTTTGTTAGCCTCCTGAAGATTACCACGCACATCAGTCCAAACTCTCTCCAAAACACCAGAAAAATTCTCCTCTTCAGGTACAGCCGATCCCAACGTGGAAAATGACCCAAACGACGGATGTCTCCCAGTACAACAAAAAAAAGGCGAACAACCAGCAGAAGCGGATGTATGGTTGTTAAGAGCAAACTCAGCAAGTGGCAGAAACTCAGACCACCCCTCTTGATTATCAGTCACAAAACAATGCAAGAACTGCTCAACATCCTGGTTTTTCCTTTCTGTCTGGCCATTAGACTCAGGATGATATCCGGATGAAAACGACAAATGAACTCCCAACCTGTCACAAAAGGCGCGCCAAAAACGAGCCACAAACTGAGGTCCCCTATCGGAAACAATGTCAGTAGGAACACATGTAGTCTGACAATTTCCTTGACAAAGGCCTTAGCGAGAGTCTTAGCGCAAGGCAGTTTGATGAAAGGAACCAAGTGACACATCTTGCTAAAACGGTCCACGACCACCCAGATGACAGTGAAACCCTCAGAGGGGGGAAGGTCAGTAATAAAGTCCATAGCCTAATGTGTCCAAGGTGCACTAGGGACCTCCAGAGGGCAAAGCAACCCCGCAGCAGGAGTATGAGAAGACTTAGATCTAGCACACACCGTGCATTGATGCACCCACTTGATGACTTCCTTCTGCCATCCAGGCCACCAAAAGCTGCGACCCACAAGTCTCTTGGTCTCAGAGATTCCAGGATGACCTGCCAACCGAGAGTCATGACATTCAACAAACAAATCTCTCCTCAGGGTACCAGGCACAAACAACCTCCCATGCCGCGTGTTAGATGGGGCATTCTCCTGTGCTTTAAGAATCTCATCTTCCAACACAGAGTCCAAAACAGCAATAACAACCCCCTCTTGCAAAATGTTTTCCTCCTCCTCAGTACCCACAATAGGAGAAAAGCTGCGAGACAAAGCATCAGCTTTAACATTTTTAGTACCTGGGATGTAAGTAACGGTAAAATTAAACAGCGAGAAAAACAGTGCCCACCTAGCCTGACGGGCATTCAAGCATTTGGCAGCATCAAGGTAGACCAGATTTTTATGAT
>JARQOD010000008.1:158589507-158615592 GCA_033576555.1 Oophaga sylvatica
CCAGCTATTCCCTACTGGGGAACCCTTTGGGAACCCTTTGGACTCGGAAACCTGCTTTTGGTGAATCCATTTTTGGGCAGAGGAATTAGGGTACAGAGAAGAGACCTAAACCCTGCTTTGGAAAATTTAAATTGTATGCTTGAATTGCTCTGGCCTGCTGTTTTCCCTGTCTCGTTCCGAAAACCCTGTGTGAACTTTTCAGCATGCTTTATGAATAATACAAGTATTTCATTTCAACCTATTCTCCTGTTTTTTCCTCGCACCCAAGCACAAGACGCTATAGGAACTGAACCTATACATGACAAGATTCAGGGCCAATGTTTAGTGTCTGCGGGGTCGGGGAAAGCCTGTCGGGCCTGTGACTGTGGATACCAGATGTCCGTTTAATACCTTATGTGATGACAGTGGTTTTGACTTCTCACAACCATTCCAGCACTTCTGCCTTAAAAGATCTGGAAGATGGAGGCCCCATAAAGGAACTTTGCGGAGTGACTGATACAATCCTTTCAGATGTACAGACTTTAAAGACCCGTTTTGCAAGCCTACAGGACCTCACTAATCATAATTTGCAAGTGTTTGGACAGACTACCCAGGAATTGCGAGCCAGGATTGAGGCTCTAGAGGAACGAGCCCAGGCTCCTGCCATAACCCCGAGTTCTGGGATCCCCAAATTACCTCCCTTTGTTTTGGCGGTGAACGTGAGAAATTCAGGGGATTTATTAATCAATGCAATTTATTTTTCTCTGCACATGCTTCACAATTTCCCACTGAACGATCCAAAGTGCTTACTATAATCATGTTGCTTACCAATAAGGCTTTGATGTGGGCAAACCCTCTGATTGAGACTGAGGATGATTGTTTGAATCACCTTGATGCTTTTATTTCAGCCATGGGGCAGGTGTTTGATGACCCCAATCGAGGTGCAACAGCTGAAGCAGCCATGTTAACTTTGCGCAAGGTAAGCGTTCAGTAGCCGAATATGCCCTGGATTTCAGGAGATGGGCTCTTGATACCACTTGGGACACTTCCGCTAAAAAATCTATTTTTCGGAAAGGGTTGTCTCCACTGATTAAGGATGAACTTGCTCGTGCCGACCCTCCCACTGCGTTAGGTGACTTTATTAACTATTGTATCCGTATTGATGCTCGTCTGACTGAACGCAGACAAGAGAGATGGTTCGAAAATAATCGCACTAACCCTTTCCTACCTCCCTCCTCAGCTAAGGAACCTTTGAGTAGGATCACAAGGGAACCAGAACCTGAACCCATGCAGGTGGACTCTTTACAAAGACGGGTTAGTGATGCACGCAAAGAACATCGTATAAAGGAAAATCTATGTTTCTACTGTGTAAGTCAGGGCACTTCATTATAAACTGCCCCAGCCGTTCTCGTAAGACTACTGCAGCAGTCATTCACTGTGAGTGTTGCGAGAGGAGCTCTGTCATGTCCGAGCCTCAGGCTCCAGAGAGATCTGCTGCAAGAGATCTTGATTTCTCGGACTTAAACTCTGTTAGTTCTGGGGACGATGACGGTATAAACGCTGCAATTTTTCAAGTTTCCTCAGCGGTGTCCCAGCTGAGTTGTAAAAGAAACAATTCTCATTGCTTCCTTTCCATCAAACTCTGGGTTGACTCAGTCTGGGTGCCTAGCTCTGCTATGATCGACTCAGGAGCAAGTGGAAATTTTATGGATATCTCCTTTGCTCTGAAACAGGGGATACGTTCAGTGAAGAAGGCTACTCCAGTACAGATGGAGACTGTGGATGGCTCTCTACTGACTTCTGGACCAGTGGATCAAGAAACAGAGCCTTTGAGGGTCCTTATGGGTAAAGATCATCAGGAGAAAATGTCTTTTATGCTTATCTCTTCTCCCCACTTTCCCATTATTCTAGGGCTACCATGGCTGCAGGCGCAGAATCTTACGATTAACTGGGAGACCAAGGAATTACACTTTCCAGAGAAACAGATGAGTCAAGGAGTTTCAGCTTGCTCTGTTCCTAAAGGAACCATGTCAGTCCCTGAACTACCAGCTGTATACCAGGACTATGTGGATTTATGTGACAAGAAGAACGCTGATCAGCTTCCTCCTCACCGTCCATATGATTGTCCAATTGAATTATTGCCTGGAGCCGAGATACCTTTTGGTAAGATCTACCCCCTAGCGGGGCCCGAGCTAAAAGCTTTGAAGGATTATATAGACGAAAATTTAGCCAAGGGCTTCATACGCCCCTCTTCATCTCCCGCAGGTGCACCCATCTTCTTTGTGAAGAAGAAAGATGGATCTCTGAGACCCTGCATAGACTATAGGGAACTCAATAAGGTTACTATTAGAAACCGTTATCCATTGCCTTTAATCCCTGAGTTGTTGGAGAGAGTGCGGCATGCCAAAATTTTCTCTAAACTGGATCTCCGTGGGGCCTATAACTTGGTCCGTATTAGACCTGGGGATGAATGGAAGACTGCTTTCAGGTCACGCTATGGACACTTTGAATATCTAGTTATGCCTTTTGGTCTGAGTACCGCCCCAGCCACTTTCCAACACTTCGTGAATGATATCTTCAGGGATCTCCTAGATACATTTGTGGTGATTTATCTGGATGATATTCTAATTTTTTCTAACTCCACAGAGGAACATCATGGACATGTGAGAATGGTCTTAGAACGCCTAAGACAAAACCATCTCTACATCAAACTTGAAAAGTGTGAATTCCATAGGACCGAAATTCAATTTCTGGGGTATGTACTATCTACGCAAGGGATTAGTATGGATGGAAGCAAGACCCAAGCCATCAAGGATTGGCCAATTCCTAGAAATGTGAAGGAGGTGCAGCGCTTCATCGGGTTTGCCAACTTCTATAGACGTTTCATTAAAAATTTTTCTGAGGTAGTGTCACCTATCACCCAACTTACCCGGAAACAGTCTAGGTTCTCCTGGACCCCGCAAGCTCAGGAAGCATTTTCCTGTTTAAAGGATAAATTTACCACCGCACCTATCTTAGTACATCCCAACCCCGAGCTTGCCTTCATAATAGAGGTGGATGCTTCAGACTGTGCCGTTGGAGCTATACTCTCTCAGAGAACAGGTGAGAAGAATGTCTTGCATCCCTGTGCCTTCTTTTCCCAGCAGTTGTCTTCGGCTGAGAGGAACTACGATGTGGGCAATAGAGAATTGTTGGCCATTATTGCCGCCTTTAAGGAATGGAGACACCTTCTTCAGGGTGCTGCACAGCAAATAGTCGTCCTGACAGACCATCGTAACCTTGAATTTATCAGGTCGGCTAAGTGCCTGACTCCTCGCCAGGCTCGCTGGAATCTTTTCCTAAACCAATTTAATTTTGTCATTTCTTATAGACCAGGATCGTGCAATGGAAAGGCTGATGCACTCTCTAGGATTCATTCAGCAGAGACACGTCCACTTACTCCTCCTAAGACTATTCTTCCTGACTCTAGATTCCTGGGAGTGATTCATAATCAAGACCTACTTAAGGACATCAAGGAAGCATACCATGCGGATTCTTTGTTGGCTCAACCCCCAAGGACGTAAGTCTTGTCTTTAAGAATGGTGTGTGGATTCAGGGACAACATCTGTATATACCTGAAACAGTCAGATTGAGAGTATTGCAACTCATCCACGATTCCAAGATAGCCGGGCATAGGGGAATTCTAAAGACACAAGAATTTCTTTCTCGTTTCTTTTGGTGGCCCACTTACAGGAAAGATGTTTTAAACTATGTCACTTCATGTGAAGTCTGTGCAAGATGCAAAACACCTCGCTCCTCACCAACTGGTCTGTTGCAACCTCTTCCCACCCGTCCCGCCCGTGGGGATCCATTTCTATGGACTTCATTGTGGAGTTACCAACCTCTCAAGGGAAGAACACCATTCTAGTGGTGGTTGACCGTCTAACAAAGGCAGCTCATTTTATTCCTTGTGTCGGCTTACCCACTGCAAAACAGACATCAGATTTGATGATTAAGAATGTGTTTCGCTTACATGGAGTACCGGATGAGGTCATTTCGGATCGAGGGGTGCAATTCACTTCAAGGTTTTGGCAAAATTTCTGTGCAGCATTGGACATTAAAGTAAACCTTTCTTCTGCTTTTCATCCCCAGACTAATGGACAGACAGAACGAACCAATCAGACCCTGGAGCAGTATCTCCGCTGTTTTATCTGCCACCTACAGGATGATTGGGTGGATCTACTTCCACTGGCTGAGTTCTCTTATAACAACTCTCAGAGCGCCTCCACTAAGCAGTCTCCTTTTTACTCCAATCTAGGTTATCATCCTAACATTCTTCCTCGATTTCCCATAGATACGCCCTTGCCGGCAGTGGCTGAATGAATCACTTCTTTACAAAAGAATATGGATCTTCTAAAGGAAAATCTAGAATTGGCTCAGGAAAGGTACAAGAAAGCAGCAGATAAATTTCGTAAACCTGCACCAGCTTTCAAGGTAGGAGATTTGGTCTGGCTGTCAACCAGAAATCTTAAATTAAAGATTCCATCGTCTAAATTGGGACATAAGTACATTGGACCTTATAAGATCAGTAAGATTATAAGTGCTGTTGCTTGTCGTCTTCAACTGCCCAGAACTATGAGAATCCACCCTGTCTTTCATGTATCCCTACTAAAGGCTGCAACACCCAATACGTTTCCTGGACATTCTTCTCCTTGCCCTGACCCAGTGCTGGTCGATGGTCAGGAAGAATTTATGGTGGAAAGGATTCTAGATTCCAGGTTGTACAGAAATCAGTTGCAATATTTGATTAAATGGCAGGGCTACCCAGTGGAGGACAACTCATGGGAACCAGTCAATAATGTAAATGCTCCTCGCCTGCTCCGCCAGTTTCATCAGAGGTACCCTGACAAGCCTGGTCTGAGGTCATCCGGAGGTTATCCCTAAGGGGGAGTAATGTAAGGTTCTTTGTCTCTGTTGACATGTTCCTTGAAACTCAGTTTTCCGTCGGCCATTTTGCTTTCTGTCTTTCTGCAGCTCTTGCCCTCAGTTAATATGGAGTTTCCAGTTTTCATGTTCCCGCCCTGATTCTTCCCTCTTGCTTCTTAAGCAGCCTCAGCTGAACAATCAGTGCTCCTGAATCAAGCCTCAGTCAGTCTGTGACCTGACTCCTGGAAACCTTGGATTTGTACTCCAGCTATTCCCTACTGAGGAACCTTGGAACACCTTTGGACTCTGGAAACCTGCTGTTTGGTGAATCCATGTTTGCAGAGGAATTACGGTACAGAGAAGAGATCCTGAACCTGCTTTGGAGATTTATTGTAGTGCTTGAAGTTGCTCTGGCCTGCTGTGTCTCCTGTCTCTGTTCCTGCAAACTGTGTGAACTTTTCAGCATGCTTGTATGAAGTAATACAAGTCATTTCATTTCAACCTATGTCTCCTGTGTTTTCCTCGCACCCAAGCACAAGACGCTATAGGAACTGTACACTATACATGACACAAGGCCTGGTCTCAAGGAGGGCAGCAAAGAAGCCACTTCTCTCCAGAAAAAACATCATGGACAGACTGATATTCTGCAAAAGGTACAGGCAGTGGACTGCTGAGGACTGGGTTAAAGTTATTTTCTCTGATGAATCCCCTTTTCGATTGTTTGGGACATCAGGAAAACACCTCATTCGGAGAAGACAAGGTGAGCGCTACCACCAGTCTTGTCTCATGCCAACTGTTAAGCATCCTGAAACCATTCATGTGTGGGGTTGCTTCTCAGCCAAGGGAATCGGCTCTCTCACAGTCTTGCCTAAAAACACAGCCATGAATAAAGAATGGTACCAGAATGTCCTCCAAGAGCAACTTCTCCCAACCCTCCAAGAGTAGTTTGGCGATCAACAATGCCTTTTCCAGCATGATGGAGCACCTTGCCATAAAGCAAAGGTGATAACTGAATGGCTCAGGGAACAAAACATAGAGATTTTGGGTCCATGGCCTGGAAACTCCCCAGATCTTAATCCCATTGAGAACTTGTGGTCAATCATCAAGAGACGGGTGGACAAACAAAAACCTAAAAATTCTGACAAAATAAAAGCATTGATTGTGCAAGAATGGACTGCTATCAGTCAGGATTTGGTCCAGAAGTTGATTGAGAGCATGCCAGGGAGAATTGCAGAGGTCCTGAAGAAGAAGGGTCAACACTGCAAATATTGACTTGCTGCATTAACTCATTCTAACTGTCAATATAAGCTTTTGTTACTCATATGTTTTCAATTATTATATTTCTGTCTGTGATAAAAACATCTGTCAAACACACATAAAAACCAGAGGGCAGCAGATCATGTGAAAATATAATATTTGTATCATTCTCAAAACTTTTGGCCATGACTGTAGAGTGCAAGCTCCTATGGTTAGCAGGGTCCTCTCTCTCTTGTAGATTGTAAGCTCTAATGGTCAGTGGGGTCCTCTCTCTCCTCTAAATTGAAAGCTATTATGGTCAGTGGGGTCCTTTCTCTGCTGTAGAGTGTAAGCTAGTATGGTCAGCCGGGTCCTCTCTATCCTGTAGAGTGTAAGCTCTTATTGTCATTGGGATCCTCTCTCTCCTGTAGAGTGTAAGCTCTTATGATCAGTGGGGTCCTCTCTCTCTCCTGTAGATTGTAAGATCTTATGGTCAGTGTGGTCCTCTCTCTCTACTGTAGAGCGTAAGCTCTTATGGTCAGTGGGGTTCTCTCTTTCCTGTAGAGTGTAAGCTCTTATAGTCAGCGGGGTCCTTTCTCTCTCTCCTGTAGAGTGTAAGCTCTTATTGTCAGCGGGCTACTCTCTCTACTGCAGAGTGTAATCTCTTATGGTAAGCAGGGTCCTCTCTCTCTCTTGTAGAGTGTAAGCTCCTATGGTTAGTGGTGTCCTCTCTCTCCTGTGGAGTATGAGCTCTTATGATCAGTGGGGTCCTCTCTCTCCTGTAGAGTGAGAGCACTTATGGTCAGTGGGGTCATCTCTCTCTCATGTAGAGTGTAAATTCTTATGGTCAGTGGGGTCCTCTCTCTCCTGTAGAGTGTAAGCTCTTATGGTTAGTGTGGCCCTCTATTTCCTGTAGAGTGTCAGCTCTTATGGTCAGAGGGGTCCTCTCTCTCCTGTAGATTGTAAGCTCTTATGTGTTATGAATGTGCTAGAGATGGTTTCTGAGCAGAGGCTCCCTCTGGTGGTTACAGACAGTACTGAACCTTTCAGCGAGGAGTGGCAATCTGGGTTCACTGACTGGTCTGATATAAGGGAGGTTCCCTCCCATGATGGTTGCCGGTGATCAATTGTTCTGTTCTCAATTGTGGTTCCTGGTTCATTTGGAAGTTTGCTGGAGTCTTGCCTGCATCTCCTGCTTTCAGATAAGATATTTTTTGCTTTTCTTTTTGTGCTTGCTTTTTGCATTGTTTTCTGCACTTTTTGGAGGTCAGCCAGGTCCCCTTCTGGGGCCTGAGCTCCTCACAGTTTATCTGCAGCCACTGTTATTTGCTCATTTGCTTTTTCCTGTTTTTTCAGCGGCTGCGGCTTGGTCTTTGTTCACACTGAGATCTGATTTAGTGGGTGGCGAGATCGTGTGATCTCAGTATTTTTGTAATCAGAATTGTTGGATTTTTGAAGGGTTTTCTGGGTTGCAGAAAGTAATCTCTCCTGTCCTATCCTATTTAGTCAGCTTGTGGCCCCAGCGTTTGCTCAGTCTATTTTCTGCCTATGTTTGTATTTTCATCTTGTCTAACCGCCATTATATGTTTGGGGGCTTCCTATTTTCTTTGGGGATCTGCTCCGGGGCAGATAGCTTTCATCTTTCTGCCTTTAGGTGTAGTTATCTCTCAGGCTGTGACGAGGCATCTAGGATCAACGTAGGAACGCTCCACGGCTACCTCTAGTTGTGTCGTTAGTTTAGGAATCTGCAACCCATCAGTTACCAACATCTCAGGTGTTCGGCTGCCCTGTTGTTGTTCCTGTCCTCCTCAGCTACCGAAACATAACAGTGTCACCGGCCATAACTGAAAATTATATGGTACTCACAGAAGGGAAAAATAGTGTGGAAAAAAAAAGTTGTCAGAGTTGTCAGAGATTTTTTTTTTTCTGTCTGTTGCATTTTTTCCCTCTTTTTCTCTGGGTGCTAAGGAGGATTTTTTTTTCTCTCAATGGAGTTTGCACAGTTGTCTCGCCGTGTGGATCAGCTTGCCACTGAGGTTCGGAGTATTGCTACCTATCTTGCTGGATTGGCGGTTGTGGAACCTAGAATTCCCATGCCAAATTTGTTTTTGGGGGATCGGGCTAAATTTCTGAGTTTCAAAAATAACTGTAAGTTGTTTTTTTGCCTTAGAGCCTAAGTCCTCAGGTAACGCAGCACAGCAGGTTCAAATTGTCATCTCTCTCCTGCGCGGCAATCCTCAGGATTGGGCTTTTTCCCTGCCACCTGGGGATCCTGTTTTGAATGATATTGATGCATTTTTTTCTGGCTCTGGGGTTATTGTACGATGAACCTAATGTCACTGATCAAGCTGAAAATATCTTTTGGCATTAAATCAGGGTCTTGAAGATGCTGAGTTGTACTGTCAGAAATTCCGAAAGTGGGCAGTCCTGACCAAATGGAATGATGATGCTTTGGCAGCCCTTTTTCGTAAGGGGCTGTCAGAGAATGTAAAGGATGTTATGGTGGGATTCCCTGCTCCCACTGGTCTCAATGATTCTATGTCATTGGCTATTCAAATTGACAGACGTTTGCGTGAGCGCAGAGGTATGCGTGAGATAGTGTTGCCTTGTGGGCCAGCTTCTGAGCCCATGCAGTGTGATAGAGTGACTTCTGGGGCTCAGCGTCATGAGTTTCGAAAGCGCAATGGGTTATGTTTCTACTGTGGTGATGCCTCTCATGCTATTTCAGTCTGCCCTAAGCGGGGAAGACATTTTGCACGCTCAGTTGTCTTGGGTAGTGTTCAGACTAAATTTCTGTTGACTGTTACCCTGATTTGCTCCCTGTCCACATTTTCTGCTCAGGCTTTTGTTGATTCAGGAACAGCTATTAACCTGATGGATTTTGACTTTGCCAAACGTTGTGGGTTTCCCATGATACCCCTGCGGAAGTCTATTCCCCTACTGGGCATTGATTCCACCCCTTTGGCGGAGAATAAACCCCAGTTTTCTACTCAGGTGATAATGAGGGTTGAACCAGATCATCAGGAGAGTTGCAAATTTCTGGTGCTGTATAATCTGCATGACATTATTGTACTAGGTTTCCCTTGGATACAGTCTCATAATCCTGTTTTGGATTGGAAATCTGTGTCTGTGACCAGTTGGGGCTGCCAATGTGTTAATGCCGACACTCCTGTTTTTTCTGCCTCTCCCAAGTGTCAGGATGTTCCTGACTTTTTGACTGATTTTTTGGATGTATTTAGTGAAAGTAAATCTACATCTTTGCCCCCTCACAGGAGCTACGTTTGTGCTATTGAATTAGTGCCTGGTGGTAAATTTAATAAAAAGGTCGCCTTTTTAACTTGTCTGTACCTGAACACGATGCTATGCGATCTTATATCAAGGAGTCATTGGAGAAGGGTCATATCAGACCATCCTCTTCACCCTTGGGTGCCGTTTTTTTTTTTTGGCCAAAAAGGATGGTTCATTGAGGCCGTGTATTGATTATCGTCTCTTGAATAAGATCACTGTGAAGTATCAATATCCGTTACCCTTGATTTCTGACCTGTTTTCCAGAGTGAAAAGTGCTAGTTGGTTTACCAAGCTTGACCTCAGGGGGGCGTATAACCTTATTCGCATTAAGCACGGGGATGAATGGAAAACGGCATTTAATACCCCAGAGGGGCATTTTGAGTACCTAGTGATGCCCTTTGGGCTCACTAATGCTCCTTCCATCTTCCAATCCTTCATGAATGATATTTTCAGGGATTTTGTGGATAAATTTCTGATTGTTTATTTGGATGATATCTTGATTTTTTCCAATGAATGGGACTCTCATGTGAAACATGTTCGGACTGTGTTCCAGATTTTGAGCGAGAATGCACTGTATGTGAAGGGATTAAAGTGTCTTTTTAGCGTACAGAAGGTCTCATTTCTGGGATTCATTTTGTCTCCGTCTGTTATTGAAATAGACCCGGTCAAGGTTCAAGCCATCTGTGATTGGGTCCAACCTACTTCATTAAAGGCTCTTCAGAGATTTTTGGGTTTTGCCAATTTTTATCTTAATTTTTTTGGTAATTTCTCCGGTATTGTTAAACCATTGACTGATTTGACCAAAAAGGGTTCTGATGTGGTGAATTGGCCTCCTGAGGCAGTCTCTGCTTTCAGGAACTTAAGCAGAGATTCAATTCTGCTCCTGTTCTACGGCAGCCTGATGTTTCAGGTGGAGGTTGATGCCTCAGAAATTAGGGCATGTGCCGTTTTGTCCCAAAGAGATCCAAAGACCTCTAAGAGTAACCATTGTGCCTGTTTCTCTCGAAAATTTTCTCCAACTGAACGTAATTATGAAGTGGGTAGTCGAGAGTTATTGGCCATGAAGTGGGCCTTTGAAGAGTGGAGACATTGGCTGGAAGGAGCCAAACATCAGGTGGTGGTCCTCACAGACCATAAGAATCTGGTTTATCTCGAATCAGCCAAGCGACTTAATCCTAGACAGGCCAGGTGGGCCTTGTTTTTCACACGTTTTAATTTTGTGGTCTCTTTTCTTCCTGGCACTAAGAATGTTAAGGCGGATGCCCTCTCGAGGAGTTTCTTTGCGGACTCTCCTGAGTTATCTGATCCTACTGTTATTTTGAAAAAGGGTGTAGTTCTTTCCGCCATCTCGCCCAATTTGAGACTGGCCTTGGAAGGGTGTCAGGAGGATAAACCATGAGCGCTGCCCTATTGGGAAATTTTTTGTCCCAGACCAGTAGAAGAAGAGTGTGATGTCTGAGATTCATTGTTCCGCGTTGGCTGGTCATCCCGGGATTTTTGGTACCAGAGACTTGGTGAGTCGGTCCTTTTGGTGGCCTACTTTGTCTCGTGACGTCAGGGAATTTGTGCAGTCCTGTGGGACTTGCTCTCGCTCCAAGCCTTGCTCTCGCTCTAGTGGTTTGTTAATGCCATTACCTGTGCCCAAGAGGTCATGGACCCATATCTCTATGGATTTTATTTCCGACCTCCCTGTTTCTCAGAGAATGACCGTTATCTGGGTAATCTGTGATAGGTGTTCCAAGATGATACATCTTGTGCCATTACCTAAGTTGCCTTCCTCCTCCGAATTGGTGCCTTTGTTCCTTCAGCACGTGGTTCGATTACATGGCATTCCGGAGAACATTGTGTCTGACAGAGGAGTCCAGTTTGTTTCCAGATTTTGGAGGACATTTTGTTCTAAACTTGGTGTTCAATTATCTTTCTCCTCTGCTTTTCATCCTCAGACCAATGGACAAACCGAGAGAACAAACCAGACCTTGGAGACTTATTTGAGATGTTTTGTGTCTGCTGATCAAGATGACTGGGTCTCTTTTTTGCCTTTGGCTGAGTTTTCTCTTAATAATAGGGCTAGCTCTGCCACCTTGATGTCTCCATTTTTCTGCAATTTTGGGTTTCACCCTCGATTTTCTTCGGGACAGGCGGAGGCTTCTGTCTGTCCGGGTGTTGACTTTGAGGTGGAGCGAATGCAGCAGATTTGGGACCAGGTAGTGGAGAGGTTGTCTCTCTCTCTCAGGAGAAGGCCCTACGGTTTGCCAACCGGCATAGGACTGATGGTCCTCGGTTTAAAGTGGGGGACTTGGTTTGGTTGTCCTCAAGAAATATCCCTATGAGGGTTGCATCTCCAAAGTTTAAGCCCAGGTTCATTGGACCTTATAAGATGATGGAGATTCTTAATCCTGTTTCCTTCCGTTTGCTTCTTCCAGGGACATTTAAGATCCATAACGTGTTCCACAAGTCCTTATTGAAGAGGTTTGTCGAGCCAGTGGTTCCTATGGCTGTGCCTCCTGACCCTGTTTTGGTTGAGGGCAATCTGGAGTATGTGGTTGAGAAAATATTGGATTCTCGTTTTCTAGACAGAAACTCCAGTATTTGGTTAAGTGGAGAGGTTATGGTCAGGAGGACAATTCTTGGGTGTTTGCTTCGGACATCCATGCTAGGAGACTTATCCGTGCCTATCACCGAGCTCATCCTGATCGGCCTGGTTGCACAAGTGAGGGTTCGGTGACCCCTCCTCAAGGGGGGGTACTGTTATGAATGTGCTAGAGATGGTTTCTGAGCAGAGGCTCCCTCTGGTGGTTACAGACAGTACTGAACCTTTCAGCGAGGAGTGGCAATCTGGGTTCACTGACTGGTCTGATATAAGGGAGTTCCCTCCCATGATGGTTGCCGGTGATCAATTGTGTAGCATCGGCGTCCCTGCCTTCTGCCAGGCAGGGACGCTGTTCCCCTGCGACAGCGTCCTCTGCCAGGCAGGGACGTCGCCCCCTTACCCGCGCTCAGCGTCCTCCTTCCGCCCTGCTGGGGCCTGCGCTCCTTCCCTGCTGCTGGACTTAGGGCGCACGCCCGCGCCCTCCCCCGCTCTTAAAGGGGCCGCGCGCATCTTTCAAAAAGGTCCCCGGCCAATGCCGGAGGACTCCACCCTATATAAAGTGCTTCCTCCTTAATGGAGGTGCCCGAGCAATGTTGTTGTTGCACTGTTTACTCTGCTTCAGCCCTCAGGGTCCTGTTTCCAGTTACCTGCCTGTTTCCTGCCAGTCTGCTGTCTGCTACCTGCCTGCAAGCCTGCCTGGAGGTTCGGCCGTCACATGCGGTGACCATCGGCAATCCCAGAGACTCTCGCCTGCTTACTTGGGAGCACTCATCTGCCATCTGACTGCAATCCCACCTGAAGGTTCGGCCATCACCTGCGGTGTTCATCGGCTGTTCCAGAGACTCTCGCCTGCTCACTTGGGGCGCTCATCTGTCATCTGCCTGCTAGCCTACCGGGAGGCTCCACCATCTCAGGTCGTATATACCTGTTCAGTCAAAGACTGCCCCGGCTCCTTGCTTGCCTGTTTATCCAGAGACTGCCCCGGTCACTTGCTGTGACTTCCTGCCTGACTAACCAGAGACTGCTCCGGTCACTTGCTGTGACTTCCTGCCTGTCTAACCAGAGACTGCCCCGGTCACTTGCTGTGACTTCCTGCCTGCCTAACCAGAGACTGCCCCGGTCACTTGCCGTGACACTTGCCCCAATGCACTGTCCTTACCCAGAGACTGCCCCGGTCACTTGCCGTGACTACCTGCCTGTCTACCCAGAGACTGCCCCGGTCACTTGCCGTGACTACCCGCCTGTCTACCCAGAGACTGCCCCGGTCACTTGCCGTGACTACCCGCCTGTC
Organism: Oophaga sylvatica; assembly: GCA_033576555.1. Taxonomy (NCBI): domain Eukaryota; kingdom Metazoa; phylum Chordata; class Amphibia; order Anura; family Dendrobatidae; genus Oophaga; species Oophaga sylvatica. The sequence goes on from JARQOD010000008.1 coordinate 158,602,797, forward strand.
TACCCAGAGACTGCCCCGGTCACTTGCCGTGACTACCTGTCTGTCTAACCAGAGACTGCCCCGGTCACTTGCCGTGACTACCCGCCTGTCTATCGAAAGACTGCCCCCGTCACTTGCAGTGACTTCCTATCCGTCTCCCCGGGCGCCACCCGCTCCTTTACAAGGAAAGCCTCCTTGTATAATAAAGCTCAGAGGTTCCGCCTCCCAGACCCGTTACAGTTTTCTCGGGCCATGGAACCCGGTGGCACCCAAACCCCTTCGCTCTCTGACCTGTGTCATGAACTGTCTCGTCAGAGGTCTCAACAGGAGTCCATCCTGGGTCACCTGCGGAATGTTAATTCCCGCCTGGACACCCTGACTACTTCACCAGCAACCACCGCGGGCGCTATGACTCGCAATCCGGCAGTTCCGCTGCTTACCAATTCCGTGGTTTCTGTTCCTGGACCTCGACTTTCAGCTCCTCCTTGGTTTGGAGGCGACCCTGCGCTGGCTCGGGGTTTCATTAACCAATGCACCCTGCATTTTGAACTCCTGGCACACCAGTTTAACTCCGACCGGGCCAAAATTGCCTTCATCATGTCCCATCTCACCGGAGAGGCCCTGGCCTGGCTAAATCCTCTTTGGGAGAGAGAGGATCCTCTGGTGTCTGACCTGTCTGCTTTTCTCTCAGCCTTCCGGAGGGTATTCGATGAACCCGGACGGAAGACTCCTCTGCATCTTCTCTGCTGCGTCTCCGTCAGGAGAGTCTCACCGTGGGTCAATATGCCATACGGTTCCGTACCCTTGCCTCGGAGCTAGCTTGGATAATGACGCTCTGATCTCAGTCTTCTGGGAGGGTCTGTCCGGCCGCATTAAAGATGAACTTGCTGGTCGGGACATTCCAACCTCTCTCGATGACCTAATAAATCTCGCCAATCGAATTGATCTACGGTTCCAGGAGCGCGCTAAAGAGGCCACCCGTGAGAGAAGGTTTCCTCGTCTTGCTCCTTCCTTTCAGAGACCTGTAACTCCTTCCGTTTCTCCTCAGGTACACTCTTCTGAGCCTATGCAAGTCGACCAGACCAAGATGGTCAAAGCCCGTCAGGACTCACGCCGTACCGAGAGGAGTTGCTTCTACTGTGGTAGTAAGGAGCATTGGATCCGTACCTGCCCAGAGAGGTCGGGAAACGCCTGTGTCTAGGTTCGCTCGGAGAGGTCCACCTAGACAAAAATAAATCCTCTTCATCTCTGCTGTTGTCAGTCTCAATTCTCCTCGGTGAGAACCGTTATTTCGAACTTGCCCAACTTGATTCTGGAGCAGCCGGGAATCTTGTTTCACAGGCTCTAGTAGAGAAATATCACATTCCTACCAAACCTCTGGTTGAACCAGTATCTGTTGCTGCTGTGGATGGAGGTCTCCTGCCACGTCCCATTCAACTTATCACTGAAGCCATAACCCTGCAGGTAGAATGCTGCATTCTGAGAGCATCTCGTTTCATGTTCTGCCTGGACTCTCACATGCTTTCTTACTAGGTCTGCCTTGGCTCCAAAAGCATGCACCCGTGCTCGACTGGCAGAATGGAGAGATTCTTCGCTGGGGACAGGACTGTCATAAAACTTGCTTGGTTCCTGTTCATCCTGTCCGTCCTTCTCCTACACCAACTAATCTACCAGGGCTCCCGATCCCATATTGGTCTTTCGCTGATGTCTTCAATAAAAAGGAAGCAGAGACATTACCACCGCACAGACCATATGATTGCCCTATCGACCTGCAACCCGGTACTACGCCTCCCCGTGGGCGTATTTACCCATTGTCCGCTGCTGAGACCAGGTCGATGTCCGAATATATCGAGGAGAATTTGGCTAAGGGATTCATCCGGAAATCCACCTCCCCAGCGGGAGCAGGTTTTTTCTTCGTAAAAAAGAAAGACGGCTCTCTTCGTCCCTGTATTGACTACAGAGGCCTAAATTTGATCACGGTGAAGAATAAATACCCTCTTCCGCTCATTCCAGAATTGTTTGATCGTCTGAGGGGGGCTAGAATCTTCACCAAACTGGATCTCCGTGGGGCATATAACCTGGTCCGTATCCATCGGGGAGATGAATGGAAGACGGCATTCAATACCCGGGACGGCCACTACGAGTATTTGGTTATGCCCTTTGGTCTCTGTAATGCTCCAGCAGTTTTTCAGGAGTTGGTCAATGACATCTTCCGGGACCTTCTCTACTCCTGCGTTGTGGTGTACCTAGACGACATCTTGGTCTTCTCTCCGGATCTCCAGTCTCACCGGAGGGATGTTCGTCAGGTTCTGCTCAGGCTCAGGCAGAATCACCTCTTCGCCAAATATGAGAAGTGCCTCTTTGAGCAGACCTCGCTTCCGTTTTTGGGCTACATCATTTCTCAGACAGGCCTACGAATGGATCCGGAGAAACTGTCTGCCATCGAGAAATGGCCCCGACCGGAGGGGTTGAAGGCCATTCAGCGGTTCCTGGGATTCGCCAATTATTACCGACTCTTCATACCACACTTCTCTTCCCGGACTGCTCCAATCTCCGCGCTCACCCGCAAGGATGCTAATCCCAAACAGTGGACGCCCGAAGCAGAGGAGGCCTTTCTTTCTTTAAAACAGGCCTTCTCCTCCGCTCCAGTGCTGCATCGCCCGGACGGTAACAAGCAGTTCTTCCTGGAGGTGGACGCTTCCTCTTCTGGAGCCGGAGCGGTACTTACTCAAAAATCTTCATCCGGGAGGATGGTATCTTGCGGCTTCTTCTCCAAACTCTTCTCCTCTTCTGAGCGCAATTACTCCATAGGAGACCGAGAGTTATTGGCCATCAAGTTGGCATTGGAGGAGTGGCGTTACCTACTCGAGGGGGCTCTTCATCCGGTAATCATTTACACTGACCACAAAAATCTGGCTTACCTCCAGCATGCCCAGAGACTTAACCCTCGCCAAGCCCGGTGGTCCTTGTTTTTTGCCCGCTTTGATTTTCTGTTACATTTTCGTCCGGCCGACAAGAACATCAAGGCGGACGCCTTGTCCCGGTCCTTCCTGGTGTCGGATCTCGAGGAGGAACCTAAACATATCATCGATCCCGCCAGAGTGATGCGGGTGGCTCCCGTGAGTCTAAATCGTCTCCCTCCTGGCAAGACGTTCGTATCAGTAACCGATCGGGAGAGAATCCTACACTGGGGTCATTCGTCTAAACTAGCTGGCCACGCTGGTCAGAAAAAGACCCTCCAGCTCATTACTCGGCATTACTGGTGGCCTACCCTGCACAAGGACGTAATAGACTTTGTTTCTGCCTGTGTCTCCTGTGCCCGCAACAAAGTTCCGAGACACCTGCCTGCCGGCCGTCTTCTTCCGCTTCCTGTACCCGCTGCCCCCTGGCAGCATATAGCCATGGACTTCATAACAGATCTGCCCGTCTCTGCCGGTTGTACAGTCATTTGGGTGGTCGTTGACCGATTTTCCAAGATGGCTCACTTCATTCCCCTGCCAGGGCTTCCGTCTGCACCCGAGTTGGCTAAAGACTTTATCCGCCACATCTTCCGTCTTCATGGTCTGCCTCGTCACATTGTGTCGGATCGTGGGGTACATTCACCTCACGATTCTGGAGAGCCACTTGTAAGTTGCTAGACGTCACCTTGGATTTCTCCTCCGCTTACCACCCGCAGTCCAATGGACAAGTCGAGCGAATCAATCAGAATCTGACCAGTTATCTTCGGCACTTCGTTAATGCCCACCATTCTGACTGGGTGGATCTCCTGCCTTGGGCCGAATTCTCTTATAACAATCACGAGAGTGAATCTTCCTCCAAATCTCCGTTTTTTGTAGTCTTCGGTCAACACCCCCGGATCCCTGTTCCTGTCTCCATCTCTGTGGACAATCCAGCTGCGGAATCTCTGGTTAACGAATTTTCCTCCATATGGGAGAGTGCCCGGTCCGCGCTCGTTCTGTCATCCGAGCGCATGAAGAAACATGCTGACAAAAGACGTTTGGATCCTCCTCAATTCCGTCCTGGGGATAAGGTCTGGCTTTCATCCAAGTATGTCCGGCTCAAGATTCCTTCCTACAAGTTGGGTCCTCGTTCATCGGTCCTTTTGAGATCATCAGTCAGATCAACCCAGTGTCTTATAAATTGAAACTCCCGGCCAATTTGCGGATTCCTAACTCCTTCCATGTATCTCTCCTCAAACCGGTTGTACTTAACTCTTTTGTCAAGTCTACAGGTACACCTCCTGCTCCAGTGTCTGCTGAAAACGAATTTGAGGTAGAGAACATTCTGGCCACCAAAAGGGTAGGAAGAAAGACTTATTTTCTGGTGGATTGGAAGGGGTTTGGTCCTGAGGAGAGAACGTGGGAGCCTCGGGAGAACATCCATGCCCCTCTCATCCTAGCTAAATTTCTTTCTGGCCTAAAAAGGGGGGGCCTAAGGGGGGAGGGTACTGTAGCATCGGCGTCCCTGCCTTCTGCCAGGCAGGGACGCTGTTCCCCTGCGACAGCGTCCTCTGCCAGGAAAGGGGACGTCGCCCCCCTTACCCGCGCTCAGCGTCCTCCTTCCGCCCTGCTGGGGCCGCACGCTCCTTCCCTGCTGCTGGACTTAGGGCGCGCGCCCGCGCCCTCCCCGCTCTTAAAGGGGCCCGACGCATCTTTCAAAAAGGTCCCCGGCCAATGCCGGAGGACTCCACCCTATATAAAGTGCTTCCTCCTTAATGGAGGTGCCCGAGCAATGTTGTTGTTGCACTGTTTACTCTGCTTCAGCCCTCAGGGTCCGTTTCCAGTTACCTGCCTGTTTCCTGCTAGTCTGCTGTCTGCTACCTGCCTGCAAGCCTGCCTGGAGGTTCGGCCGTCACATGCGGTAACCATCGGCAATCCCAGAGACTCTCGCCTGCTTACTTGGGAGCACTCATCTGCCATCTGACTGCAATCCCACCTGAAGGTTCGGCCATCACCTGCGGTGTTCATCGGCTGTTCCAGAGACTCTCGCCTGCTCACTTGGGGGCGCTCATCTGTCATCTGCCTGCTAGCCTACCGGGAGGCTCCACCATCTCAGGTCGTATATACCTGTTCAGTCAAAGACTGCCCCGGCTCCTTGCTTGCCTGTTTATCCAAGACTGCCCCGGTCACTTGCTGTGACTTCCTACCTGACTAACCAGAGACTGCCCGGTCACTTGCTGTGACTTCCTGCCTGTCTAACCAGAGACTGCCCCGGTCACTTGCTGTGACTTCCTGCCTGCCTAACCAGAGACTTCCCCGGTCACTTGCCGTGACTTCCTGCCTGTCTACCCAGAGACTGCCCCGGTCACTTGCCGTGACTACCTGCCTGTCTACCCAGAGACTGCCCCGGTCACTTGCCGTGCCTGACTACCCGCCTGTCTACCCAGAGACTGCCCCGGTCACTTGCCGTGACTACCCGCCTGTCTACCCAGAGACTGCCCCGGTCACTTGCCGTGACTACCTGTCTGTCTAACCAGAGACTGCCCCGGTCACTTGCCGTGACTACCCGCCTGTCTATCCAAAGACTGCCCCCGTCACTTGCAGTGACTTCCTATCCGTCTCTCCGGGCGCCACCCGCTCCTTTACAAGGAAAGCCTCCTTGTATAATAAAGCTCAGAGGTTCGGCCTCCCAGACCCGTTACAAATTGTTCTGTTCTCAATTGTGGTTCCTGGTTCATTTGGAAGTTTGCTGGAGTCTTGCCTGCATCTCCTGCTTTCAGATAAGATATTTTTGCTTTTCTTTTTGTGCTTGCTTTTTGCATTGTTTTCTGCACTTTTGTGGAGGTCAGCCAGGTCCCCTCCAGGGGCCTGAGCTCCTCACAGTTTATCTGCAGCCACTGTTATTTGCTCATTTGCTTTTTCCTGTTTTTTCAATGGCTGCGGCTTGGTTTTTGTTCACACTGAGATCTGATTTAGTGGGTGGCGAGATCGTGTGATCTCAGTATTTTTGTAATCAAAATTGTTGGATTTTTGTAGGGTTTTCTGGGTTGCAGAAAGTAATCTCTCCTGTCCTGTCCTATTTAGTCAGCTTGTGGCCCCAGCGTTTCCTCAGTCTATTTTCTGCCTATGTTTGTATTTTCATCTTGTCTAACCGCCATTATATGTTTGGGGGCTTCCCATTTTCTTTGGGGATCTGCTCCGGGGCAGATAGCTTTCATCTTTCTGCCTTTAGGTGTAGTTATCTCTCAGGCTGTGACGAGGCGTCTAGGATCAACGTAGGATTGCTCCACGGCTACCTCTAGTTGTGTCGTTAGTTTCGGAATCTGCAACCCATCAGTTACCAACATCTCAGGTGTTCGGCTGCCCTGCTGTTGTTCCTGTCCTCTTCAGCTACCGAAACATAACACTTATGGTAAATGGGGTCCTCTCTCTCTCCTGTAAAGTGTCAGCTCTTAAGGTCAGCGGGGTCCTCTCTCTTCTGTAGAGTGTAAGCTCTTATGATCATCAGGCTCCTCTCTCTCTCCTGCACAGTGTAATTTATTATAGTCAGTGTGTTCCTCTTTCTCGCTCTCCTGCAGAGTGTAAGCTCTTATGGTCAGTGGGGTCCTTCTCTCCTGTAGAGTGTAAGTTCTTATTGTCAGCGGGGTCCTCTCTCTTCTGTAGAGTGTAAGCTCTTATGGTCAGCAGGGTCCTTTCTTTCTCCTGTAGAGTGTAAGCTCTTATGGTCAACGGGGTCCTCTCTCTCTCCTGTAGCGTATAACATTTTATGATAAGTGGAGTCCACTCTCTCCTGTAAAGTGTATGCTCTTATGGTTAGTGAAGTCCTCTATCTCCTGTAGAGTGTAAGCTCTTATGGTCAGTGGGGTCCTCTCTCTCTCCTGTACATTGCAAGCTCTTATGGTAAATGCGGTCCTCTCTCTTTCCTGTAAAGTGTAAGCACTTATGGTCAGCAGGGTCCTCTCTCTCTCCTGTAGAGTGTAAGCTCTTATGGTCAGCAGGGTCCTCTCTCTCTCCTGTAGAGTGTAAGCTCTTATATTCAGCATGGTCCTCTCTCTCTTATGTACAGTGTAAGCTCTTAAGGTCAGTGGGTCCTCTCTCTCTCTTTAGAGTGTAAGCTCTTATGGTCATCAGGGTCCTCTCTCTCTCCTGTAGAGTGTAATATCTTATGATCCGGGTCCTCGCTCTCTATAGAGTGTAAGCTCTATGGTAAGCAGGTCCTCTCTCTCTTCTGTAGAGTGTAATCTCTTATGGTCAGCAGGGTCCTCTCTCTCCTGTAGAGTGGAAGCTCTTCTGGTCAGCAGGGTCCTCTCTCTCCAGTAGAGTGTAAGCTCTTATGTTCAGTGGGGTCCTCTCTCTCTCCTGTAGAGTGTAAGCTCTTCTGGTCAGCAGGGTCCTCTCTCTCCAGTAGAGTGTAAGCTCTTATGGTCAGTGAGGTCCTCTCTCTCTCCTGTAGCGTGTAAGCTCTTATGTTCAGTGGGGTCCTCTCTCTCTCCTGTAGAGTGTAAGCTCTTATGGTCAGCGGGGTCCTCGCTCTCTCTCCTGTAGATTGTAATCTCTTATGGTCAGTGGGGTCCTCTCTCTCTTGTAGAGTGTAAGATCTTATGGTAAGCGGGTTTCTTTCTCTCTGTCTCTCTTTCTTTCTCTCTTGCCAGCATATGGTGAATGGGGTCTCTCCCTCATTTTTGTTCTCTCACCCACATGTATTTTCCAAGCAATTCCAAGCTTACCCTTACTGAGATTCACACAATTTTATTATTTACAAATGTGCTAAGGGTGATGGAAGTATCCTACGCTGCTGATTAAATAACAAGCCATGGTGAGATAAAGAAATTCTCGTTTAATATCAACGCATTTCGGATACACTCCAACTTCTTCTTTAGAAGTGCATGACTCCAAAATGCGCTTACATTACACCAGCATTTCTTCCTCTCATCATGGCTAGTCATTTAATTAGTAGCGCCGGATACTTCTGTCACCCTTAGCACAGTTTTACATATTTCCTATGGACGCAGCAGCGGCTGTGATTTATTCATTTCTAGGGGTTGTGTCTCACACAACCCTTTAAGGCAAGCATCCCCATACCCTTTTGTTTTCTCTTTATTACTTAGAAAAGACCATATTGAGCTTTTGAATTATTTATCTAACAATTTTATTACTGAAATAAAATGGACTTCGATGAGGGATATTGGGACATACTGTGTAGGGAGTAGGATAAGATTAAAAAAAACAGTGTTATCACTGTGTATAGCCTATCCTCTGAGAACTATGACTTTAGTATTGCCATGTGATAGTGTCAAGGATGACGAACATACCCTGCCTCAGTTCATCATTTACCAGTCAAGTAAGGGTAAGAGGGGTAAGTTAAAATAGGATAAATGTTAGAGGTCACCTTTCAAGATATTGCTTTTTCGTTCTGTGCTAACCCACTTTTGTAGCAATTTTCCACATATAATGCATTGTGTATGTTGAATTTGATGCAGTTTAGCAAGACAATAACTTGGAAGTGGTGTGAAAGAAATGCCTGCAGATGGTGAGCAGGTCTTCAGAAGGAGAAGACATTTATTCTGCCGAAAAGGAAAGGTTGTCAATGTCAAGAGATGACAGAAAAAAAATATTTGCATTTCCGCATCTGCAATGGTGCAAATAAGTAAATTATCATATTAAGTAAAACATTTTTTATTTCTAGGCCACTTGGTTTTCAAATAATATAAATTCAAACTAATTTATAAATTTCACTTAGAAAATAAAATAAAAATGAAAAAATCCCTTATACATTGTAAAAAAAAAAACCTTAAAACACAGGTAAAAATAAAATGTGTCCATAGAGAGACCTCTTCCTGTCAGATAAGCTGTCGTCGATGTGCCGCGTCCTCACATGGACACGGTACATCGATGACATTTTGCTGATCTGGCAGGGTTCCAATGAAGAATTGAGTGAATTCTTTGTAACCTTGAACAGTAATGATCATAATATATATTTAACCTATCATGGGAATCATGAAGAAATTGAATTTTTGGATGTCAAACTAAGAAGAGATGCTGGAGATGAAATACAGACTAATATATTCCGTAAGACTACGGCCACGAATATGTTGTTGCATGCCTCGTCATCACATCCGAGACATATTATACAGTCTGTGCCAACTGGACAATTCTTGCGGCTTCGTAGACTATGTTCTACGAATCAAGAATTTTTGACGCAATCTGAAGATCTTAAAGATAGGTTGACTGAACGTGGGTATAGTAAGAGGATGATAAAAAAGTCGTTTAACAGGGCTAAACATTTCTCTAGACATGATCTACTCCACAAAGTCCAACCTAAAAAGAAGGATGATAATGTGCGTTTCATTACCAACTATAACTCACAGTTCCCATTGCTCAGAAAAATATTTGATAAATCTTGGCATATACTTAGAGCTGATCCTATCTTGGCACAGATTTTACCTAAGAGGGCTGCCATCACGGCCAGGAGATCGAGGAATCTCTGCGATCTGCTGGTGCGTAGCCATTACGTATATAATTCTCCAAAAACATTTTTGGACGGTATACCTAGGAGAGGTGGATGTGTCCCCTGTGGTCGCTGTGTAGCATGCCCAAATGTGGTTCGATGTGATACGTTCTGTGGAGCAGATGCTGCCTGGACTTATGACATCAGAAAACACATCACGTGCTCCAGTAATAATGTTATCTATCATGCCACTTGCCCTTGTGGGAAAATATATATTGGATTAACAACACGCCAATTGAAGGTACGTGTGAGGGAGCACGTGTTGGGTATTGCTGCCGCGGCGACCCAGGAGGACGCATCCACGCTAAAAACTATCCCACGTAATTTCAAACAACACCATGATTGCGATGGCAGGCTACTCAAAGTTAGAGGGATTGATATGGTAGACGTGGGAATACGCAAAAGTGATACTTCAAAGAAATTAGCCCAGTTAGAGTCCAGATGGATCTGGACCCTGAGTACTTTACACCCAGCGGGTCTAAATGAAAATATTACTTATGCCCCTTTTCTCTGATCACTCGTCTGAATTTCTTAGTGACGTTCAACTATAGTAATGTTATCTTGTTTTTATATTTTTTAAAAATTTTATTTTAACATGTTGATTTTCATCATCCCTGTTCTATATGCAGAACTAGTGTGCGGCACCTTTATGTATCTGACATATTTGACTTATCTGAGGGAAGAGAATCGTGATATCCACAATTAAAGTGAAATCTACTGATGAAAAATGGAAAATGAAGATATGAATTTAATAGAAGGATGGGTGAAAATGCTACCCAAGGACGGAATTTTCCAACCTATGACTATGAAAGTATATGGAGATTATTATTTGTGCCTTATTTGCAGACATGGATATTTTCCTGATCATATAGTGATATGAATATGTTTTCTCTTTAGTGATTTCTGTATGTTTTCTACCATATTTCCCCTCCTCTTCCCCCTAACCCATCCTCAATTTTGTCTTCACTATTATTGGTGTAATTAGGTACATGACCGCTAAATAATAGATGCAGTGTGTAGGGTGAGATTATGTACTAGGTAGTCAGGAGGAAGGGTTGTTCTCCATTGTACGCGCGTACCCGCTCGGCTCCTGTGACTTTTTCAGGCGTCGGCGTCTCTATGTGGCTGGACGCATGCGCTGTGCCACATGACGCCGGCGCCTGGCGGCGTTACCGTTGCCGTGGGAATGCGCGTGTCACTGCAAGCGGTGACATCACTTCCGGGGGAGGAGGAATTTCAGAATAATGGATCCACACACAGATATAAGCTCAGGAGACAGGGATGGTGCGTGCCCCCCTTACGAAGGCTGGACCGAAACGTGCGTTGGGCGGGCACGCACCCCCTGGATCCGACACCACCATCTGCACAATTGAAATAGTGAGTATAAGATTGATGATAGGCATCGTTTACTAACGTCTGCAGCTTGAGTCTGGGCTATGGAGCTACGAATAGAGACACATATGACAATAATTGAATGAATTTATATCTTGCATAATGTCGGCAGCTTGATTTTGGCTATGTAAATATGATTAGACGCACATGGTGTAGTGGCTAAATGAATTCCTATCGTACATAATGGTATTTGGATAAGGAATCTCTTTTACCTACTACATGTGACCGATATAATATGCCTGCAGCATGGCAATAGGCCAGAGAGATATACTAAGGTACTTGTAGTGCATTTAAATGGATGGTTTTATAGCATACGACTAAAAGATCAGGCATATATAGATATAGATCTAATTACAGATTGAATGATTCTATTGTATGGTGCTTTAATTTGATACATGTGCAATAATATAAGTGCTTCTCATCTAAATATTATAATAATCCTTAAAAACTATTCATCACAAATATTGGTGGTGCGGTTTGTGGGGACTGCTGTGCCCTTCACGTTAACATTTTATGGTTGTAAATTTTACTATAACGCGTGTGTCAATTTTGTTATTTGATATGTACAATAAAGAATGTCTTTAAGTTTTTGAAAATATTGGACTAGTACATCTCTTTTCCTGTTGGAATGGTATGGTTGTCAGTATGGATTAGACCAGAATATAAAAAGCAAAAAAAGGGTACTGTATCAGAAGCAGATAGTTGTATACAGTGTTGGGGTAATTTTAAATCTCCGTATATATTGCCGGAGTCACATACAGACGCTCACTCAATATGGATCTGATCAGAATACAAAAAGCAGAAAAAGGGTACTGTATCAGAAGCATACAGCTGTATACAGTGTTGGGTAATTGTAAATCTCCGTATATATTTCAGGAGTCACACACAGACGCTCAGAGGCTCAGTATGGATTAGACAAGAATATAAAAAGCAGAAAAAGGGGACTGTATCAGAAGCGTACAGCTTTATACAGTGTACAGTCATGGACAAAAGTTTTGAGAATGACACAAATATTAATTTTTACAAAGTCTACTGCTTCACTTTTTCTAATGGCAATTTGCATATACTCCAGAATGTTATAAAGAGTGATCAGCCTAACAGCAATTACTTGCAAAGTCAATATTTGGCTAGAAAATGAACTTTATCCCCCAAAACACATTTCAACATCATTGCAGCCCTGCCTTAAAAGGACCAGCTAACCTCTTTTCAGTGATTTCTCCATTAACACAGGTGTGGGTGTTGATGAGGACATGGCTGGAGATCAATCTGTCATGATTAAGTAAGAATGACACCACTAGACACTTTAAAAGGAGGCTGGTGCTTGGCATCATTGTTTCTCTTCTGTTAACCATGGTTATCTCTAAAGAAACACGTGCAGTCATCATTGCAATGCACAAAAATGGCCTAACAGGGAAGAGTATCGCAGCTAGAAAGATTGCACCTCAGTCAACAATTTATCGCATCATCAATAACTTCAAAGAGAGAGGTTCCATTGTTGCCAAAAAGGCTCCAGGGCGCCCAAGAAAGACCAGCAAGCGCCAGGACCGTCTCTTAAAGTGTTTCAGCTGTGGGATCGGGCTACCAGCAGTGCAGAGCTTGCTCAGGAATGGCAGCAGGCAGGTGTGAGTGTATCTGCACGCACTGTGAGGCGGAGACTCTTGGAGCAAGGCCTGGTCTCAAGGAGGGCAGCAAAGAAGCCACTTCTCTCCAGAAAAAACATCATGGGCAGACTGATATTCTGCAAAATTACAGGCAGTGGACTGCTGAGGACTGGGGTAAAGTTATTTTCTCTGATGAATCCCCTTTTCGATTGTTTGGGACATCAGGAAAACGCCTCATTTGGAGAAGACAAGGTGAGAGCTACCACCATTCTTGTCTCATACCAACTGTTAAGCATCCTGAAACCATTCATGTGTGGGGTTGCTTCTCAGCCAAGGGAATCGGCTCTCTCACAGTCTTGCCTACATTTTATTTCTGG
>JARQOD010000008.1:158615692-158676326 GCA_033576555.1 Oophaga sylvatica
AGGGCCTGTACCAGCCTCCATTTTGTCAGTTCACACAGCCACAGACTTTTAACTACACAGGGCCTATTAGCATATTCAGTACGACCAGCTTTGATGTCCACTATGAATCAATAGGCCTTTACATGCTAATTGGTTTAGGCCAGGGTCTGAATAAGATGGTCAGTCGTATGGTAAATAGCTCAAGCTCAAGCCATTGTTTCCTGCTCCATATGAATTGCAGGCCAGTTAATATGCGGCTTCAAAGCAAAAGGGGAGGGGCCTAGCAGGGTTAAGAGCTGTAGCCAGGTACCCCTGTTTCATTCCATGTCACACACAGAAGCACAAGGGACAGACTTGCCAAATGGAGCTGCAGCACATGCATTGGGGACTGTCCAGCAACTGAAGACTTTCACCTGGGGAACGCAGAGCTCCATGCCTCCCCATGACCATACAACCCGGTAATATTGATCTATAGCTTATACCTTTTAGCCTTGTACATTATCGTTGTATTGTTTCTCTGACTGCAAATCCATTGTAATTACGTTGTATAGCTTTACTGTATATTTCTGTAATTATCTAGTGCGCCCTTAAGGCAAATTAAACCATAAAATTAATCTTGGGCTGATGCTTTTACTCTGATCACGAATCTTAGAATACCCAGTGGGTAACAGGACAACCTCCCCGGCGGCCATTTGCTCTAGGTGTAGTTCCCTTACTGACCTGAGAGACAAAGGGGGCACCGGAGAGCTGTACCTGTGGAGTTACGTCACATTGGTAACGTGGGAGGAAAGGGGGTCGTTCCTCACAAATTGGTGGCAGCGGTGGGATCAGAAGCTGTGATACCCGGGCTACCGTGTGGCGGTCGGCTTAGTTCCTCACAAGGAGTAAAAGGAGGGGGAGACACAGATATAGGCATGTCATGCCCTTCTAAAACCAAAAAAGTGCCAAGCCGACACGGCCAGTCCGTACCTGCCCGTGCGACCTTCGTGTCGCCGGGTTTGTGCCAGAGCTGTGGTGGACCCTGACGGCCAGACCCCCTCTCACAATACTGGTGCCTGTCCGCTGGTGGGTCGAGCGAGCCCACCTGCGGTGGAGGCAGGTCTAATCTTTTTTATTTAAATTGTCTCTCTAATTTGAATGAGTACACTTTAAATCCTTTTGCAAGGATCTATTGGAGGGCAAGTCTCATGCCAGCAGCCGCGGTAATGCCAAGTCCAGTAGCGTCCAGTAAAGCTGCTGCAGTTAAAAAGCTTTTATAAGGATCAAGCTTGGCGGTCCACCGCAAGGCGTTCTACTGCCACTCACAGCCCCTGTGCCTTGGGGTGCCTCCCCGATGCTCTTCACTGATTGTCCCGGGGGCCCGAAGCATTTCCTTTGAAAAAATTAAGTGTCCAAAGTACAGGTGGTGTAGCTTGCTTAACAGCTGGGTTAATCCGCTGACTAGCAGACACTGCTACTAGGCCCAAAATTATTGTCGATTTTTTGAAAAAACCAAACTCTTCGAAATCTAGTTGCCCCCAGCAACACAACTCTCAAGTCCTTATCTTCATCTGCAACCCGGATAAATTCTAATCCGGGTTGTTTTGCATGTAGGACCTTAAGTGTTTATGTTGCGTCTCTATTATGAATGGGGTGCAAGAATTTCAATCTCGCACCACAGGCACCATTTTTAAAATCAACTGTCATGCCAATTGCCAATCGTGCTACATTATTTATTTAACTGAGTGCTGTTGTGGGTTGCAGTACATCAGTATAGACGATGCATGCAAGGCTCAATAAGCACCGTCAAAATATCCGAAATGGGTTCATGCTACACAGTCTCTCAAAACATTTCTGCTTACTGCACCAAAAGATATAGACGATGCATGCAAGGCTCAATAAGCACCGTCAAAATATCCGAAATGGGTTCATGCTACACAGTCTCTCAAAACATTTCTGCTTACTGCACCAAAAGAATTTGAATTCGTTAAAACTCACTATTATTGACCATATACCACATGATATGCCTGATGTAATCTAATAAGAAGGGAGAGTTTCTGGATTTTTAAACTTGGTACACTGGCCCCTGAGGAGTTAAACCTCACTATTGAAAAAGTCACGTAATATATGCATTTTGAGATTTATTTATTTATTTATTTTCATTTATTTTTCCTTGTGTACATTGTTTTTATGTCGTTTTTAGGTTGGTTTTATTCAATTTATCTGTTTTTTTTTCTTTTTTCTTTTTTGCAGTCATTTTTGCATTTTTAATTATGTGGGTGTTCTGATTAATTGCCTTTTAATTTTCATTTGCTGCTCCACCTTTATATAGCTTTCCTACTCCATTCTATGTATAACTGCCACCTGAGTAAGATGGAGCTCTTCCATTGAAACGCGTTGTGGATATCAATAAATGAAGACTTTTTAATATCAGCTGAATTGCGTTCCTCGCGCTCCTTTAGACCGGATTTCTTTATCATCACTTATATCTGATCCTCTCTTGAGGTACCCGGCCGGAGCTGCAGCGGACAACCTTAATCTCATCTGCCTTTATCGCCAGCCTGGCGCTCCTTTGAAACCGTCTATCTGAATTTGGTTGCAAAATTATTGTCTGGGCTAGATGCAGTTAAAAATTTGTAATTATATCTACAGCCGGTGTCTACTCCGCTGACTAGCAGACACTGCTACTAGGCCCAAAATTATTGTCTGGGTTAGATGCAGTTAAAAATTTGTAATTATATCTACAGCCGGTGGCTACTCCGTTGACTAGCAGTCACTGCTACTAGGCCCAAAATTATTGTCTGGGTTAGATGCAGTTAAAAATTTGTAATTATATCTACAGCCGGTGGCTACTCCACTGACTAGCAGACACTCAAGCTTTGTAGCAGACCTCTGATTCCCAGGCTAAAGTATGAGTAAACAGCTCTAGTCTTCACACTCAACCATCTGTGTTACCCCAAGCCATAGTGTATGTAGTTTCTTACGGTTAAAAGGGGGTTAGGGAAAGACCCAACCCACCTGTAATTGACGATGCCAACGTCACGTAAAACACAGCAAGGGGACTCCAAAAAGAGTCTCCATTTTTTCCAAAAATTTGGGGCACAAACACCACTTAAGTAGCATCAATTGCCCCAGAGTTGCTTAAAACGGTTGGTGAGGTGATTTGAACAAATCCTCAAGCTTTTACTCTCCCCAGGATGACACAGGGGTAGAAAAGTCCTTGCGGATCCATGATTTGTTCATCTTTATGAACGTGAGTCTGTCTCGTTCTCAGTGGACAGCCGCGTGTGCTTATCTGTCAGACTCAGCACACCACCAGCAGCGCTGAACACACGTTCAGAGAGAACAAAAATTATTATTAATTTGAAAGATGGTGGAGCTTAGTATAGATGGCCTAATACAATGAGTACCACACACAGCTACAGGCCCAAAATTATTCTACAGGCAAGATGCAGCAAAAAATTATTATTAATTTGAAAGCTGGTGGAGCTTAGTATAGCTGCCCTAATACAATGAGTACCACACACTGCTACAGGCCCAAAATTATTCTACAGGCAAGATTCAGCTAAAAATTATTATTAATTTGAAAGCTGGTGGAGCTTAGTATAGATGGCCTATTAGAATGAGTACCATACACTGCTACAGGACCAAAATTATTTTCCGGCCTAGATGCAGCTACAAATTATTATCAATTTTAAAGCTTAAAACGTTTGGTGAGGTGATTTTACCAAATCCTCAAGCTTTTACTCTCCCCAGGATGACACAGGGGTAGAAAAGTCATTGCGGATCCATGATTTGCTCATCTTTATGAATGTGAGTCTGTCTACATTCTCAGTGGACAGCCGCGTGCGCTTATCTGTCAGCACTAGTGTTGAGCGATACTGCTCGATATCTAAAAATATCGGATCGGAATGGTATCGCCGATATCACTAAATATCGTCGATATCCAATTCCAATACCGGAAGTCCCATGTAAGTCTATGGGAACAAAATATCGCAACTAAAAAAAACACTTTCTTTCCTTGTAAACACAAAATATACACACTTAGAATACATATATATAATATATATATATATATATATACATGTCATTGTGACTTATATATGTGTCCTGTGTGCCTTAATTGAACTGTTTTTTTGCTTGAGAATTGCAAAAATCATCATAGACTGTATTTGCCATTTTTTCCGTCATATCTGCGCCACGAGGCACAGGTGAAGAATAAGGGGGTGCTCTCGTGGGCGTACACTCACTCCGTGGCGCGAAAACGATGTCCGCACACTCTAAATGTTACTGCAATGTAAGATCGTGCCCCACAGCTCTGGAGTTCCGCCTCCTCATCCTCCTCAGTGGGCGTAAACGAACGCGAAGGTCCCGCCTCCCTACAAAAGATGTCGCCTCTCCTGATGCTAATGACACATGTGACTTTTGCTGAGATGGCGAATGGACGTGAGCAGAAGTGGGAAGGGATGGAGGAGTCAGAGCTCTCCCCCCACGGAAGCGACCCGATCGCCACGGAGCCACCGTTTGGCACCCGCCTGGAAACCCTCCTACGCTGGAAGAAGCGGAGGATACCCTGAGAGACCTGGCCCGGCACCGGGAGGAGGTCGCCAGGATGGAAGCGAGGCCCTAAAACTACAATTGGAGCGGCGCCAATCCCTCTTACCCCCTGAAGTGTCTGTACCGGAAGGTGAGGCACCCGTTCCAGTACAGAAGGCCGTGCGGGCATCCCAGCCCTTGCAATCTGAACCGGTTGCCAGTATCTCAGTGGAGGCACCCGTTCCAGTACAGAAGGCCGTGCGGGCATCCCAGCCCTTGCAATCTGAACCGGTTGCCAGTATCTCAGTGGAGGCACCCGTTCCAGTACAGAAGGCCGTGCGGGCATCCCAGCCCTTGCAATCTGAACCGGTTGCCAGTATCACAGTGGAGGCACCCGTTCCTGCAGAAAACGCCGCACCAGCACCCCAGATCCCGCTGTCTGCCCCCGTCGCTGAGGCAGAAGAAGCGACACCCGTCCTCATGGAGGAGGCTGCGCAGGCACCAGAGCACTACCTGCCTGTACCGGAGCCCCGACCGTCATCTGTTCCAGAGCCGGCTGCTTCCGCCACAGGTGAGCGCCGCCAGGACTGGGGGGCGCCAGGAGAGCTGCCGCAAACCGGACATCATAAGCTGGTATTTGATGGTGGAGACATGGAGCAGCTGGTGGAGGAGAATTACAACCGGCGTCAGGAGGAAGAGTGGAGACGTCGGAAGCGGGAAGCAGAGCGACAAAGGGAGCAGCGAGAATCCCAAAAGCTTCGGCAACGTCACCTGGAGAAGGACCTGGCAGAGAAGGCACGTATGAGAAAGGATAAAAGTACGGTGAGGGAGCCGCGGCGTAAGGGTGCAGTACGGAACTTTAAGTTAAAAGGTGGTTGGGGCTTCATCCAGGAGCCTGGACTTTATTTAGAAGTTTTTGTAACCCGGCGGGACGTGGAGGCTCACCTCCCAGAAGGACACCCGGGGAGGGACCTGTTGCCAGGAGACTTGGTGACTTACACCCGACACTGGGTTACAATGGATGGTACGCCCTAAATGTTACCAGGTGCGACCCCTACTCCCCAGAGTGTCAGGAAACTGACAGACCCTACGAGCCTTCAGCCTCCCCAAACCAGGCCTCTGCACAAGTGCCGACCCCACGCCGTAAATCTCCCCAGCCTCCCTCAGTGGTCTCCTCAGCAGCCCCAGCTATGGACATGATAATGATAGCTGGCCCGTACCCGGCGCCTGTTAGGCCCCCTGGGGTTCGTACAGTCCGGGACATAGGGTTCCAGACCCGGAGGGACACGAAAGAGGTGGCCACACAGACCCAGATAGCGGGTCACGACGTCACTGTACACGCCAGACGACGTCATCAGGTCTGGGTGGACCCTCCTGTCACGGATGTTTGGCAAGCTCCACAACAGTACCAGGTGGTACCTGGAAGAGGCCAGCCAAAGAAGTCTAAATAACCCGGACAGGGTCTCTGTATGTAAATAGTTAAATTATTGATGTACCGGACGGGTGAATGTTCATAAAAAGAAGTTTATTGTTGCCTTAATATACCCATGTTGGGTAATGGTTTGATGTACCCGACGGGTGAATGTTCAGAAGAACAAGTTTATTTTTGCCTTAATATACCCATGTTGGGTAATGGTTTGATGTACCGGACGGGTGAATGTTCAGAAGAACAAGTTTATTGTTGCCTTAATATACCCAGGTTGGGTAATGGTGTTTCACTGTAATGAAAATGTTCAACTTTGAAGCCATGAACTGTATGGCTCACAAATTTTCTGTAAATAGTTGGCACTTCGGTGCTCCATTTTGGTTTTACAAAAAACTTTACTGTGCACTATTTTCAACTACCTCAGAAACTAAAAACCCGTTTGGTGTGGCCGAAAGTGAGGTCTGCTCAAGGAAAGTCTTGCAGCCCACCCAAGACCACAGTTGGAGGTTCGGAGCGGGTCCCCACAAGCACAAGTAAAGGACACTGTGAAGTTACCCCGGTGGGGTTGTAGTCCTAAGAAGTCTCCACGAACTTCGGCACTAATGCTATTTGCACTTTTGTTGAATATGTATTTATTAACACACATGTATAACACATATCAAGGGTATCAACAGTAACAAAACATGTCACATAATATAAGCCATTTGCACTTTTGTAATGTTATTATTAAAAATTTATTATGCAACGTTTAACTTGAAGTGTTTCCTGCTTTCTTACTACGTCGCATAGTCCACTCTGCTACATCACTTTGCACCATTGCTCTATCTCACATCTATCTGCCCTGGAAGGATAGCGTGTTACCTGTAGAAGACTTTTCACCTACCTGCACTACACCATCCCTTCCAGAGGACCTGCACAGCAGCGCTGGACACCCTGACCAGGTACTACAGGTGGCGACACGACAAACTACACGAACATTCTATCATCCCCTGGAAATATCCCACATTCCAGTGATCGCCCAGGTCACGGACCGAGCTGTGCTACTCGTGACATCCCCCATAGAAGTCGACGTGATCGGTGCCGAGTACCCCCAAAACCCCTGTCTCTGTGCGACTCAACTTCCCTCACTGTGCTGGCACTTTACATTTACAATGCCTCTGGGTTTTTTTTTTGGGGGGGTGGGGAACATTCAGACTTTTGCTATGGGGCCCCATGATTTATATGTACTCCCCTGCTGCTGAGGAATGGTATTTAAGGCTGTTAAGGAGCCAACATACATGGACCTTGCCAGCCTGATAATACCAGGCCACAGCAGTTTGCTTAGCTTGGTTGGTTAACAAAAATAGGGGATCCCCTCGAAAAAAAAAGGCGTAGGGGTCCCCCTATTTGTGTTACCAGCCAAGTAAAATGCAGACTGCTGCGGCCTGGTATTAAAAGACTGTCAAGGCCCATGGATTTTGGCCCTCAACAGCCTGATAATACCAGGCTACAGCAGCCCCACATTTGGCGCATCAAAAGATGTGCCAATTGTGGCACTTTACCCGGATCTTCCCACTGCCCTGTAGCGGTGGCAAGTGGGGTAATAAGGGGTTAATGTCACCGTTGATTGCACGGTGAGAATAAGCCCGGTTAATAATGGAGAGGTGTCAATAAGACACCGATCCATTATTAATCCCAAAGTTTTTAAATGTATAAAAAAAAAGACACAGCAAGAAAAAAGTATTTTAATGAAATAAAAGAGACAACACAGTTTTCATTTCTTTTATTATACTCTCATTCCTGTGACGCCATCGATCTCCTGTAAAAAAAGAAAAAAAAAAAACAACAGTATACCACCTGTCCGACGCAGTCCATAGTAACGACTGTCCCACGGCGATCCAGCTCTGCTACATCGCAATGACAGGCAGAGCCTGTCATCTCGACGCAGCACAGCTGATTACCTGCTTCCCCGGCGGTGACGTCATCGGACTGACTGCTTTACGGCCGGGATTACCCAGCAGTCACTGCAGTTATCGCGAGAAACTGCATGTGACCGCCGGGGAAAGATGATGGCGGCCATGAAGCAGTCCAGCCCGTGACCGCCGGAGATCTTCTGCCAGGTAAGTGCCGCTGACTCCTGACAGACCCGACCGACGGACACTAACAGTGACAGTGACAATCCCGATTCCGGTATCCGATAAGACGAAAATATCGGAACTAAGTATCGAAAGGCCGATAGAGCTAATATCGGCCGATACCGATACTTGCGGTATCGTATCGCTCAACACTAGTCAGCACACCACCAACAGCACTGAACACACGTTCAGAGAGAACGCTGGCTGCGGGGCATGACAAGAACTCCAAGACGTGAGTGGCAAGCTCCGGCCATTTATCCAGATTGGTAGCCCAAAAAGAGCAAGGGTCCAGTGACACAGTCATGGCTTCGATGTTCTGTTGGAGATACTCCTGTACCATCGTCTCTAGGCGTTGACTATGTGTCTGAATTCTTGTCTCCTGTGGCCTTGCAAAGGATGGGCTAAAAAACTGGTGAAAGGATTCCGCAAAATTGCTGTGAACACCAGCAGATACTGTGTTTCTGTTACGGTATGAGTGCTGAACACTCAACAGTCCCACGGTTGGCAAGTTAGAACTGTGAGATTCACTACGTGCACCACTGGTGTTTTGTGGAAAAGCACATGTAAGATTCTGCAACAGTCTCTGCTGATACTCCTGCATGCGTGAATCCCTTTCTATGGCAGGAATTATTTCGGCAAATTTACTTTTGGGATCTAACAGTGTGGCTACACAGTAGTCAGGATTACTTCGAATTCTGACAATTCGAGGGTCATGTTGCAGGTAGTGCAGCAAGAAGGCACTCATATGTCTTGCGCATCCAGGAGCACCAAGTCCCTGTTGTGTTGGTGGCGAGGTACGAATCATGCTCCCTTCCTTTGCCCTCTCCCCCCAACCTCGCACAACAGAAATGTGATCAAGGTCTCCCACATCTGATGAGTCTTCCATGCCCTTCGCCAGTTGTCCTCCACTTATTCCTGGGCTCTTGCACCTTCCTCACTAGTGGAGCTTAGTATAGATGGCCTAATAGAATGAGTACCACACACCTCTACTATGCCCACAATTATTGTCCAGGCAAGATGCAGCTAAAAATTATTAGGAATTTGAACTCTGGTGGAGCTTTGTATAGATGGCCTAATACAATGAGTACCACAGACTGCTACTATGCCCACAATTATTCTACAGGCAAGATGCAGCCAAAAATTTTGAGTATTTCAACTCTGGTGGAGCTTTGTATAGATGGCCTAATAAAATGAGTACCACAGACTGCTACTATGCCCACATTTAATCTACAGGCAAGATGCAGCCAAAAATTATGAGTATTTCAACGCTGGTGGAGCTTTGTATAGATGGCCTAATAGAATGAGTACCACACACCTCTACTATGCCCACAATTATTGTCCAGGCAAGATGCAGCTAAAAATTATTAGGAATTTGAACTCTGGTGGAGCTTTGTATAGATGGCCTAATACAATGAGTACCACAGACTGCTACTATGCCCACAATTAATTCTACAGGCAAGATGCAGCCAAAAATTATGAGTATTTCAACGCTGGTGGAGCTTTGTATAGATGGCCTAACAAATGAGTACCCACAACTGCTACTATGCCCACAATTAATCTACCCGGCAAGATGCAGCCAAAAATTATAGTATTTCAACTCTGGTGGAGCTTTGTATAGATGGCCTAATACAATGAGTACACACAGCTCTACTATGCCTGTGAAGATGCGCTAAGTTTAGGAATTGTGACTCTGATCTTTTTTTTTTGTACACTGCTGAAATGCCAGCATGCTAATGAGCCCCATCTTTTTTTTGTACTGCTCGTAACTCACACAACCCCCCCTCAGCCTGTTCCAACCAGGCAAGTGTAATGTGAGCTGCCAGTGCTGGAAGTTTTCCCGCTTCACCGCAGGGGTCCTGCATTGTCTGCACACGTGCTTTCTTCCTATAGCAGCCATTTTGGAGAATTAATTCTTTTTTGGTTAATAACACGGTGGGAGCATTCGCTAGAAACACGAAAGTTACTGTGTTGAACCATGCGCCGACGGGCATCATTCCCGTGGTACTGGTAAACCCGTAACTCCAACAGAACCCGAGAAATGGAATTCTCGGGTGCCCATGCACTAGCCCACCCAAGTGTGGGCTCATTGGAACCGTAATTTTGGAGTGAGATCATTGATAGGTCTGCCGTTATTCTGCTAGGTTCACAGGACGAGTTATGAACCTTATGATATTGCAGAGCTCAAACCATAGCTTGCAGCCAGGGGAGGTGGCCAGAGGACCAGCCCTTTTTGTGAGGTCAGAAGCTGACATGCATAAGTCTTGCAGTGAAGTTCCTTAGGCACTTTTCTGCTGGGATGTCCTGAGTAAGAGATCTACCAATGAACTATGACGTGTGGCTCCTTCCCCCAGCCTGGCTTGCCTGTAATGATCTAACAACCATGTGAGTTATCTTTCATTCTTAATCCCATTTTATTTTATAACTGCATCTGTATATAACGATATTGTCTCAGTTTGTTACATCTTTTTATATTATATAAGCACTGCCTGGTTTTTAAGGAATAAACCTATAAATTTATTAGTTTGTTTCTCCTGCTCTATAAACGAATTTGCACGTGCCTGAAGCACTACGCTACTGTTTTGGGGTTGCTACGGACCTCTTGATAAATTGTTCATCAAAAGCCGTAGCTGGTGGCAGCTAAAAGGAAGGGGTGTAAAGTGTTAATCTATTGGGTGACGCTGGCAGTGACGGAGCGAGGTTTATAAGGGTACTGCCTGGCTGCAGCCAGGAGTAATTATAATTCCCTCACTGCAGCGTGCCCAATAGCCAGCACACATCCAAGTGACCCGTCTGGCGACCAATTATCCTAGGTGCAGTTCCCTGACTGACCTGAGGGTAAGGGGGCGCCAGAGAGCTGCAAGTTCCTAAGTGGAAGTGGGATAATTATAAATCCCTGCAGTTTACTGGGTCGGACGGCAGCAGCCGTCGTGTGTGTGCGCGTTTTCGTCACATTTGCAGCAATGAGGGATCACAAGCCGTGATACCCCAGGCTACCGTGTGGCGGACCGCGTGCCCGTTCATCACATACTGGTGGCAGCGGTGGGATTATAGAGCATTAGTGATCTGGTTTGAGCAATCATTCCATTCACTAAAAAAAAACTTGCACGGTTCTTCAGCGACCCTGCAACTAAAGTTTTGGAGAACCGACTCAGTGTTTATTAGTCCTGAGACAATTGTGTGTACTTGCGGTTACCCCTCCCTTCTCTTTGTTTTTCTATCCTATCTTTTATTTAGCAAACATGGCTACAATAGGAGCAAGTTGGTACAAACTGCAGAAAAGGGACACTCTTGCTGGAATATGCATTTCCCGAGGCCTTGACCCAGGGGCCAAACCAAAGCTCAACTGATCAAGGTCCTGATGTCACAGGACCACGCTGAGAGCGAGGAGGGCACAGAAGCCGGCCCAAGCCAAGGTGGGGCAGCAGCAGAGGCCCAAACCCTGCAGGCTTACACCCAGGGCGGGTTGGACCCTTACCTGCAGGCGGCCCTGGAGGAACTCGCCACCAACGACCGGGGGGAGCGCCTGAAGCTGATTCAGCAATACCAACAGGAGGCCCGAGCCGAGCGCCAAGCCCAGCGAGAGGCCGAGCGGGAGACTCAGAGAGCCGAGCGGGAAGCTCAGAGAGTCCATGAACTGGAGCTGCTCAGACGAGGGGCAATGCCCTCCACAGCCCAGAGCAGTGTGCCCAGCAGCACTCAGAGTCCCAAGCCCCGGCCGGAGCACTTTCCCGTGCTGGAAAGGGACGGAGACTTGGACACTTTTCTGCGGGCCTTTGAGAAAGTCTGCAGACAGTACCGGCTGCCTGCCGACCAATGGGCCAGGTACTTGACCCCCGGGCTAAAGGGCAAAGCTTTGGAGGCGTTTGCTTCCCTCGCGCCAGATCAAGACAGTGACTATGAGGCCATCAAGCAGGCCCTGATTGCCAAGTAGCCAGCTAACCCCTGAGGTATACCGAAAGAAGTTCCGGAACCTCCAACGTGGCCCACATGACAGCTATAGCGATGTGGTGCAAGGACTCAGGACCCACTTTGACCAGTGGATCCAGGGACTGTCAGTTGACACCTATGAGGAGCTGAAAGACCTGATGATCAAAGACCAGTTCCTGCATCTGTGCCCAGCTGAGGTCCGACAGTTCATCCTGGACCGAGAACCAGAGGACGCGGTCACAACAGCCCGGATCGCCGACAGCTATGAGGCCAACCGGAAACCCGAGGTGCGGAAGCCCGTCACCACCCGCGGGGGAGGGGGTAAGCCTGCAACCAACCCCAGTGCCCCTGCCAGCCTCCCTCTGGAGGCACTATCCCCTTTGCCAGCGCCCGGCCTACATCAGACCCCCGCCAGTGTTTCTCCTGTAAAAGGACAGGACACATCAGCGCCACCTGTCCGGAGAGGCAGAAGAACCCCCCCAGCCAAGGCCTCCGGGCCCAACACCTCTGTTCTTTTGGTGGGTGGTGTGGTGGGGAGGGTTGATGACAACGTGCAGCCCGTCCGCGTGGGGGCCCGTCTTGCTACAGGCCTCAAGGACACCGGGGCTGAACGAACCCTCATCCGACCCAAACTGGCGGCCCCTGAAGAGTTGATTCCGGGGAAAACCTTAACTGTCACAGGGATTGGGGGCGTCCACTACCCCTTGCCGATAGCCCAAGTTTTCATTGACTGGGGTACCGGGAGCGGGGTGAAGGAAGTGGGGGTGTCCGAAAACCTGCCCACTGATGTTTTATTGGGGACTGATCTGGGGAGGATGGTGGCATACTATGTCCCTGACACCCTTCCCAATCTGATGATAAGGTTAACGTTAACCATGATGTTGATGTTGATGATGATGGGAAACTGATTGTGTTACCTGCTAATGCTTTGCGAAGTGATGATGCAACTGATAACCTTTCTTTCCCTAGGACTGATGTTGATAGTGATGTATCTGTGCCATCTGAATCTGTTAACCCTTTCTCTGAAGTGGTAGATGTGTCCACAGGTACAGGAGCGTTTAGTCCCGTCGCTCTGCGGAGTGAGACAGCTGAGGAACCCCTAGCAGGAGCAAGCGACAGTGCTCAAGGAAATGGGGAGGTGCATGGGAACCGGGAGGAAGGTGACGCCATGACACTGACCAGTGCCACCGAGGAAGGTAACTGGCCCATAAGTAGCACTGCTCCTGAAGTGTTGGGGGTGGATGGGGAGGTAGAGCCCATAGCAGCGCAGGCTGATGGGTCTATAGAAATCCCCGGGGAGACTGCATATGTAGCTGCTGTCACCCGCAGTCAGAGTGCCCGGATCGCAGGTAGCGCCCTGCCATCTGGACCCTCCTCCGCTACAGGAGAGACTGAACCAGAGGTGGACCCAGAGCCGGTCCCAGAGGGTCCCAGTGAGGAAGGAACCCTGACGTCACTTCTGGCTGCCTCCAGCCAGGAGTTCCAAGCCGCTCTGCACTCAGATGCGAGCCTGGGAACTTGAGGCACCTCGCCGAGACGCCCACCTCCGTGACTGATGAGGAGAGGGTGTTCTGGGAACGAGGAAGGTTGTACCGGGAGACAGTACCTGGAGGTTCCCAAAAGGAGTGGTTGAGGGAAAAACAGCTGGTCGTCCCGCACCAGTTCCGAGGTGAGTTGTTGAGGATTGCCCATGAGATTCCACTTGCTGGACACTTGGGGATTAGCAAAACTAAGGCACGGCTGTCTCAACACTTCTATTGGCCCAAGATGGGGACAGATGTGACTAACTACTGCCGCTCCTGTATCACCTGTCAAAGAGTGGGGAAGGCGGGGCCTGCTCTTAAGGCTCCCCTGATCCCGTTGCCAGTGATAGAGGAGCCTTTCCAGAGGATCGCGGTGGACATTGTGGGCCCGCTGGCCGTCCCCAGCAGCTCTGGAAAGCAATACATCCTGACTGTGGTAGACTACGCTACCCGGTACCGGAGGCAGTAGCTCTGTCCTCAACTAGGGCAGATAAGGTGGTGGATGCACTGGTGACATCTTTTCATGGGTAGGATTTCCCAGGGAGATGCTTACCGATCAAGGGACCCAATTTATGTCTCGCCTAATGAAGGCTCTCTGCAGCAAAATGCAGGTGACGCGTATGGTATCGAGTGCGTATCACCCACAGACCAATGGTTTGTGTGAGCGCTTTAACGGTACCCTCAAACAGATGCTCCGCATGCTGGTTGAGACCCAGGGACGCGATTGGGAGCGGTACCTCCCACACCTGCTATTTGCCTACAGAGAAGTCCCGCAGGCCTCGACGGGGTTCTCCCCCTTCGAGCTCCTGTATGGTAGGCGAGTCCGGGGACCCCTTGGGTTGATAAGAGAATCCTGGGAAGATGAGCCAAACCCCAGGAAGTGTCCATCGTGGATTATGTCATGCGCTTCCGCGACAAGATGCAGACCTTGACGCAGTTGGTGCATGACAACATGACGCAGGCTCAGGCTGACCAGAAGCACTGGTACGACCAGAACGCCCGGGAGCGGACCTACCAGGTGGGTCAAAAGGTGTGGGTGCTGGTCCCGTACCAAAGGATAAGCTTCAGGCAGCCTGGGAAGGCCCGTACGTCGTGCACCAACAGCTCAACCCAGCCACCTACGTGGTCACGCTTGACCACACTCGGGGTAGGCGCAAGGCCTTTCACGTCAACATAATGAAGGCCCATCACGAACGTGAAGCCTGCGTCCTACCGGTCTGCAATCTGCCCGAGGACGGGGAAGAGGATCCCCTCCTAGACATGCTGGCCCAAGCTAATGCCAATGGGTCCATTGAGGACATGGAGGTAAATGCCTCGCTAACCGTCTCCCAGCTGTTGCAGTTGCTGACCACTCTGGAACCCTTCCGGGCCGAGTTCACGAACCGACCCGGAAGGACCGAGTTGGCAGTCCACGAGGTGGACACCGGGAATCACGCCCGTTACGGCGGACACCTTATGGATCTCTGAGGAAGTGCAGCAGATTATGCGCCAGGAGATCCATGAGATGTTGCAGCTGGGGGTGATCCGGCAGTCCAAAAGCGCGTGGGCTCACCTGTAGTTCTCGTGCCAAAAAAGGATCGGACCACCCGGTTCTGCGTGGACTACAGGGGGCTCAACGCCATCACTACCTCTGATGCGCACCCAATGCCACGCATCGAATATCTGCTGGAGCGGTTGGCGAATGCCAAGTACATATCCATCATGGATCTGAGCGGGGATACTGGCAGATTCCCCTGAGCCCTGCGGCGCAGGAGAAATCTGCCTTTATCACCCCTTTTGGACTGTACGAGTCCACGGTCATGCCTTTCGGCATGAAGAATGCCCCTGCCACTTTCCAGCGGATGGTCAACCACCTGCTTCAGGGACTGGAGGAGTACGCTGTGGCGTACCTGGACGACATTGCCGTCTTCAGTTCCACCTGGGAGGAACACCTTCAGCATCTCCAGGAGGTGCTCAAGCGTATTCACCAGGCAGGTCTGACCATCAAGCCGGGAAAATGCCAGATGGGCATGAGGGAGGTCCACTACCTGGGGCACCGGGTAGGCGGGGGTTCCATGAGTCCAGAGCCCGAGAAAGTGGACGCGATCGTGTCCTGGCCCACCCCCAGGACCAAAAAGCAGGTGAAGTCCTTCCTGGGCACTGCAGGGTACTATAGGCGTTTCGTACCGAACTATAGCGCCATTGCAAAACCCTTGACGGACCTCACCAAGGGCGGTCTACCCCAAACAGTCAACTGGACAGATGGCTGTGAGGCGGCATTCCGAGCTTTGAAAACAGCCCTGTGCAGCTCTCCAGTGTTGAAAGCCGTCGACAGCAGTCGGCCATTCCTGGTACAGACTGACGCCAGCGAATTTGGCCTCGGTGCTGTACTCAGCCAGGTTGATTCGGGACCGGAGCACCGTTGTCCTGAGCCGGAAACTTCTGCCAAGGGAAGTGGCATACTCCACCATCGAGAAGGAGTGCCTGGCCATGGTCTGGGCACTGCAACGTTTGCAGCCCTACCTGTACGGGCGCACCTTCAAGGTGGTCACCGACCACAACCCTCTGAGCTGGCTGCACACAGTGTCCGGAACCAATGGTAGGTTGCTACGCTGGAGCCTTGCCCTGCAGCAGTATGATTTTGCCGTACAACACAAGAAAGGCAGTGATCATGGGAATGCTGATGGGTTATTCACAACGTGGTGAACCCGCTGAGGTGCGCATGTCGGATTACCGACAGGTCATGCCTCCGTAGCGCCCTCTAAGGGGGGAGGTGTGATGAGTGCTGTGCTGGAATTGCTGTCCTCATCTTTTTTTTTTGTGCTGCTGAAAGCCCACCAAGCAAAGCCCCCTCCTTCTCTCTGCAGCTCTCGTACTTCTCACCAACCCCCAGCTGCACTCAGGCAGTGTAATGTGAGCTGCCAGTGCTGGAAGTTTTCCCGCTTCACCGCAGGGGTCCTGCATTGTCTGCACACGTGC
Organism: Oophaga sylvatica; assembly: GCA_033576555.1. NCBI lineage: Eukaryota > Metazoa > Chordata > Amphibia > Anura > Dendrobatidae > Oophaga > Oophaga sylvatica. Next base: position 158,632,135 of record JARQOD010000008.1, read on the forward strand.
TTTCTTCCTATAGCAGCCATTTTGGAGAATTCATTCTTTTTTGGTTAATAACACGGTGGGAGCATTCGCTAGAAACACGAAAGTTATTGTGTTGAACCATGCGCCGACGGGCATCGTTCCCGTGGTACTGGTAAACCCGTAACTCCAACAGAACCCGAGAAATGGAATTCTCGGGTGCCCCATGTACTAGCCCACCCAAGTGTGGGCTCATTGGAACCGTCATTTTGGAGTGAGATCATTGATAGGTCTGCCGTTATTCTGCTAGGTTCACAGGACGAGTTATGAACCTTATGATATTGCAGAGCTCAAACCATAGCTTGCAGCCAGGGGAGGTGGCCAGAGGACCAGCCCTTTTTGTGAGGTCAGAAGCTGACATGCATAAATCTTGCAGTGAAGTTCCTTAGGCACTTTTCTGCTGGGATGTCCTGAGTAAGAGATCTACCAATGAACTATGACGTGTGGCTCCTTCCCCCAGCCTGGCTTGCCTGTAATGATCTAACAACCATGTGAGTTATCTTTCATTCTTAATCCCATTTTATTTTATAACTGCATCTGTATATAACGATATTGTCTCAGTTTGTTACATCTTTTTATATTATATAAGCACTGCCTGGTTTTTAAGGAATAAACCTATAAATTTATTAGTTTGTTTCTCCTGCTCTATAAACGAATTTGCACGTGCCTGAAGCACTACGCTACTGTTTTGGGGTTGCTACGGACCCTCTTGATAAATTGTTCATCAAAAGCCGTAGCTGGTGGCAGCTAAAAGGAAGGGGTGTAAAGTGTTAATCTATTGGGTGACGCTGGCAGTGACGGAGCGGGGTTTATAAGGGTACTGCCTGGCTGCAGCCAGGAGTAATTATAATTCCCTCACTGCAGCGTGCCCAATAGCCAGCACACATCCAAGTGACCCGTCTGGCGACCAATTATCCTAGGTGCAGTTCCCTGACTGACCTGAGGGTAAGGGGGGCGCCAGAGAGCTGCAAGTTCCTAAGTGAAAGTGGGATAATTATAAATCCCTGCAGTTTACTGGGTCGGACGGCAGCAGCTGTCGTGTGTGTGCGCGTTTTCGTCACATTTGCAGCACGGAGGGATCACAAGCGTGATACCCCGGGCTACCGTGTGGCGGACCGCGTGCCCGTTCATCACAATGCCCACAATTATTCTACAGGCAAGATGCAGCCAAAAATTATGAGTATTTCAACTCTGGTGGAGCTTTGTATAGATGGCCTAATAAAATGAGTACCACAGACTGCTACTATGCCCACAATTATTCTACAGGCAAGATGCAGCCAAAAATTATGAGTATTTCAACGCTGGTGGAGCTTTGTATAGATGGCCTAATACAATGAGTACCACAGACTGCTACTATGCCCACAATTATTCTACAGGCAAGATGCAGCCAAAAATTATGAGTATTTCAACGCTGGTGGAGCTTTGTATAGATGGCCTAATAGAATGAGTACCACTTTCTGCTACTATGCCCAAAATTATTGTCCAGGCAAGATGCAGATAAAAATTCTTTTTTTTTTTTAACTCTGGTGTAGCTTAGTTTAGATGGCCTAACAGAATGAGTAACACACACTGCTACTATGCACACAATTATTGAACAGGCTAGATGCAGCGAATAATTAGGAGTGATTTGAACGCTGGTGTAGCTTAGTATAGATGGCCTAATACAATGAATACCACAGACTGTGACTATGCCCACAATTATTCTACAGGCAAGATGCTGCAAAAAATTATGAGTATTTCAATGCTGCTGGAGCTTTGTATAGATGGCCTAATAGAATGAGTACACACCTGCTACTATGCCCAAAAATATTGTCCACGCAAGATGCAGATAAAAATTATTTATTTTTTTAAATCTTGGTGTAGCTTAGTTTAGATGGCCTAATAGAATGAGTAGCACACACTGCTACTATGCACACAATTATTGAACAGGCTAGATGCAGCGAATAATTAGGAGTGATTTGAACACTGGTGTAGCTTAGTATAGATGGCCTAATAAAATGAGTACCACAGACTGCTACTATGCCTACAATTATTCTACAGGCAAGATGCTGCAAAAAATTATGAGTATTTCAATGCTGCTGGAGCTTTGTATAGATGGCCTAATAGAATGAGTAACACAGACTGCTACTATGCCCAAAATTATTGTTGTCCAGGCAAGATGCAGATAGAATTTTTTTTTTTTAAGGCTGGTGGAGCTTTGTATAGATGGCCTAATAGAATGAGTACCACACATTGCTACTATGCCTAAAATTATTGTCCACGCAAGATGCAGATAAAAATTTATTTTTTTTTAAACTCTGGTGGAGCTTTGTATAGATGGCCTAATAGAATGAGTACCACACAATGCTACTATGCCCAAAATTATTGTCCAGGCAAGATGCAGATAAAAATTCTTTTTTTTTAAAACTCTGGTGTAGCTTAGTTTAGATGGCCTAATAGAATGAGTAGCACACACTGCTACTATGCACACAATTATTGAACAGCATAGATGCAGCGATGAATTAGGAGTGATTTGAACGCTGGTGTAGCTAACAAAAAGTGATAGCAACTGCTGTAACCTAGCCCTGAAAAGGGCTGTAATTACAAATAGTCACTGTCCCAAGTTGACCTATCTGTCTATTTAAAAGTGAGCACAGACCTGCCTGCTAAAACTGCTAGGAACTGATGTAACCTAGCCCTCAAAAGGGCTGCAATTACGAACTAGTCCCTACTCCCTAAACCTTCATCTCTATTTCTCAGCTATTTCGCTTGCAAGTTGCAGTTGCACAATGCACACACAATATAATGCTAACAGCAGCAGTGCCGTCTAACACTGAGCTGAAGCAGTGAGAAAATGGTGGCGAGGGGGGAAATGGCTGGGTCTTATAGGGCAAGGACATGTGACATACACAGCCAATGACACATGCCCTTGCTTGTGTGAAAAAAAAGCACCTCGCTCCATGTGTGCGCTGCTGATAGGCTGACAGACTGCACCGCCCACTGGAAATGCGGGAAAGAGAAAAAAAAAATGGAGATCTTCATTATCTCTGCAGAGATCCATGCCATGCCCCTCCCCCCGCCACACTGGACACTCAAAATGTGTATTAACAGTGATTCTCAGCATAACTGCGAAAAAATCCAGTGACAATTTAGGTGCACGAATAGTTATCGAACATAACCTCGAACAGCCGAATTTTTTCCAAATCGTTCGGGTTCATCGAACGACTCGAACACCACCCAAAACAGCTCAAATTTGAGATTGGCGAACAGTTTGCTTCGAACACCGCTCATCTCTAGTTATGAAGGAACGCAACGAGACCCGCCTTTGCCGAGGAGTGAACACGAGGAGGGGACGTTAGTACAGGGCCGGTCGGCACTGTTGGGGTTCCTGTTCTAGTACATGAGCAGACCACCATAAGCTCTTCTTACTGGCGGACCAAGAAAGAAAGATACAACATGGATACAGGCTTAGTGTAAACCCATCAGAGCCAGATGATTGTGATTGTCACAGTCCACTGGGCTTGTTTGAGAAATTCATGGTGGCAATCCTTCCAGATTCTGCATCTTTTCCTGATCCAGATGTACCAAGAGTTTCAGAATCTTCTTCCACATGGGAGTCAAAACATTCCATGGTCAACCCAAATTCTCAAGATGTCAGTTTATCCACCAGGGATAAAAGTGGCTTATTAGAGAGAATGCGCTTGGTGATGAATACAGACTCTGCTGTCAGGAATAGAGCAGAATATGAATCTTGCATTCTGTTGGGATCCAGAAATGTAAATTGCAAGAAGGTGGAGATGCTGGATGAGTTAGAGAGATCTTCTGACCAGCCAGAATTGGACCTTCAGATAATAGTACTGGATGTGTCTGATAATGACGATGTGATTTGCGGAGAAAACACACATGTTATAAAGGTCAAAAATCTGGTTCACTCTGAAAGGTCAATAGACAATCTGCTGGAATCTGTTCCTCCAACAAATTAAAAGATGAAACTGGGAAAAAGAAAGTCCAAAAACCAGACATTTGATATAGAAAATCCACATGATTCTCTTATCCTGTTGTCAGCAAAGTCCCCTATAACTGTTTGCGGAAGCACAGTACAGACATTGTATGAAGTCATGATGAGAAGCTTGTTGCCTAAAAGACCGACCACCACATCTGTCTAACTTGGTTAAGGAGACAAAGAATCTCGAGTTGCCTGAGGAAACATTGAAAAAGCTGGCTGAAAATGTTGAAGAAGAAATATTTGGCTTGTATCGTGATACTAGTATAAAATACAAAACTAAGTACAGAAGTCTTCTTTTCAATCTGAAGGACCTCAAAAATAAGGGTTTCTTTCAACGTGTGATATTAGGTGAGATCACCGCCTGGTAATCAATGTCTGGTTCTGATGAGTCCTGCAGAAATGGCTCGCCAGGAGCTAACTGACTGGAGAAACCATGAGAGGCAGCACACATTGAAGGTTATTCAGAAAGCAGAGAAAGGAACTAAATCAAAAACAGCAAATGATAAAGGTCACACACAAGGGGTTGATTGAAATCGATACATCACCAGATCAAATGTTTACATTGGAGGATGTGTCTCATGCACCTTGGAAAACAAATGATTCACTGAGTTCAGATATTAATAATATAAATTATATCACAACAGATACAACAGCACATCACAAAAATCACATTCTGGACCTCAATTGCCTCATTTGCATGGGAAAAATCAAACCTTCAGATATGAAAAATATGGGCCAATGGGCAAAACTAAAATCACCAATCATAAATACCAAGGAAAAGAGTTATGGACAGAAGCTACAATCCTCAGAGGCAGCAGAGACCATTGATTGCATGGAAAATGATGTCTTAGGCATAAAAAGTGAGAACGCCTCCTCATCTTAAACTGCAATATGGAAAGGCTTGAATCAGATGATTTCTATTAAGACGTTCAAAGTGACAGCCATGCAAGTTTCGGGATATAGTGCCCACCTTTGTCAGAAATTACCAAAGATCACAACTAAAGGCGTCAGCTCTCAGGAATCAGTCTGGGAATATGTGGATCTCATCTGGCCTGCATGTACCAAGGATTTGTGCCTCCTGCGTTTCTGCCCCCAGAGCTGCAGTGATACGGTGTTCTACAGTCAGCTTTATTCCTACCTCAACCACAAAGTAAGATATGCAATTATCAATGCCAAAAACATGGAGGTCTTTATAATTCCACTTCCAGCATGCCAGCCAATACATGCCAAACTTTGCCCCTTAGAGGGGCCAGGTCTTGAGGCTGAACATCCTCACATTTTTCTGGCTCTACTTCTTCCAAACCATCCATTTTGGTCTTTATGTCCCAGAAAGGCCCCCAAAATTCAGAGAGAGGAGGATCAGGATATTCCTGATGACATAGTCTCATCTATATTAGAAGATGTCAAAAAGGAGGAGAATTTGATGGCGGAACAAGGACACCCTCTGTAGGGCAGGAGATACCTGGTATGGGAGAAGTGGGCATGCCAGAACTGATAAATATTCTGACTTATCTGTCAGATAACCTGCAGAAAATTGCTGACCAAAACAACAAAAATTTTCAGTCTATGCCCCCAACTAACCAGCCAAACCACATACCAGCAGCAGCCTCTGTTTGGCCATCATGTCCTATTGCACCCACTTTTCAGGCTCCTGTTTCTTTTGGCAATGATCCAGCTGTCATGTTTGATCCTTCAACCTTGTACGGTCTATCGGGCAGTAACCCTTATACTTTCTAAAAGCAACGTGCCAATAGGATTCTAACACAATTCTTAAAGTTTTAGACTAGGTATATAGAAAACTTTGTTCATGTTTTGCAGAACATTTATGCCTACAGTTTTAAAAATCAAAATTGTATTGTTATCACAAAGCTATTAAACATTTCTAAAGATGGTTTTTATATTTTGCCGTTGGTTATTTGGTTAATTGGTTTGTATTGTTCACAAAGCATATTGAAATATAAATCTCATAAATGTTATCAAGTCTTTGCCAACAAGGATGTGGTTTCATTAATGGGGGGTACCTTTCTGAAGATTTTGTATTAGTCTTTGCCTGATGAAGAGACCTGAGTAGTCTCGAAAGCTTGCAATTTGTTACCATCTTTTCAGTTAGCCATTAAAAGGTATCAACCACTGAGGACTCTCAATTCTAAATATTTTTCCATCCTTCCTGGACATTTTTGTCCTTAAGGATATCCAGCCATTGGATCCCTCCGATTCTCTTTCTGAGTCCCTTAAAATCTGCCTTTCTGAAATTTAACCTTGAAGTCTGAGTCTTCACAGGCCTTCCTCCTCTAGTTATCCAAAATTCTAAAATAGCATGTTCGCTACCTCCTAGGGTCCCAACCACTCTTACCTCCTCAACCATTTCCTCTCTGTTTATAAGGATTAGATCCAAGGTAGCAGGTCCCCTTGTTTTCTCCCTACCTTTTGGAAGATAAAGTTGTCAGAAAGAGAGGATAAGAATTTCCTGGACCTGTTAGTTTTGCCTGAGAGAGATTCCCAACAAATGTCTGGATAGTTGAAATCTCCCATGACCACTATGTCATATTTTTGGAGAACTTGGCCATATGATGCATAAAGAGTTCATCCAAATCTTCAGCTTGCATAGGCGGCCTGTAGTAAATGCCTACAATGGTGTCCTTTCCATTGTTCGCTTTATTATATAATACCCTTGCCAAAAATTGAGTTACTTTTGCATCAAGCAATCCCTTTGGCCTGTTCTTCTACTGGTTGTGGATGATGAGGATAAGGAGGAGGCTAACAGCAAACAGACCAACTCAGGAAGCGTATACCCATGTGTGGTTGGGAAGAAGTGCCTGAGAATACACCTCCCCAAAAAAGACAATTCATGTAAGGGTCTATTTAAGTGTTTTCATTTGGAGGTGTACAGAAGTCTTGGCCAATCCAGCCCTTGTTCATTTTGATAAGAGTCAGCCTGTCAGCATTGTCATTGGACAGACCGATGCGCTTATCTGTTATAATTCCCCAAGCAGCACTAAAAGCCTGCTCTGACAGAGGCTGGAAGCAGGGCAGGCCAGGATCTCCAAGGCGTAGAGAGCCAGTTCATGCCACATGTACAGCTTGGATATCCAATAACTAAAAGGCACAGAGGAATCACGGAGGACACTTGTGACAGCACCCCTTGCCTCTGTGGCGGCACGATGGGAGGGTCTGAGAAAATTTTCCCAGGACTTTGCCATTGTTCCCTACCTGACCTGGATTGTACTTCTGTCTCTCTCGCTTGGACTCCATGGCTGTACAACAAACTCTGACGTCTGCTGCCAGCGTTCTCACATAGGAATTTTTTCACTAATTCCAATACAAGGGCCCTATGGCAATGCACCATTTTTAGACCCCTGTCTGACTCTGGAATAAGAGATTGAAAATTTTCCTTGTAGCGTGGGTCTAAAAGTGTCACCAACCAGTAATGAGTGTCACCGAAAATTGTTCTAATGCGAGGGTCACGGGAAACGCAGCGCAACATAAAGTCAGCCATGCGTGCCACAGTACTAACAGGCATGCCTTCCATGTCCTCACCAACAGGACGACTAACTATGGTGTCCTCCTCCTCATCCTCATACCCCTCCCTGTCCTCAGGCCATCCCCAGTGAAAAGACGGTATGACAGCTGTGCTTGTAGTACCGTCTACAGCGCATGAAATTAGCTCCTGTTCCTCCTCCTCCTCATCTTCATTGTCTACCAATCCACCTTGCGACTACATAAGGCTGGGCTGAGTGTAATCACCCGGTATGTTTCCTGGCTCAATGTCCTCGTGCTCTTCCTGCAATGCATCCTCTTTTATTGTGAGCAGAGAGGTTTTCAGAATGCTGAGAAGCGGGATGGTGATGCTAATTATGGCATCATCGCCGCTCACCATCTTGGTGCACTCCTCAAAGTTCTGCAGGATGATACATATATCTGACATCCATGTCCACTCCTGAGGTCTTATATGTGGAGTCTGACCTGAATATCAACGGCCTTGTCGAAGCTGGTACTAAACAACTGCCCTCTTCTGCTTACAAATCCTTTGCAACATATGCAGTGTAGAGTTCCAATGCGTGGGGACATCACACACCAGTCGGTGAGCCGGAAGCTGCAAACGCTGCTGAACACAGCAAGGGCGGCTGAAACTGTCGCTGACTTTTGAAAATGGGCGTACTTTCAACAGCAGATCCTGCAGCTCCGGGTAGCTTTTGATAAAACGTTGAACCACGAGGTTAAGCACATGGGCCAGGCAAGGTACGTGTGTGAGCTGACCTTGCCTCAGGGCCACCAGCAGGTTCCTGCCATTGTCACACACGACCATGACTGGCTGTAGGTTCAGCGGTGTCAGCCAAATATCTGACTGCTCCTTCAGCGCTGTCCACAACTCTTCTGCATTGTGCGGTTTGTCACCTATGCAAGATTTGCTTCAGCACAGCCTGTTGTCCTGGCTTCCACTATGTTAACCTAGTGTGCCGTCAGTGAGATGTACCGTCCCTGCCCACAGGCACTTGTCCACGTGTCTGTGGTTAGGTGAACTTTCCCAATAACAGCATTGTTGAGGGCACGGGTAATGTTGTGGGACACGTGCTGGTATAATGCCGATACGGCACAACGGGAGAAATAGTGGTGACTGGGGACCGAGTACCTTGGGACGGCCGTCGCCATCAGGTTGCGGAAAGCTTGTCTCGACAAGCCGAAAAGGCAACATTTCGAGCGCAAGCAGTCGAGAAATGTGCAAATTAAGTACTGTGGCCTGTGGGGCATTGGCTGGGTATTCCTGCTTGTGTTCCAATGACTGGGGTATAGACAACTGAAGGCTGCGCTGGGACAAGGATGTGGACATGCTTGATGATGGTGCTGGTTGACTGTGGGCAACAACAGGTGCATGACCGAGCCATCTTCACAGGCACGCTGAACTGGAGATTGGCTTTTACAAAAAACAGTGGAAAAAGCAGTGTTGTCACCTGCAGACAGTGTTCCTGGAGGCTGGGGTTCGGCCCACAAAGTGGGGTGCTTTGCTGCCATGTGCCTAATCATGCTGTTGGTGGTCAGGCTGGTAGTTTTGCTACCCCTGCTGATGCAGACATGGCAAGTGCTGCAAATGGCTTGTTTGGGATTCTCGGCAGAGTCTTTAAAAAATAACCAGACTCAGGAAGATCTAACAGTTGGAATGGCAACTTCAGTCCTGTTGGTGTTACGGGGAACTAATGCACGCCTTCTGTCTGAGGCCAACACACTGCTTCTTCTTGCCTGTTGGGGTGATATGCCTCCTTCCCTATGTGTGCTGCTGTCCTCGTTCTGCATGTCCTCCTGCCAGGTTGGGTCAGTCACTCTGTCATCCACCACCTCGTCTTCCACATCAGCACCATGCTCCTCCTCCTGGCTTTCTGGCAATTGTTTCTCATCATCGTCCACCTCTTGTGACTGTGGCTGCTCAAAGATCTGTGCATCGCTACATGGAATATCATCTTTCCCCGCTTCAAGTGAAGTGGCTGAGAGGCACGAATCTCCAAATGGAAAACTGAACAGCTCTTCAGAGTGTCCGAGTGTGGGATCTGGTGTCTCAGGGCACTCAGCATGGTAGGAGGAAGAACGATCAGGGTGAGTAATTGCCAGTCCACACTCATGGCTACTCAGACTTGACCTTGTGGAAACATGGTAGTGGTGGTGGTGGTGGCTAAGTGACTTGAAGCATTGTCCGCTTTCCAACCAACTACCGCTTCACAGTTCTTTGGCTTCAATAGTGTTGTGCTGCGGTCCCCTAGAAACTGGGACCGGAAGGTTTAGCGAGAACATGTGGGTCTTTGCTGCGGCCCTCTTTCAGCTTGGCCACGGCCTCGGCCTCTGCATGCACCATCAGCATCACGTCCACTTCCCCTTCCCTTGCCCCTTGTCTTGCCCATTTTAAATGGACTACTGAAATATTTAAAAAGCTCAATACAAATGGATTTATGTGGAGAAAAATTATATGTGATCAGTATACCTGCAAAGCGAAAATTTTGACACCACTGATACATCAGACCTTAGCCTGAAATCACAGACTGGATTATTTTTTTTGGTTAGGTTTTTTGTTACTGTTTGAATGCAATAAAAAAGGCGTACAAGAAGGCTAGCAGACAGAACTATGCAACATATGCCTTTTCCACCACAGATACACCAGGACTCAGCCTGAGATAACAGAGTGGAATATTTTTTTATGATTGTGTGGATTAAAAAGATGGCTGGATATAACGACAATGAGAGAATGGCCAAAAAATCGAAGTTAGGCCTAAAATGCATCAAATTTTGCCACATGGATGTATGAGGCATGTCACAGATAGACCACACAGTAAAATGTTGCATGTTTTTATAAATAATGCTACATGGTGCTGTCTTTAAGTGCACTCACACCCAGGGCTATATATAAAAAAACATACACCGACCACACGTTGAGCACGCACAGATATGAGATAACAGTACCACAAATTTGTGCACCTTTTTTTTAAATAAAAAGTACTGGTGATTTTACAAGAAATCACACCCAGGGCTCTGCAAAAATGTTGCCATACATTGGCCACATGTTTAGCATGCACAGCTATGACCACGGAGATAACAGTACCACTAATTTGTGCACCTTTTTTATAATAAAAAGTACTGATGTTTTTACTTGAAAGGACACACAGGGCTCCAAAAAATATTGCCGTACACTGGCCACATGTTGGGCACGTACAGATATGAAATGGCACGGAGATAACAGTACCACTAATTTGTGCACCTTTTTTTAAATGAAAAGTACTGGTGATTTTACAAGAAATCACACCCAGGGCTCTGCAAAAATGTTGCCATACACTGGCCACATGTTTAGCATGCACAGCTATGACCACGGAGATAACAGTACCACTAATTTGTGCACCTTTTTTTTAATAAAAAGTACTGGTGTTTTTACGTGAAATCACACCCAGGGCTCCTCAAAAATATTGCCGTGCACTGGCCACACGTTTAGCACGCAAAGATATGAGCTGACACGGAGATACCAGTAACACAAATTTGTGCCCTTTTTTTTTTTTCTTTTTAAGTACTGGTGTTTTTACGTGAAATCACACCCAGGGCTAAAGAAAAAAATTGCCGTACACTGGCCACACTTTGCCCACGCACAGATATGATCTGGCACGGAGATACCAAACCGAAAAATATGTGGCCTGTATTCCAATTACACCTGGGGCTAGCTATATACAGCCAATATATCCTACAGGTAGCAGCAGCAGCAACAGAACACAGGAAGAAAATGGACCCTCTTAATGTATGCGATGATCTATATACACACATACAGTGCCTGCAGGTCTTGCACTGATGTGTATAGAGTGAAGTACACTCCCCTGCCTGCATTACACCGGAACCTATATACTCTGGGATTAGTCCTTAGAAGGACTGTTGGGTTATCAGGATTTGAGTAGTTTAGGATGGTAGACCCACACTGGCTAATAAATCACCAAATCTGACCCTATCTCGGCAGCAGCTCTCCCTACACTATCTCAATCCGGAGCTGAATGTGGTGAGCAGGGCGGCGTCCAGTCTCTTATACTCCTGATGATTCTGTGCGGCCAGCCAATCACTGCACGACCACAACAAAGATGGCTGCGGCGTTTCATGGCCTGGCACACACTTCCTGCAGTGTGATTGGGTCTCTAAAGTCCGCCAAAAAAGCTGGATGGAGACCACAGTTCCCGCCAAATAATCCCGGAAATGCTCGGTGCTCGCCGAGTATGACGAGTACCATGATGCTTGGGCGAGTAACGAGTAGTGACAAGCGCATTCGCTCATCACTAGTGGAGATGCCTTAAGTACCTGGTACCTCTTGGCAATAGGCTGGGGACACATTAGAAATGTGTACTCTGTCTCTATAAGACTCAGGAAGTGCAGGCACCGCATAAGCATACAGCCAAGAAGTATGTACACAGCAATCATAGGACATGAGGTTCACAGCATGGAGCAGGCAGAGGGCAGAACTCATCAGCATGGCCCGAAGTGGTGAGAAAGATTTTGTATCAGCCTGATGGGAGATGGGAAGCCAAACAGTGATGCCAGCAGGGATGTTACAAAGCCTTTGTGTGTACTCTGCAGCCATCTCCTTCTCATTTGTGGCCCAAAATAATCTTTTTTTCTACCGCTGTGTCTATATGATTAGTATGTCTAAAAAATAGTTAGATTCTGCAGCCGTCTTTCTGTGCAGAGTGCATCTAAAACATAATTCAACTCGTCAGTTTTCTCTTTCCCATTTGTGGGTCAAAAACATAATTTTATTCTACGGCTGTGTTAATATGAGCAGTGTGTCTAAAAAATTATTCTACTCTGCAGTCTTCTTTTATGAGTAGTGTGTCTAAAAGAAAATTCTACTATGCAGCCATCTTTTTGTGAGTAATGTGTGATTTATGATAATTAGATGAAGTGAAAGGGGCTGGCGCAGCACTTCCAGTTCTACTGCCACTCTGCGTATTCCCAACCCACTGTGTGCCTCCTGTCTCTGACTGAGAAGAGAATAAAATATGAGTGATGGAGAGACAGGAGTCAGGCAGTAGGCGGGGAATAAGGAGGGAGACAAGAGAACTGTAAGTGCAGCGCCTGCCCACTTTACTTCAGATCATTAGCATAAAATTTCACCTGTGGATCACTCTAAAGCACTAAAACTGATTTCTAAAAAAAGTGAGAATTTACTCAGCATTAAAGCACCTTCACAGACATGCCATCAATTTGGGGTGTAAAATCTTGATGACAGGTTCTTTAATACAGCAGTCCTTGTTTGGGTTAACAACCTAATTCCCCTGTCTTGAACACACAATACTAATTTCATAGAAAGTCAATTAAATGATCAGAATATTTTTGACTATATTTTATAAATGGGGGTCTTCAACGTTTTCAAGAAAGGGAGTGCCATGACTTTCCTGGTCTGCCCATTGCCAATGTGACTGTCACAGGAGAGGTGGCTGCTCTTGCACTGCTCGCTCGGTCCTGATCTAAATTCTTTGAGATTTGTTGCTGCCATCAATTTCTATGAAAATGAAAAATGTCTATTGTCCACCTGCTAATCATTGATAAAGGTTCTGTTGTGAGTAAAGTATGGCGATAAAAATTTCCAAATCATTGCATTCTTGTTTTCTATACATTTTTCACAGTATCCCATCTTTTTTGGAATTTTGGTTGTACCATATGCACAAACAGACTCATATTGAAAGGGCAGGTTGAGTACACACTTATCACGTCCATCCTCCTCCAGTCTTCTTGCTCTTCTGCAGCTCTGGTACCGACTGTGATACAAACCCAGCGTATAACTCTTTATGGCTTGAAGTGGGCAGCATACTGCTGCAGTTCATGGCTTATACACCCACCTTTATACACTAGCAAACACTAGGCTGGTTAACCTTTTGTTGGCTTAGTCATGGTGATGGGTCATGGCGGGGACATCTCATAGCTGTTCAGCTGCCAGCACTGGGTATATTGATGTCTGATTCAATCTTGTCATGATGACATAGTGGTGAGAGCATTATTTTTGTGATTCAACAATTGTGGATGTTCTACCACTATGTTTATTTCTAGTGGAGTGAAGAAGAATTCTTTACAAAGCGTTGTCACAAGTCTTGGCCATCTAGACTCACTTTAAGAAGTGAGTTTCGACTTTTGATTACTGTGACGTATTGTGGCCTTTTATTATCTATCTTAATGTGCACTTCCGGGCCAATCAATCTCTATAAAAAATTTTCAATAATAACAATTGCAGGTTGTGTAGTTTGTCAATATGAGGAGAGAAGTTCTTCTAATCTTTACGTATTACAGGTGCTCTGATATTTGAGCTGTTACTAGGCATTTTTATAAAAAAGTAGAAAAGAAGTTTTCCAGCATCGTTCTTACATAAAACAACCAATTTATTACATCCTTGTTAAAACCATGTACAGACAAGACCTTAAAAAATGGAAAACTTTGACAAGTTTCCAACCCATTGTGGGTTCTTACTCCTAGCTATGGGTAGCTCATAACTACAATGCTTGGGTTCTTAATCATGGCTTTGGGTAAGGTCTTACATGGGTTGGAAACGCATTGGAAAGTGTTCCAATGTTAATGCTTGTTTTTATATAGCTTTAATGAGAATAAATAAAGTGGATGTTTTATAATGAAATGATACTGGAAACTCTTCTTTGGCTACTATTAAATTTTTATTCACGGTTTGGTGGTGCAGCACTTTTGTGTCAACACGCACATCTCTTCATCATGACCAGATTCATCCTAGGTCTACTTGCGATCCACACTTCACTCTGTAGTTAACAATATGAAGGTCACTCTCCTTACACATATAAATCTATGGAAAAAAAAGGAAAAAAAATGTAAATATTCTTGTTTTAACACCACCCACTACCCATATACCCGCTATTTGATGTTTGTTGCCTCTTCTATTCTTCTTCCATCATCACGTATATTCTGTTCAGGTCCCTTCACTAAGTGTCCTGGCTTCTGGTTTCCTTGGCCATACATATTGTAACATCATGACTAGAGATGAGCAATGTTCGGAAAATGATCGCCAAACATAAATTCGGCATGAATATTGTACATTCGTATTCAGTAACATGAGCATTTTTCTTAAAATCTGAGAAAGTCTGCAACATTTGGTAAAATATAGAATGAAAGCCGGTAATTCATGTGCCATGTTCAGTAAAATCACAGTGTGACAGGTTAGAATAGAATAGATAGAATAGATATATACACATAGACTAAATATATTTGTGTATATATATATATATATATATATATATACAGTAGATGTCAGTGACACACACTCACACACATATACAGTGGGTGCGGAAAGTATTCAGAGCCCTTTAAATTTTTCACTCTTTGCTTCATTGCAGCCGTTTGGTAAATTCAAAAAAGTTCATTTTTTTCTCATTAATGTACACTCTGCACCCCATCTTGACTGAAAAAAACGAAATGTAGAAATTTTTGCAAATTTACTAAAAAAGAAAAACTGAAATATCACATGGTCATAAGTATTCAGACCCTTTGCTCAGACACTCATATTTAAGTCACATGCTGTCCATTTCCTTGTGATCCTCCTTGAGATGTCTCTACTCCTTCATTGGAGTCCAGCTGTCTTTAATTAAACTGATAAGACTTGATTTGTAAAGGCACACACCTGTCTATATAAGACCTCACAGCTCACAGTGCATGTCAGACCAAATGAGAATCATGAGGTCAAAGGAACTGGCCAAGGAGCTCAGAGACAGAATTGTGGCAAGGCACACATCTGGCCAAGGTTACAAAAGAATTTCTGCAGTACTCAAGGTTCCTAAGAGCACAGTGGCCTCCATAATCCTTAAATGGAAGAAGTTTGGGACCACCAGCAGTCTTCCTAGACCTGGCCGTCTAGCCAAACTAAGCAATCGTGGGAGAATAGCCTTGGTGAGAGAGGTAAAGAAGAACCTCAAGATCACTGTTGCTGAGCTCCACAGATGCAGTAGGGAGATGGGAGAAAGTTCCACAAAGTAAACTATCACTGCAGCCTACACCAGTCGGGTCTTTATGGCAGAGTGGCCTGATGGAAGCCTATCCTCAGTGCATGACATATGAAAGCCCGCATAGAGTTTGCTAAAAAAAAACACATGAAGTACTCCTAGTCTATGCGAAATAAGATTCTCTGGTCTGATGAGACGAAGATAGAAACTTTTGGTGATAATTCTAAGTGGTATGTGTGGAGAAAACCAGGCACTGCTCATCACCTGCCCAATACAATCCTAACAGTGAAACATGGTGGTGGCAGCATCATGCTATGGGGTTTTTTTCAGCTGCAGGGACAGGATGACTGGTGGAAATTGAAGGAAACATGAATGCAGCCAAGTACAGAGATATCCTGGATGAAAAGCTCTTCCAGAGTGCTCGGGACCTCAGACTTGGCCGAAAGTTCACCTTCCAATAAGACAATGATCCTAAGCACACAGCTAAAATAACAAAGGAGTGGCTTCAGAACAACTCTGTGACCATTCTTGACTGGCCCAGCCAGAAACCTGACCTAAACCCAATTGAGCATCTCTAGAGAGACCTGAAAATGGCTGTCCTCCAACGTTCAACATCCAACCTGATGGAACTGGAGAGGATCTTCAAGGAAGAATTGCACAGGATCCCAAATCCAGGTGTGAAAATCTTGTTGAATCATTCCCAAGAAGACTCATGGTTGTACTAGCTCTAAAAGGTGCCTCTACTCGATACTGAGCAAAGGGTCTGAATACTTATGACCATGTGATATTTCAGTTTTTCTTAATTAAGAAATTTGCAAAAAATTTCTACATTTGTTTTTTTTTCAGTCAAGATGAGGTGCAGAGTGTACATTAATGAGAAAAAAAATGAACTTTTTAAAATTTACCAAATGTCTGCAGTTAAACAAAGAGTAAAAAATTTAAAGGGATCTGAATACTTTCCGTACCCACTGTATATATGTATATATATTACATAGAAGTAAAGCCAGCAATTCAGCAGCCGCTGTAGTGTAAAATCACTGCAGGAACCAACAGTATAAAGAGATGGATTGCATGCAGTAAATACAAATAGAATAGGTAGATATATGATGTCAGTGACAAATAAAATTAGCACAATGTGTGTGCAGCTTACTGTACATGTATTTAATAAATAAAATATTATTTTTCGGAAAAAAATGTCATGTGCTCCCGCGTAATTTTCGTAACTAGCAAAGGGAAAGCCGATGGCTGGGGGCCTATGTTTACATCTTGGGAAGGGGGTAATAACTATGGAGCTTCCCAGGCTGTTAATATCAGCTCACAGCTGTATACTTAGCCTTTGCTGGCTATTAAAATGGGGGACCCTAAATAAAAATGACATTGGGTCCCCCTATAATGAATAACTAGCAAAGGCTATGCGGACAGCCTCGGGCTGATATTAATAGCCTAGCAAGGGGCCATGGATACTGCCCCTGGCTGAAAACATCAGCTCTCAGTCGCCCCAGAAAAGATGCATATCTAAGAAGCACCAATTCTGGCACTTAGCCTTGCTCTTCCCACTTGCCCTGAAAGAAAGACGCAGGAATTTACCCATAGCACTCGCGCTGATATCAGAAAGGTGATGTGAGTTAATTGGCCTTGAACTCACAGGATCTGTCTGACGGCACCACGAGCAGGAGAACTTTCTCACGCTCGTGGTGCCCTCAGACAGGGAATACCATTTAACAGTCAGACACTGAGCACATGGTGCTCAGTGTCAGCTGGATGACAGTCTCCATGGTCTCATCATGCAACCATGCAGTCTGCCAACTAGATGTAGCAGAGCTAGACCCGTCGTGGGACAAATGGATTAAAAGCATCTCTACAGAAAGGTGAGGCATATTGTTTGTTTTTTTACCTCTTTTGCAGATGACGAGGGCATCGGGGGAATAGGCGAGGTTGTAAGTATGGTTTAATTCTTTCAATTAAAGGACTTTTTTCTGGGCGTCTGTGTTTTCATACAATGTGACTATGGGGTTATTAACGGGGGCATCTTACTGACACCTCTCCATTACTAACCTTGGGGCTTGATGTTATTTGGCAATACAAAGGTGACATCAACCCCCCCAACTATCACTCCACTTGCCACCAATACAGGGCAAGTGGGAAGAGCGAGGCTAAGTGCCAGAATTGGTGTTTCTTAGAGATGCGCCTTTTCTGGGGTGGCTGAAAGCTGATGTTTTTAGCCTGGGTGGGGCAATATCCATGGCCCCTTCCTAGGTTATTAATATCAGCCCGCAGTTGTCTGCTTAGCCTTTGCTGGTTATTAATTATATGGGGAACCTATGTCATTCTTTTAGGGTCCCCCATTTTAATAGCCAGTAAAGACTAAGTATACAACTGTGAGCTAATACTATTAGCCTGGGAAGCTCCATGGGTATTACCCTCTTCCCAGGTTACAAACATCGGCCCATCGGTCAAAAATAGGGGGGACACCATGCCGTGTTTTAAATTATTTATTTAAATAATTAAAAATATGCGGCGTGGGGACCCCTCTATTCTTGATAACCAACCTTGCTGATGCTAACAGCTGAGGGTTGCAACCCCAGCTGTGAGTTTTGCCTGGCTGCTTATCAAAAATACAGGGGAACCCACACAGGTTTTTTTTTTAATTATTTATTTACAGCGCAAGAGATGAATACTCCTGCTGCTACTGATCTCACTGTTATTAGCAGCAGATGTCAGTGTTCTGTCCTCACATGAGGCAAATGGAGGTGTAGTTGATTGGGGCTGGGAGAGTTTCCTCCTTCCGCTTCCTCATGCAGAGCAGACAGGGCCAATGCTGTTCAGCGTCCAGAGAGATGATGCACACCAGGGATTGTGAAGTCCAGACTTATTTATTTGGAAATCTGGACATACAGCATATGATTGGTGATACAGTAACTTCTCCAGAAATGCAGGTGAAACGAGGTGCAGAAAGATAGCACCAAGTATGGCTGCAAGTGTGACCAGCAGGAATGAGTGGTTGGTGGTCGAAAACTGAAGCCTTTCACAGCTCGGTGCAAATCATGTCTCTCCCATAAAAAAAGAACTAAGAATGAAATGGCTGCTAGCAGGAAGAAGGAGTGACCTCTGAACCGGAAATGAAAGGCATGTACCAGAATTAATTATTAACAACTGCTATATAGAAAGGCCATTAAGTGGCAGCAGAGAGCATGTAAGAACAGCACATTGAAAACATGACAAATACAATACATCAACGCCAAACGGAACAGCAAACTCCCCGTCTTAAATTCCGTAACTAATTTCATTATACTAATGTCTTTTGAAATAAAGTTTGACAACGTAGGAAAAAACAAAAACATGCATGCAATGTAGTAATAACTTCAAAAATGAGGTAGACGACAGACCGTTCCTGAGATAATCCAAAGGTACCCATCTTCGGATCGGAGAAGCCGCACTAGGCCAAACTATCTCTGACCCAACGGTAATCCAATGGACGAAGTACTAGTGCAGTGTTCTGCTCATCATTCATCCTATCGGAATGTCCTCGACAGAGAGCGGTTTATGGCAGACGTGCCAACCATGACAGTCTTTGTCTCCATGTGAGTTGTGATAAGATCTCGCAATGTGGACTAACCTTGCCATGGTCTTGACGAGTTTCATCCAGTTGGAGAAGCGTTTGAAGCGCTGGCAACCGAGACTGGAGGTTGGTTTAGTGTTCGTGGCCAGAGCACTGACCTCGGAGCGGACTTCTGGGTCATTATCTGGATCCTGGATGCTGAATACTTCCTGGACACGTTCACTTCCTTTCTGTTCCAGCAGAAACTTCAGACCTGAAAGCCTAGAAGAGTTAGCCAAAGAACTTATAGACAAAGGTCTAGTGGCATGGTCAGCTGGATTGAGCTCAGATGGGATATAGTGCCACTGTTCAGGCTTGGAAGAACTCCTTATTCTCTCGATGCGATTACTGAAATACATGTAAAAGCGCCTTGTTTGGTTGTGGATGTAACCTAAGATGACCTTACTGTCAGTGTAGTATTGAACGTCATCTATGTTGGTGTCCAGCTCATGCTGTAAAAAGTCTGTGAGTTCTACTGCAAGCACAGTCCCACAGAGTTCGAGCCTGGGAATAGTGTGGTCAGGCTTGGGAGCCAACTTAGCCTTGTCGTAGACGAACCCAAAGTGATTTTGATTGTCGGATCCCGTCACCTTCAGATTGGCAACGGCTGCAATGGCCTCCGTGGATGCATCCGAGAACACATGGAGTTGTGTCCTAGTGCTAGCGGCAAGTGAGGTTGTGGCGTAGCATCTCGGTATGTGGATCTCATCCAAGGCACATAAGGACTGCTTCCAGGTTTTCCATTTTGGTTCCTTATCAGGAGGGAGTGGGGCATCCCAGTCTTTGACGGTTTCGGAAATCTGTCTCAGAAGGGATTTACTTTGTATGGTAATTGGTGCTACGAATCCCAGTGGATTGTATAAGCTGTTCACCACTGACAGGACAGCACGTTTAGTATGGTTTGTATGCACAGTTGATTTGGAAACTGAAGGCGTCGGCTGACAGGTTCCACCTCAGGCCTAAACTTCTCTGCACAGGCGGACGGTCTGGTCCCAGGTCTATGTACTTGAATCCTGGTGCATGGTCACTTGACTTAAAGGCTCTCATGACAGCTGGGCTGTTGTGAACATTTTGGAGACGACTTCGGAGCTGAAGCTCCCTCTAGTGGTTGCTGAGGGTATTGAACCTATTTTGAATACCAAGAGTCTTACACCGCAGATAATGAGTGGGTGTCAGGTGGTACTGACTGGCCTGATATAAGTGAGCTGATTTCCCATGATCCTCGCCGGTGATCAATTGTGCTTCTGGTTTAGTTTGGAATTCAGCTTGCTTTCCTGCTGTCTCCTGCTTGCGTTCAGATAAGTCTCTTTCAGTTTTTTTTACTGTGGTTTGAATTCCTTGCTTATTGCTACATTGCTTTTTGTCTTCAGCCGGGTCCCCTATGGGGCTTTGGCTGGTCTCCGTTTGTTTTTTTGTATTTGTTCATTTGCTCTGTTCTTGTGATATTTTTCTGCTGGGTAGCTACGTGTCCACACCAGAGATCTGATAAAGGTGGTCTCAGTGTTTTTGGATTCAGAAGTGTTGGAGTATTTCCTAGGGTTTTTCTGGGTTGCAGAAAGCATTGTCTCCTGTGCTGTCCTATCTAGTCAGTTTTGGGCCCCAGCGTTTGCTCAATCTATTTTCTGTCTGTGTTCGTATTTTCATCTTGTATAACCGCCATTATATGTTTGGGGCTTCCTACTCTTTTGGGGTCTACTCCGGGGCAGTTAGCTTTCCTCTTTCCATCTTCAGGGATAGCTATCTCTCAGGCTGTTCCGAGGCGTCTAGGACCACCGTAAGTACGCTCCACGGCTGCTTCTAGTTGTGCGGTTAGTTTAGGGGTCTGCAACCTATTAGTTTCCAACCTCTCTGGTGTTAGGCTGCCTATGCGGTTTTTGCTCCTGCCTCCTCAGCTACAATAACATAACACTGGGCTGTTTGAAGCAAGTTTGTGCAGTCTAAGCTTGGCTCGGTACAGCATACCTTGGGTCCTCTTAAGCACGTCAATCGCTGCTTCTTCTGTGGGTAGAGATTTTAGTCCATCATCTACGTAGAAGTTTTTCTCTACGAAGTCTCTGGCGTCTTTTCCATATTCAGACTCTCCTTCTAGTGCGGTTCTCCGCAGGCGATATAATTTGCCACGGTGGGCGAAGGGCTGTTCACGAATATGTGCACCCTCATGCGGTACTCTACCATCTCTTTGCTGGGGTCATTGTCCTTGTGCCAGAGGAACCTGAGGAAATTCCTGTGGTCCTCTCTGACTATGAAGTAGTGGAACATCTGTTCAATGTCGGCGGTGATGAAGATGAGCTCTTTCCTGAACCTCATCAACACTCCTACTAGGTTGTTTGTCAGATTAGGACCCATGAGGAGGACATCGTTGATATGCCTTGATGTTTAGCGCTTGAATCAAAGACAACTCTAATTTGCTTAGGTTTTCGCAGGTGATATACCCCAAATGAGGGTAGGTACCAGCACTCCTCATTTTCCATTAAGGGAGGCGCTGGCTCCGCATGGTTGTTATGGAATATTTTGCCCTTAAAGGTGACAATGTGCTCTTTCATCTCTGGTTTGTTGCTTAGCGTGCGCTGGAGAGAGTTGTATCTGGACAAGGCTTGTTCACGGTTATTCGGGAGCCTTACCCTGGTAGCTCGGAAGGGTAAGGGAAAAACCCAGTGATTAGTCTTGTCCTTAACCCCTTACTGCCATCGGACGTACTATCCCGTCCATGGTACCTGGGCCCGTATGACCGAGTACGTCATAGGCGATCAGCTGCGCTCCTGAGGGGAGCGCAGCTAATCGCCGCCGGGTGTCAGCTGATTATCACAGCTGACACCCATGACTGTGTGTCAGGAGCGGTCACGGACCGCTCCCGGCACATTAACCCCTTGCACACCGCGATCAAACATGATCGCGGTGTACTGGGGGCACAGGGGAGGATCGCGCAGGGTGGGGGCTCCCTGCGCGCCCCCTGAGACCCTCAGAGCAGCGCGATGTGATCGCGCTGTTCTGAGGGCTTCCTCCCTCCCAGGACCCGGATCCAAGATGGCGCCGGGGTCCTGGAGGGAGGCGGCTACCTCAGTGCCTGCTGAGAGCAGGCACTGAGAAGCCTGCATCTATGCCTGTGCGATCGCTGGTGTGACAGAGTGCTGTGCACACTGTCACACCAGCGATCTGATAAAATACTGTGATGTCCCACCCTGGGACAAAGTAAAAAAGTTAAAAAAGTAAAAATAAACATGTGTAAAAAAAAAATCCAAAATAAATAAAAAAAAAAAAAATATTCCCCAATAAATTCACTTCTTCCTGTAAATAAAAAAAAAAAAACAATAAAAGTACACATATTTGGTATCGCCGCGTCCGTAACGACCCCCCCTATAAAATTGTCCCACTAGTTAACCCCTTTAGTGAACCCCTTAAAAAAAAAAAAAAAAAACGAAGCAAAAAATCAATGCTTTATCATCATACCGCCGAACAAAAGTGGAATAACGCGCGATCAAAAAGACCGATATAAAAAAACATGGTACCACTGAAAACGCCATCTTGTCCTGCAAAAAACGAGCCGTCATAAAGCATCATCAGCGAAAAATTAAAAAAGTTATAGCTCGCAGAATAAAGCGATGCAAAAATAATTATTTTTTATATAAAATTGTTTTTATTCTATAAAAGCGCCAAAACATGAAAAAATGATATAAATGAGGTATCGCCATAATCGTACTGACCCGAAGAATAAAACTGCTTAATCAATTTTACCACACGCGGAATGGTATAAACGCCTCCCCCAAAAGAAATTCATGAATTCCTGATTTTTGTTCATTCTAACCTCCCAAAAATCGAAATAAAAAGCGATCAAAAAACGTCACGTGCTCAAAAATGGTACCAATAAAAACGTCAACTCGTCCCGCAAAAAATAAGACCTCACATGACTCTGTGGGCCAAAATATGCAAAAATTACAGCTCTCAATATGTGATGATGCAAAAACTATTTTTGCAATAAAAAGCGTCTTTTAGCGTGACAGCTGCCAATCATAAAAACCCACTATAAATAGTAAATCAAACCCCCCTTTATCACCCCCTTAGTAAGGGAAAAATAATAAAATTAAAAAAAAGTATTTATTTCCATTTTCCCATTAGGGTTAGGGTTAGGGTTGCGGCTAAAGTTAGGGTTAGGGTTGGCACTAAAGTTAGGATTAGGGTTAGGGTTGGGATTAGGGGTGTGTTAGGGTTAGGTTTGTGGTTAGGGTTGGGACTAGGGTTAGGGGTGTGTTGGGGTTAGGGTTGGAGTTAGAATTGGGGGGTTTCCGCTGTTTAGGCACATCAGGGGCTCTCCAAATGTGACATGGCGTCTGATCTCAATTCCAGCCAATTCTGCGTTGAAAAAGTCAAACGGTGCTCCTTCACTTCTCTGCTCTGCCATGCGTCCAAACAGTAGTTTATCCCCACATATGGGGTATCAGCGTACTCTGGACCCCAAGAGTTATTGTGCAATTTGTCCTATTTCTTCTGCTACCCTTGGGAAAATAAAAAACTGGGGGCGAAAATATCATTTTTGTACAAAAAAAAATATTTTTTTGTTTTTACGGCTGTACATTATAAACTTCTGTGAAGCACTTGGGGCTTCATAGCGCTCACCACACATCTAGATAAGTTCCTTGTGGGTCTATTTTCCAAAATGGGGTCACTTGTTGGGATTTCCACTGTTTAGGCGCATCAGGGGCTCTCCAAATGCGACATGACGCCCCCAGACCATTCCATCAAAGTCTGCAATCCAAAACGTCACTACTTCCCTTCCGAGCCCCGACGTGTACCCATACAGTAGTTTTCTCCCACATATTGGATATCAGCGTACTCAGGACAAATTGGACAACAACTTTTGGGGTCCAATTTCTCCTGTTATCCTTGTAAAAATAAAATATTGGGGCAAAAAAATCATTTTTGCAAAAAAAAAAAGGATTTTTTATTTTTACGGCTGTGCGTTCTAAACTTCTGTGAAGCACTTCGGGGTTCAAAGTGCTCACCACACATCTAGACAAGTTCCTTGTGGAGTCTATTTTACAAAATGGGGTCACTTGTGGGGGGTTTCCACTGTTTAGGCGCATCAGGGGCTCTCCAAATGCGACATGACGCCCCCAGACCATTCCATCAAAGTCTGCAATCCAAAACGTCACTACTTCCCTTCCGAGCCCTGACGTGCGCCCATACAGTAGTTTTCTCCCACATATTGGGTATCAGCGTACTCAGGACAAATTGGACAACAACTTTTGGGTTCCAATTTCTTCTGTTACCCTTGTGAAAATAAAATATTGGGGGCGAAAAAATCATTTTTGTAAAAAAAAAAAAAGATTTTTTATTTTTACGGCTGTACGTTATAAACTTCTGTGAAGCACTTCGGGGTTCAAAGTGCTCACCACACATCTTGATAAGTTCCTTGTGGGGTCTATTTGCCAAAATGGGGTCACTTGTGGGGGGTTTCCACTGTATAGGTGCATCAGGGGCTCTCCAAATGTGACATGACGCCCCCAGACCATTCCATCAAAGTCTGCAATCCAAAACGTCACTACTTCCCTTCCGAGCCCTGATGTGCGCCCATACAGTAGTTTTCTCCCACATATTGGGTATCAGCGTACTCAGGACAAATTGGACAACAACTTTTGGGTTCCAATTTCTTCTGTTACCCTTGTGAAAATAAAATATTGGGGACGAAAAAATCATTTTTGTAAAAAAAAAAAGATTTTTTATTTTACGGCTGTACGTTATAAACTTTAGTGAAACACCTGGGGGTTAAAAGTTCTCACCACACATCTAGATAAGTTCCTTGAGGGGTCTAGTTTCCAAAATGGTGTCATTTATGGGGGTTTCCACTGTTTAGGCAGATCAGGAGCTCTCCAAACACGACATGGCGTCCAGCCAATTCTGCGTTGAAAAAGTCAGACGGCGCTCCTTCCCTTCCAAACTCTGCCATGCACCCAAACAGTGGTTTACCCCCACATATGGGGTATCAGCGCACTCAGGACAAATTGCACAATAACTTTTGGAGTCTTGTTACCCTTGGAAAAATAAAAATTGGGGTGAAAAGATCATTTTTGTGGAAAAATATGATTTTTAAATTTTACGGCTCTACGTTATAAACTTGTGTGAAGCACTTGGGGGTTCAAATTGCTCACCAAAGATCTAGAAAAGTTCCTTAGGGGGTCTAGTTTCCAAAATGGGGTCATTTGTGGGGGGTTTCCACTGTTTAGGCACATCAGGGGCTCTCCAAATGCAACATGGCATCCAATCTCAATTCCAGCCAATTTTGGTTGGAAAAAGTCAAATGGTGCTCCTTCCATTCCGAGCTCTGCCGTGCGCCCAAACAGTGGTTCCCACCCACATATGGGGTATCAGCGTACTCAGGACAAATTGGACAACAACTTATGTGGTCCAATTTCTCCTGTTACCCTTGAGAAAATAAAAAATTAGTGACTAAAATATAATTTTTGTGGGAAAAAAATAGGATTTTTTATTTTCATGCCCGGGCATTATAAACTTGTGTGAAGCACTTGGGGGTTCAAAGTGCTCACCAAAGATCTAGATAAGTTCCTTAGGGGGTATAGTTTCCAAAATGGGGTCACTTGTGGGGGGTTTCCACTGTTTAGGCTCATCTGGGGCACTGCAAACGGAACATGACCCCCATCAACGTCTGCATTCCAAAACGTTACTACTTCCTTTCCAAGCCCTGCCGTGCACCCAAACAGTTCCCCCCCCACATATGGGGTATCAGCGTACTCAGGACAAATTGGACAACAACTTTTGGGGTCCAATTTCCTTGGGAAAATTCAAAAATTTGGTACTAAAAAAATCATTTTTGTGGAAAATTGTTTTTTTTTTTTTTCACACCCAGGCATTATAAGCTTTTGTGAAACACTTGGGAGTTCAAAGTGCTCACAACAGATCTAGATAAGTACCTTAGGGGGTCTAGTTTCCAAAATGGTGTCACTTGTGGGGGTTTCCACTGTTTAGGCGCATCAGGGGCTCTCCAAACACGACATGGCGTCCAATCTCAATTCCAGCCAATTTTAGTTTGAAAAAGTCAAACGGCGCTCCTTCCCTTACGAGCTCTGCCGTGTGCCCAAACAGTGGTTTTCCCCCACATATTGGGTATTGGCGTACTCAGGAGAAATTGCATAACAACCTTATCTGCCCATTTTCTCCTTTTACCCTTGTGAAAATAAAAAAAAAGTTTGTAAAAGATCATTTTTGTGGCTAAAAAGTTAAATATTCATTTTTTCTTCCACGTTGCTTTAGTTCCTGTGAAGCACCTGAAGGGTTAATAATCTTCTTGAATGTGGTTTTGAGTACCTTGAGGGGTGCAGTTTTTAGAATGGTGTCACTTTTGGGTATTTTCTGCCATATAGACCCCTCAAAGTGACTTCAAATGAGAGGTGGTCCCTAAAAAAAATGGCTTTGTAAATTTTGTTGTAAAAATGAGAAATCGCTGGTCAACTTTTAACCCTTATAACTTCCTAACAAAAAAAAATTTTGGTTCCAAAATTGTGCTGATGTAAAGTAGACATGTGGGAAATGTTATTTATTAACTATTTTGTGCGACATATTTCTCTGTTTTAAGGGAATAAAAATTCAAAGTTTGAAAATTGCAAAATTTTAAAATTTTTCGCCATATTTGCGTTTTTTTCAAAAATAAACGCAAGTTATATCGAAGAAATTTTACTTCTAACGTGAAGTACAATATGTCACGAGAAAACAATCTCAGAATCGCGAAGATCCGTTGAAGCGTTCCAGAGTTATAACCTAAAGAGACAGTGGTCAGAATTGTAAAAATTGGCCCGGTCATTAATGTGCAAACCACCCTTGGGGGTGAAGGGGTTAAGGAACTCATTGTCCATTATCTTGATGAATTCCTTGTCTTCCATTGACTGGGCCACTTTGTTGTCATCCTTAGTGGTACGAAACACTGATCTTCCCAAGTCGGCTGCGTAGGGAGAAGGGATGACAACAGGCAGCTGTACAGGATCTGGAGGCTTATCTTTTACCTTGTAGTGAAGAGGGCACGGTTTGCAGAAGGTAATGCGTCCATCTCTGTGTACGTAGGTTTTAAAGGAATCGACTCCCGTTCGGTCCAAGCATACATTTCCTATGACTACCCACCTCAAGTCGAGTTTCTGGGCATAGGGGGGCGTAGTCAGGACCATTACACTGTTGGTGGACCTTATGTATCCTTAAATTGTCTCTGCCGAGCAGAAGTAAGATTTCAGCATCTGTGTCCATAGGTGGGATAATGCTAGTTAGGTGCCTATGTGTGGTTGATGGAACGCAGCTTCCGGGGTAGGGATCTCATCCCTTTGGTCAGGTATTTGATCGCAGTCGATTAATGTAGGCAGGGGTATTTCTACGCCTCCGTTGATAGGGGAAGCAATACAACCTTGTGCCCTTCTATCGCTAGTCTCTATGCGAACCGAGCAGGTGTTCAGCGTGTAGGGTGTTGCTGGTCCCTTGATACCAAAGGCTTCAAAAAACTTAGGTCCAGCTAGGGAACGATTGCTCTGATTGTCGATGATGGCATACATTTTTACTGCCTTCTCTGGATGCCCTTCTGGATAAACTGTGATTAGGCATATCCTGGCACAGTATTTAGCACTTTGGTTCTCCCTACATATCTCTGAGCATGAGCAGGAGACAGCCGTGGTAGACTTGCTGTGGTTCTGTGGCTCCCTGCCATGGCTTGCTGCTGGACTAGGAGTCACTGCGACTGCTGGATTGCTGGTGGCAGGGTTGGATGCAAGGCTGATGGGTGTTTGTCGTTATGACACTCTTCACACTTAATGGCAGATTTACAGTCCTTGGCCATGTGTTCTAGTGTGGCGCAGCACTTGAAACATACCCCAAGTTCGCTGAGGATTTTCTTGCACACCTGCATGGTTTTGGACCTGAAGCCTCTACATTTGTTCAATGAGTGTGTTTTTTTGTGAATGGGACACTCGCGATTGAAAGATTTATCCCTTGACTGAATCGTGTACTGCTTATCAGCGGGTACCACAGGTGGTGGCAGGTTAGTCTTTCTGACACTTACACTGTTCCTCAAGTCCTTGCATCTATGTGAGATGATTTCATACCTTGATGAGGGTGTTGCTGGAGCTGCAGTGTTAGACTCCAGGAAGTCTAGGCTAGGGTTGTTAGGGTTCGAGTTCCCGCTGCTGCACAAGGGGAGTCTCGAACCAGTCCCGCTGCGGTCTCCCATTCATCTCCGGCCGCAGTGGAGCCTGCTCAGCAGAGACGTCGGTCCAAGCGTCTTGACCACTCCACTACTGTGCAGTGACTTGCTGCTGCCTTTCCTGGATCTGCTATTATAGCCAGTGTTGGAGCAGACGTCTTTGGGACAAAGTCCTGCGTTTTTCCTTCTGAGCATGCCCAGAGTGAGATCTCTCATTGGAGATCAGGGGTCACATGCTCGGGTACTGCAGCGGCTCCTATTGGTCCGCCAGGAAGGCCCTGCGATTACTGATGTTCGGGAACAAGTTTCATTGGTCCTGGTTTCTGGCAGGTCCTGTAGCTGTTGCTATAAAAGGGTAGCATGGCTGGGCCACCATGCGCTAATATCAACCATTGTATGCTATGCGCCAGTGTGGTCATGTGTGTGTGTGGTTAGGGATCCGGCTGAAATAAGCCACTAGAATACCGACTTAATTGGTGAGGAGTTTGGTGTGCTAGCTGATCAGGGTCGGCGTCCTAGATGCCCTAGATTACCGGCATAACCGGTGAGGAGTTTTGATTGCCGTATTCAGGGTCTGGCGTTCAGACGCCATAGATTGCGGGTGACTCCCGCGAGGACATTAGCACATGATCACGCTTTATGTACGCTTAGCACTTAACTGTGTACCTGAGAGCCTGACAGGACACAGCACTTTTTCTCAGCGGCCCTGTGACGTAACAGGGTTCGCTTTCAACGCTAGACAGCGCCCTAGCGTGTTTTCTTTTCGACTCAGTTGTGTTTAGTGAGTTCGCACACATCGCCATATAGCGCTGCAGCTCTCCTTCTAGCGGCTCTGTGGAGTAACAGAGTTCGCACTTATTGCCACAGCGCGTTACGGCGTTTATGTTGGCGACTCTGCGGGATAACAGAGTTTGCTTCTTACGCCATTTTACTAGCAGCAGGCTCCGCCTGCACGGTGGACCCCGGGCTGCGAACGCACCTCTCCACATCTTATATTTGGTGCGTTCCGCAGACCCTAACATAATATTAGTGCCAGGGTCTGGCTAGTAAAATGGCGGATGAACAGCGTTTACAGCTGTACATCCAGCAGCTAGAGGGTAGGTTGGCGGCTCTTGAGCGCACAACCTCAGCTGTGGATGTTACCGAAGTCGCTGTTCAGGCTGCTAGCGTAGCTGCAGCCAGTTTGTCCTCTGCCACCTCTGTCCCTACATTGTCCCACCTCCCGCTTCCAGACAAGTTTGCTGGTGACAGCAAGCAATGTCGGGGATTCGTGAGTCAGTGCTCCATACACCTCGAGCTTCTGGCTGCACGTTTCCCCACGGATCGGGCACAAGTGGGCTTTGTGATAGCTCTTTGTCGGGCAGAGCGTTGGAGTGGGCAACGCCGCTGTGGGAGCGCGACGACCGTTTTTTAGGACCTCAGATCACCACGATACGGCGTCAAACTGCTGGCAAGTACCCAGGGTTCGGCTTTGGTCAGCCAGTTTGCTGCCAATTTCGGAATCTGGCCTGGGAAATTAGATTGCAGATAAAGTCTCATTCCCGTGTTTGGAGAGGATGGCGGTAGGGGAAAAAAAGCCCTTGGCTCCAGAGAGATTCCTCCCCACTGGAGAAGCTTATCGTATTTCCACCCGCGTCGACTCCGCTCCCGAGCGGAGGCTGGAACATGCCCGTGTAGGCAGAGGGTTCGGTTGGCTCCAACCTTCACCACCCTCTGGAGTCGCCGTTCAGGCGCCCGACCTCAGGAGGTTGCTCGAGGATCTAAGTTTGGGTCACTCGTCATCCCCGATTTGTTTATTTGCGCAGCAGGGAATTTTCCAACCGATGTCCACAGCGGCTGAAATAAACGGTCGCACCAGTAAACGTAGGGAACAGGGTCACTGGACGCCATGAGTTTTGCCCCTAAGTGCTCCTCAAGGGGGATAATTTCCCCGGTTCTACCACCCTCCCATCAAGCTGTGTGTGGATTTGGGGCAGGGGGAATTTTATGTTCTCCTTTTTGTTCTCGCCACACCATGCCTTTGGTGTGCTGGGGAACCAGTATCGGTAGGGTGTTGAACGGAGCAATTCTGCCCTCACAAATCACCATCAGTTGTCCACACCCTTGTCAATGTCTCCTTCCATAGGAAATAATAATTTTTTATCTCCCTGAGGGTTTAGATGAGGTTTTTTTGGGGGATTACCCTGGCCGTCCCCCACTCTCCCATATTGTGTGGTCTTCAGGGAAAATTTTGGGGTTTTGGGGTAATTTATGTAAAGGCGAGATTGGGACAGGTGCAGGTCAAAAACCACTGAGATACCATAGACCCTCTCCTCTTCCCAAGGTCTATTGGTTTTTTGCCGCTTTTTTCCCCCGAAGAGGTGCGGAGACTCTTCGCCTATCGCCCCTATGACTGTCCTATGACCTCTTGCCTGGAGCTGGCTCCTAGAGGAAGGGTTTTATCCCCTCTCTCTTCTGAGACAGAGGCCAGCCCCAATATATTGGAGAACTTGGCAAGGGGATTCTTTAGGAGTCGGTGTCACCGCGGAAGCGGGGTTCTTCTTTGTGAAGAAGAAGAACGGAAAAAATTACGTCCATGCATTGATTATAGGGGTCTAACGCTATCACGTGAAAAATAAATATCTTTGCCGCTAATCTCTGAGCTCTTTGCAGGCTTCGGGGGAAAGGGATTTACTAAGTTAGCCTGCGGGGTGCGTAATAACCGATTCGCATCCGTGAGGGGGGAAATGGAAGACGGCATTTAACACCGGGGGTGGGCATTATGAATATCTGGTAATGCCTTTGGGCTCTGTAATCCCCCAGTGTCTTCCAAGACTTTGTGAATGACATCTCGGGAATGTTGACCACCTCGGTGGTAGCTATTGGATAAATTTTCCCCTCTTTTCTCCAGATAGGGCCCCCCACGGAGAGAGTTGCAAGGTCTTCGACCTCTTGCGAGCAAATTCCCTATATGCGAAGTTGGAGAAGTGCTGTTTGGAGGAGTCCTACCTTTCCTGGGCTATTCATCTCCACCAGGGTTGGCTATGGATCCTACCAAATCAGGCTGTGATGGATTGGCAAGAACCCCACTCCCTTAAGGCGGTGCAGCGCTTTTGGGGTTCTTAATACTATCGCCAATTTTTTCCCCCATTCTTATTTTGGGCTCCTTGGTAGTCCTCACCAAGAAGGGGGCTAATCCAAGTTGTGGTAGAGGATGTCACAAAGGCGTTCCCCTCCATAAGTCGCATTTGCCAGGCCCCATCTCACATCGCCCCAATGTCGATAAACGTTTATCTTAGAGGTGGTGCCTCTTCGTTGGTGCGGGCCGTCCCCTTTCAAAAGGATGCCCGGGCGGAAGCATCCTGCTTTTCTTTTCAAACCTTTACACCAGCAGAGAGGTTTAAATTTCCCCGGGGAAGGGAGTTACTGGCTATGAAGTTGGCCTTTCTGATGGAGACATCTTTGGGGGGGCTCGCTTTTCCCCTTTCCCAAAAATTTCACGGACCCCAAGAACTTGGTGTATTTGCAGAAGCCCAGCGGGTAAATTCCCGTAGGCCAGGGTCCTTGTTTTTCTCCCGGTTCCATTTACCCTCATTTCCTCTCCGGTGGAAGAACATTCGGCAGATGTCATCCCGCTCCGTGGTTTCCTCGGGGGGGGGTGGAGGGGAGCCTCGGCTTTTGTCCCACAGAAGCCCAAGACGGTGGCTCCGGTTTCGCTTTAGCTGTGCCTCCCGGGGAAGATTTTGTGCCATCAATTTCGCGGAAGTCTCTCTTGGGCCCTCGTCGGGTGGGTGGACTTTTGGGACAAAAGGATTCTGAGTTGTGGCGAGAACATATGGTGGCTGCAGTTTGGCCCCTGAGTGGGAATACGTTCAGGGTGGTTCCTGCGCAAGAATAAGTCCCTGACAACGGGGCCCGTGAGTTACTTTTCCTTTACCAGTGGCGACAGGCCTTGGGAGATGGTCGGGATGGATTTTGTTGTGGGCTTATCCAAGCCTGGGGCGCACCATCTCTGGGTATAACCGACCATTCTCAAAATGGTTTTCACTTAGTTGCCGTTACCACGGTTACGTCTGCACGGGCCTTGGAGCTTATTCATTAGGATATTTTCCCCTTAGGTATGCCAGACAAAATTGTAGTGATCGAGGTCCCGTTTGCGTCTCGGTTTTGGAGAAATGTGTGTTTTCAGCAATGAGTTGAATCTTCCTTGCATACCATCCGAGAGAATGGGTTGGTAGAGGGGCCAACCGGACCTTGGTCACATACTTGCGAATTTTGTCTTGCCAGGCAGGGACTGGGCTCCTTGTACCGTCTGATTTCGCTCTAAAAAAGCTGTGGTGACTCCCGGACGACCCCCTTCCTCCTGAACAAAAGGGCAGATCCGCGGGCCCTCCCCCTCCCGGTTTTTTCCCCGATTCCAGGGGGGGCAACTGGCTGTGGAGGCGGGACATTTGGGACCCCACAGGATCCTTTTTGGGCCCCAAAAGAGGATGACGTTTCGGCCGTCCCCCCGGGCCCCCCCCTAATTTGCCCCGGTGCCTAGGGGCTTTCTGCCGAAACATAGGCGGGTGAGCCCCCCAAGTTGGCCCCCGTTTTTGGGCCCCCTTTAAAAATTTGAGCAGGTAACCCCCGGGGTTTACCCCTAGCCCTTCCCCCTGCCTTGGTATCAACCCCTTTTTGTGCCCCCCCTGAAACCCCGGGGCCTTTCCCCCCGGTTTTTTCCGAGTCATTGCGGGAGTGGGGGTTTTTACCGACGATATGAGGTAAGCCATTTTTGGGTAAAAGGGGGGACGAGGAAAAAATTTTTTTTGGGGGATTGGGGGGGTTAGGGCTGAGGTAGGTCTTTTGGGAGCCTGCCGAGCATTTCCCCCCCCGGTAGTGCCTTTGAACGCGCGGGCCAGGAAGGGGGGGCTGGGGGGGGGGTTAATTTAGGGTTGATTCCCTGCAAAGGGGGCTCAACCAGTCCCGGGGTCCCCATTCATCCCGGCCGCAGGGAGCCTGTCAAGAGGTGGCCAAAAGCTTTTTCCCCTAAATTGTGCATGATTGCTGCTGCCTTTCCTGGATTGTATTATAGCCATGTTGGAGCAGACTTTTTTGGACAAACCCCTGTTTTTTTTCCTTCGGACCCCCGAGTGAATCTTCATTGGAGTCGGGGTCACAGTGGGACGCGGGGGGCTCCTATTGGTCCGGGGGGAAGGCCCCCTGCGATTATGATTTCGGGAAAAGTTTCTTTGGGCCCCGGGTTTCTGGCAGGTCCGTAGCTGGCTATAAAAGGGTAGCATGGGGGGCCCCTGCGCTAATATCAACCATTTATGCTAGCCCAGGTGGTCATGTGTGTGTGGGTTTTGGGATCGGAAAAAATAAGCCAAAAAATATGACTTAACCGGTGAGGATTTTTTTGGTAGTGGTAGGGGGGGTCCTGATGCCCTTTCCCCGGATAACGGTAGGAGTTTTGATTGCCGTATTCGGGTCTGGCGTTCGGCCATAGATTTGGTGACTCCGCAGGCTTTCAATGATCCGCTTTTGTAATTAGCATTAACTGTGCCCCTGGGCCCCTGGGGGACACGCATTTTTTCACGGCCCTGTGCGTAACGGGTTCGTTTAAAAGTAACACCTAGGGTTTTTTTTTTGCGATCGTTGTTTTAGTGATTGCACACATCGCTTGCCGCGGCCCCTTTGGGCTTGTGGAGTAACAGATTTTCGCTTTTTATTGCCCAGCGCTTACGGCATTTATTTTGGCGACTCTGGGGGGAAAAAAGGGGTTTTGCTCTTACCCATTTTATAGCACGGTCCGTGCAGGGGGGGACCCGGGCTGCAAACCCCCTTCCCCCAAATCTTTTTTGGTGGTTCCGCACCCCCTAACGGTTCTTTCCTCATTTGGGTGTTCGTCAAAAATTGCGAATGAGTGAACGGAGGAAAGGTGAATCATGGCCTTTTGCCCCGGAGACCAAACTCCACTTCCTGGATATTGGAATTTGAGATGTTGGGTTCACCCAGGGCCCCGGTTCGGGGCACAGTCCGAAGCGGGGTTTTGTTTAAAATTCCCCAGCCCAAAACAGATCATTAACCCCAGAAGTTTGGGGCTTTTTTAAGATTGACCTTGGAACATTCTGAGTCTCAAAAAAAGGGTCTTTTCTAGGGGTCTGCCAGGAAAACAGCAAACCTCTTCATCTTGTCCCCATAGACGGTCCAAGACCCCTTATAGGATTGGGATTCTGGCTCAAAAAATTTGACCCTGAGTTAGCCTTCTCAGCGGATAGTTTTTGGTCGGCAAGGCGGCTTGAAGGGTTTCCCCGGGTCTGAGTTTTTTGCACGGTCGTCGAATTTTTGGGGATGGGTTGATTAGTCTTGCTCCCAGAACCGGCAATCAGACAGTCTTCCCCTTTCCCCCCTTTTTACCCCGTTTGCTTGTGGGCCCCTGGGATTAAGCTGGTGGATAAAAGGGTGAATTGCTCCCCGGGTAAATGATGTTGCTGCAGGGTTAGCTGTGGTGTTTAATCTCTGGAGATTATGTGACTGCTGTGAATGTGGAGGCGGGTGGAGTGCGCCCTTTTGGGGGTTTGGGGGGGTGATGCCCC
This sequence comes from Oophaga sylvatica, assembly GCA_033576555.1. Taxonomy (NCBI): domain Eukaryota; kingdom Metazoa; phylum Chordata; class Amphibia; order Anura; family Dendrobatidae; genus Oophaga; species Oophaga sylvatica. The sequence continues at coordinate 158,666,939 of JARQOD010000008.1, forward strand.
AAGGGGGGTGCATATGGGGGGTTTTGGTCTGCGAGGCTGGGGTCCTGGCACCGAATTGGGGGGGATTGGATGTTCCCCCATTTTGGGGGTTTAACGTCACTAGAGAAGGGGTGGCTGCAGTATCTGTTTCTGCCGTAATCGCTGGTAAAACAGTAGGTCTCTTTTCCCCGTGGTGGTAGGCAAATCGGTTAAAAATTTTGCTTTAATGCTTTAAGTATTTTTACCTTGGTGCACGATTCCCCTTCCCCCAAAAAACGTAAAATTATGTTTTTCCCAAGGAGAAAATTAATAGAGCAAAAGGGAAAGAAATATATTAATTTTAAACGAACATAATAAAAACTATGTAGCCTTATAAATATGCAAAAAAGACTTTTTCCCCCTTTTCCATCAAAGGGAAGCGGGGTGCGGTGGCAGGAGTGGGGCAGTTTTGAAGCCCGGGTTGGGGGGGGGTATTCGAGGTTGCAAGGATGTGGTCCCCCAATTTACAAAAGTTGCCCGAGCCCCCACACTCCCCCTGTGTCGGGGTTTAGTCCAGATTTTTTTCTGCTGCCCCCTTTTTTGGATGGATGTGGGGGTTAATCTCCTCAGCCTCATTCGGTGCTAGCGGGGGGTTTTTCAGCCACCCCGGCCCCGCTGACCAGTATTGTGATAGCTCAAACTTCCTTTTTAAACTTGTGACCCTTGAATTGGGGGACCCCCTGACTTTGACTTGTACCCCCGTGTTAAAAGGTGATCGCAAAACCCTTTTCTTGGACCCCTCTGCTGCACTTTCTTTGGCTTTTGATTAAAAAATTTGGCTTGGCCCCTGCTTTTTTTTGGCTTTACCTTGCACCGTTTCTTGGCTTCTGCTCTGCTTTCTTTTCAAAAAAGGAAGTTTTTTGGATCGCTTGCGTTTAACGGGCCTCTAGAATTTGTTGTGGGGGAAAAGTTTTGAGAGGATGATATGTTGACCGAGAAGTGTTATGCCCCTGACTTTGGGGGTTTTTTTTTCTTGCAGAGGGAAAAATTACGAACCCCATTTTTGGGTCTTGCACAGCGTTTTCCTTTCTCTGTTGGGAATTATTTTTTTAACTTGTGGGTTCCAATATTAGATTTTTTTGGAAGGGGCATACCTTGTGGACAGCTCTTGTATCTACCGGGGCCCCATGTTTCCGTCTTATAGTACCTGCAAATCACTGCACATTTGTGGGTTGGATGCTTGAATGAGGGGGTGACCGCCCCAAAATCTTAGGTTGCTTTTCACTTTGATTTGATAATTTTCGACGTTTTAGGGTTTGGGTTTTGAAGAGGTTTTTTCGAACGACTTGGTCTTTGGAACCCCGGGTTCTGTTTCCCCGGTCTACGATGGCGGTAGGGTTGTTTTTTCCTGTTTCACCAGTGAGAGACTGTGAAAGGTCTTTTTGCCATTTTGTTTTTAAGGGCGCTGTCTCTTAAGATACTGTTTTTTTAATTTGGGGGGCCCCGGATCTCAGTGCGTTTTTAAAGATTTTGAAGGGGCCCCCAAAGGGTTTTTAGAAAAATTTGGGGTTTTCAGTCCGGAATCGCAGCAATGTATATAAAAAAGAGTCCAAAAAGCAAAATTTTTATCTGGGTGGCTGCAGACGTTTCTAAGAGAGCAGGGTGCATTTTTTTGTGAGCGGAAGGGAGCCTGGATAGGGTAAAAGGGGGAATTCTGGAGGTTCTAGGGGGTTTTCGATGATTGTCCCCCCTGAGGTGAATGGGGTGTAGTTTTTGGGGGGGAGAGTTTTCCCCCTTTCCCCTTCCCCTGCAGACAGACAGTACCAATGCGTTCGGTCCGAGTGTGATGCACCCGGGGGATTGTGAATCAGTTTTTTTTGGGAAAAATTGGAAAAAAGCATATGTTGGGTTTTACAAAAAATTTTCAGAAACCCCAGGTGAAACGAGGTGCAGCAAGATAGCTCAAGTGGGGCTAAAGTGTGCCGCAGGAGGGGGGGGGGGTTTGGGGTTGAAAATGATGCCCTTCTAGCTCGGGCAAAGGTTTTCCCCCCTAAAAAAGAATAAGAAAAAAATGGCTTAGCGGAAAAGAAAAGGGGTGTGACCTTTGAACGGGGAAGTGAAAGGCATTCCCAAAAATTAATTGTTACAGGCGCATACAAAAAGGGCCAAAAAGGGCAGCAGGAGCATGTAAGAAATCACATTGAAAAAATGCAAATACTATTCAAAGCCAAAAAGGAAGGGACGTCAGTATGAGAGCTGTGTCTCACAGGTGGGAAAAAACCCCCCTTTGTGTGTGTATTTTTGGTAATTCGGCGATTTAACCCCCTATTTTAAATTTTACAATTTTAAAGATGATTTTTAAAATTGGTGAAAAATTTCAAATTCAGCGATCATGAGCCCAACCCAAAATTGAAAATTCGCCCCTTTTAATCTGACATCTAGAGGCTTAGTGTGTCCCCGTTAGCTTCCAGAGGACCAAAAAGGGAGAATTGGGGGTGAAAGAGGGTGAAAAAAAAGGGTAGGGGGGAAAAAAGAGAAAGAGAAATCCAAGGATCCAACTGGAAGCTGTGGGCGGTGGCAGGTGAAATTTGGTGAGTATTATTTTATTAACAATCATATGAAAAAATAAGACAGATTTTTGGAGCCCCCAAAAGGAAAAAAACTGAAAATAATAGGGAATAAAAAATAAAAAATTCTGTTTTTTTTTCCCCAAAAAAAAAATAGTCAAATTTAAAAAAAGCTTTTCCCCCAAAAGGGGAAAAATAAATAGAGCAAAAGGGAAAGAACAAATTTCAATAAAAAGGGAAAAAAGTAACAAATCATGTAGACCTTAATTATGCAAAAAAAAGACTGTCTCCTCCCTTTCCACTCTCGGGGAAACTGGCTGGGTGGAGGAGTGGGGCGTGTTGAAAAAAACCCGGTTGGGGAGGGGGGGGATTCGATGGTGCAAGGATGTGGCAGCCTCAACTTCAAAAATTTGCCAGGCCCCCCCCTCCCCCTGCATGGTTCAGTCCAGGTTTTTTCTGCTGTCGCTTCTGGAGGTTCATGTGGGGGTTAATTTCCCCCACCCCCTTCTGGTGTAGCGGGTTATTTCAGTCCCACGCCCGGCCATATTAGTGAAGCTAAAATTCCGTTTTTAGCTTGTGACCCTTTACATTTGGGACCCCCCGACTTTGCTTGTATCCGTGTATGAATTATGATGCAACCTTGTCTTTGGTATGTCTGTGCTCTTTTTTGTCTGGTTTTGATCCCCGGTTGACCCCCCAACCCCCCCTTTTTTCCTGGTTTTTGAACACCCCCCTATGTTAGGCTTTTTGACCCCCCGGTTGGTATTTTGATGTGTATTCTGCTCCCCTTTGGTATTTGTTGTCGTTTCTAGTTGGTTGTGACCATTCCCCCTTTCCCCTTACACCCCTTGTTGTCTGTGTTGCTAGCTTTTGTGCAACTTCTTCCCCGCCCCCTCCCCTGCAGGAGGTTTCATATTTTCATAACCTAACATTTAAAGGGTTTTTCCTTTTTTTCTTATCATGGATCACGCACAATTGGTGATCAAGTGTCCGTTTGACGCAGAGGTGCTGATTTTTCCGGGAAAAAATGGGCCCCCTTGTCCGTTCATACCCACTTGAGAAAAAATGACTGAAAACATTAAGACCGTGGGGGGGAAAATCTCTCATATTGAAGTCCCCCTGGGACTTGTAAATTTTTTTTTGCACTTACTGAAACTGGGTTTTAAATTTTGCATTTTTCTGGCAAGAAAAAAAATTTTTGCATGTTGGGAGTTTTGTAAATTATTTTTTTTTCTTAGCCCCGATCTTGGGGGAACTCAGAGGTGGGGATTATTATGTCCTTATTGGGGGGGGCCCCCAATCCGGGCTTTCCAGCCCCCCCTCAAGGAGGTGGCCCGAGGGGTTTTAAGGCCCCAAGGGGGACTTTCTATGATGAACGGACGGTGTTAGGGTGGCAGAGGACGTATTAGGGGGCTGGTTCAGGGGAAGCACTCAGAAAAAGGTACGCCAGATCGCGATGGTCCCCAAAGGTTTTGGAACGAGGCTAGGGGGGGTTTTATCAACGAGGATTCCTTTTTCCCCGCAAACCTGTGTTTTGTTTCCCGTTGAACTACAGAAGGGGGCCCCCCACCCCCCGGAGAAAGAGGGAAAGGGGTGATTGAAAGTTTGGGTTTTTATGAGAGTTTGGAATAAAAAAAGGACAGCCCCTCTTCCCCCCAATAAAACAGTGAGTCTTGGTGATCACGTTGCGGCACCCGACTCTGGTCCTTTTTTTAAATTTTAAAAGTTTTTTAAAAAGGGGAAATTGGTTTAAAAAGTTTTTTAAAAAATTAAAAATAGTGTAGTTTGGGGTCACCTAAATGATGAGTTAAGCTGGGGGCCCCCTGTAATTAGGGAATTTTGGTTTTGGGACCCCCTTAAAAATTGTGGCTATTGACTTGCATCTCAAAAGGGGTGGTCTCCATTTCATTTCTAAGAATTCCCCTCAGGAGGGGGCCCCCGTAAGGGCGCATGTCATGCTTTTTTTTGGTAACCCCTTGTGGCCTGGGTTTTTTCCCTGATTGCCAATAAAAACCGGTTATTATGGGGGGCCCCCGGATATTTTAATAGGGATTAGTTGTTCTGAAAATTTCTTTTATGTGTTATGTCATCCGTCAGTTGGAGGGTTTTTGAGTACCAAAGGACTTTGGGATGTGTTTCCGAAAAAAAGGTGAGGTTTTATACCCACGCCCATTGTTTTTGTGTTTGATCTTGTTCCAGGTCCAAAAAAATTCCCCAAAACCCTCTGTCAATCTCTCCCCCTGGGGGGGTGTATGAAGGAGTATATCTCTGAACCTTGAAAGGGGGCTATTCGGCCATCTGTCTCTACCAGGGGAGGGGGTTCTTTTTTGTAAAAAAAAAAAAAAAGATGGTGGTTTTTTCCCATGCCCCCATTTTCGAGAACTGAATAATCACCTTTTTAAAAAAACTTTTGTTGTGAATGGGGTTTTAGATGAGTTTGAGCGAGGTCCCTTGGGGGGGTTTCAAGCGGTATAGTGAAGATTTGAGGGGGTGGGAACAGGGTTACTGATGGTCTTAAAAGGGAGTCATTTTTCCCTAGGGGGGTTCCGGGTCAATTGTTTGGTCTGAATCCTTCTTCCAGTTTCCCCTTTAGCCTGCTGTGTGTTCGCATCTGCTACCCCAAAAGAATTTTTTTTTCTTTTTTTTTGTTGCTATATTTTTGCATTTTGTCCTGCATTTTTGGGGGCCTTTGGGTCCCCTCGGGGGGTTCTGCCTTTTAGTTTTGTTCAGCCCCGATTTTGTTTTTTTTCTTTTTCCGTTTTTTCAGTGGCTGTGTTTTGATTTTGTTACCCAGAGAGAATTTAGGGGTAAGGTGTGTGATCCAGGTGATTTTGAAATTGTAGATTGGTGTTTTTCGGGGGTTTTTGGGATTGCTAAGTACCCTTCCCGCCTTTTCTATTTAAAATTTTTGGGCCCCCCGTTTGCTCATTCTATTTTTTTTCTTGTCGTTTTCCCCTTTTCTAACCCCCCTTCCCTGTTGGGGCTTCTATATTTTGGGTTCTGCCCCGGGGCAGAAAGCTTTTCTATTTTGTAAAGGAAAAAGATGAAAGCGTCCATCCGGTGAGTTCAGTAAAAAAAAATTTTTTCAAGCCATAAACAAAACGTTTCGCCCCCTTTAAAGGGTTTTTTTAAGTTGGAATTGTCTAAAAAGGGGTGTTAAATGGGGGGCAAAAAAGTGCACAATATTAAAGCACAGCCCAAAATTCCCAAAATACAAAAAAAAACACTGGTCAAAAATCAAATACATCATAAATAGCAATCAGCTGTACAAAAAATAATCAAAAAATTTAAAAAAAAAAAAACAAAAAACTTATAGAAATTTGCAGAAATGCACGGTCCTCAGTTTATCCCCTGCTTAAAAAGGATGCTGATCATTTGTTAGGTTGCCAAAAGGGTTTGGGGGGCCAATGTTCTCATCCCCCGGGGTCATAACCATATCCAAAAAAATGGAAGGGCCCCAAAATTAAAAGCCTATCCATATCAGGAAACAAAAGCCATGTAAAGGTGCCCGCATCCATCCGTAATCCCCGGAAAATAGCTAGACGTTAAAAGGGCAAATAAGCGCTACCCTGTTGTAGAGGAAACGGTGCTAGTGGTTTGCCACTATGTGTAAAAAGGCGTCATAAGGACCCCCCCAGCCCCAGACCTTCCAGTTAAAGGAAATTTCCATAGCGAAGGGAAACAACCGACAAAAAGCCCTTTTAAAAGACCCCTAGCCACAGTCGATGGTAAACGTTGCATGGAAAGGCACAAAGCCCGACCTATATATACATATAGAAATCTAGTACAAATTTTTATAATATAACATCCCCAAAAGTATCCATCAAAAAGTATACACATAAGCTTAGATAGGTGAACTAAATGAGGAAAAAATAAACAAAAAGAAGGAAATCGCACTGCAAAAAAGGATAATGGCCCCAAGGGGAAACCCCAAAAACTCAGGGGAAAAGATGATCAAGAATAAACGCAAAAAAATAAAAGAAAAAAGGGGGAAGGATAAAAAAAATAAATAAAAAAGGTCATAGACAGCGTGCCCCTTTGAAAGAGGGGGCGATAGGTAGATTACTTAGAAGAAGGAACTAGGTGGATTCATAGACTAGGACCTCACCGTCTGGTCTGAACATTGATTTAATTTGAAAAAATTTTAAATATTTAGGTTTGTTATATTTTTTTTTTTTATCTTTTGGTTTTTGTTGTCAGGGGTTGTTTTTTTCTTTTTTGCTTCATTTTCACGAAAATTTATAATTTTTTGTATTTATTTTTGGCATATACATTTTTTTATTATTTATTTTTATGTACCCCTTCCCTTTTTTCTTTTTATTTTTTTGCGTTCTATTCGTTGATCATCGTTCCCCTGAGTTTTTGGGGTTTATTGGGGCCATTACCCTTATTTTATCGTGCATTTCCTTTTTTTGTTTTTTTTTTTTCATTTAGTTCCCTGTCAAACTGTTTAAGGTATATCTTATTGTATGGATACATTTGGATGCTTTTATTATAAACAATTTGACTATATTTTCTTATGTAGTAATGGTTGTGCTTTGTCTTTCGCCATGGAATTTTTTCCATCTGATGGGCTAGGGGTTTTGATGGGGGGTTTTTTTTGATGCGGATGTTGCCCCCTTCGCTATGGAAATTTTCCCCTGTTAGAGTGGAAGCGAATCAGGCTGGGGGGGCCCTTTTTGACCTCTCTTACCTTTTGGGAAAAACTCATATGCGCCCGGTTTCCCTCAAAAGGTGTAGGAAATGATGAGCATCAGCGTCTAGCGTAGTTCCCCTGGATTACGGTTGGTTTGGGGGGCACTCTATTAAATGGCGATTTGTTTCCTTATGGATGGTTTTTAAAATTTTTTTGGCGTTCCATTTGTTGGTTGGTCTATACATCAAATGGGAATGGTTTGGCCTGCAACCAGGAAACCCAACAACAATGATCAGCGACCCCTTTTATGCACAGGATAATATAGGCACTGTGCGTTTTCATGCAAGATTCATAAGTTTTTTGTTTTTATTCTTTAATTATTGATCTTGTATTTTACATTCATTCTATTTTTGATGTATTAGTTTTTTGTCCCCTTTTTTCTTTGATATTGGAATTTTGGGGTTTTATTAAGTATTGGTGACTTGTTTGTGCCCCCCACTATTTAACACCCCTTTTTAGGGGAATTAGCCATACTTGAAAAAAACCCCTTAACAGGCAAAAATTTGTTTGATGGTTGAATAAGTTTTTTTCTACTGAATCACTGGATGGAGCGCTGTTCATTTTTTTTTAAAATTTATCTCGAGTTTTGGTTCCTTGGATCTGGACGGGGCCCCCCCCCCTGAGGTGCTGTCACTGCTTCCTTTTTCTTGCTTTCCATTTCATCTTTAGGTGTATTTTTTTCTCGGGGGGTGACGAGGCGCTGGACCAACGTAGGAACCCCACGGGGGCCCTAGTTGTGGGGTTAGTCGGGGGGTGCAAAACCCCTAGATTCCCCCTGCTTGGTGTATTCCTTTTTTACCCCCCTCCCCCTACCCCAAAATAACAGTTCCACGGCCCAAAAATTAAAAAATTTATTCTACAGAAGGGAAAAAAATTTTGATAGAAAAAAAAGGGTTTTTCAGATTTTTTAGGAATTTTTTGTTTGTTGATTTTTTTTTTTTTTTTCCCCCCGTTCTCGGTGTGGGGAGGTCTTTTCTCCCCCAAGGAGTTTGCCATTGTTGGCCTGTGGTCAGTTCCATGAGGTTTTGGGGGTTTCTATTATCTTTTTGGGTTTTCCCGTTTGGAACTAGGATCCCCCCGCCCCATTTTTTTTTGGGGGTGAGCTAAGTTTCAGAATTTAAAATAATTTAAATTGTTTTTGCCTTAAAATCTAAGTCCAGGAAAGAGGCACAGGTTAAATTTTTATTCTTCCGCGCGGGGGATCCTCAGGATTGGCTTTTTCCGTACCTGGGATCTGTTTTAGTGATGTTTTTGGTTTTTTTGGCTTTTGGGGTTAGACGTGAGCCCAAAATTATGATCAAGCTGAAAAGCCTTGTTGGATTAAACAGGGGTGTGAGCTGATTATCTGTCAGGTTTTGTAGGGGGGCCGTCTGCCAAAAAGGGTGACACGTTTGGCGGCCCCCTTTTTCCGGAAAAGGGCGTCGGTAATGTAAAGGTGTTATGGTGGGATTCCCCCTCCCCCCCCGGGGTCAATGATTCATGTCATTGCGATTCAAATGACAGCGTTTGCTGAGGGGAAAAGGGTGGAGTGGTGTTGCCTTTTTAGCCCCCTTTTTAGCCCCGCAGTGGATGGGTGGTGTTGGGGCACAGCGTATAGTTTCGAAAGGAATATTATGTTTTACTGTGGGTGTTTGTATTTCAGTTGCCCCAAGGGGGGGGGGAAAACGTTTTGCCCCCTTGTCTTGGGGGGTGTTCAGACTAAGTTTTTTTAACGTCATTGAATTTCTTTTCCTATTTTTGCTAGGCTTTTTGTGTTTTGGAGAATATTAACTGTGGTTATGATTTTTGCTAAACTTGGGGTTTCCTTGTACCCCACAAAAAATTTTTCCCCTACTGGGGGTCGTTCTACCCCCTTTTGGGGAGAAAAACCCCATTTTCTCTCAGGTGATAATGAGGGTTGAACCTGATACAGGAGTGCTGCAAATTTTGGTTCTATATAATTGCTGACATTACGTGTGGGGGTTTCCCCCTTGGTTCAGTCTCATAATTTTTTTTGGGTGGAAAAATTTGTCTGTAAATTGGGGTGCCATGTGTTAATACCAAACCTTTTTTTTGCCCCCCCCAAGTCAGGTGTTCCCCATTTTTGTTTGATTTTTCTGATGTGTTTAGCGAAATAAAAATGCATCCTTACCCCCCCTAGGAGCTTGATGCGTATTTTAAATTTGTG
>JARQOD010000008.1:158676426-158715198 GCA_033576555.1 Oophaga sylvatica
AAAGTGAGAGGGATCGTCTGGTGGGTGATTTGTGAGGGCAGAGTTGATCCATTCACTACTCGCACAGTCACCGGTTTGGCGAGCATCACCAGAGGTATAGTGTGGCGGAGAGCAAATGCAGAGGACATGAAATTCCCCTCGGCTCCAGAATCCACACAGAGCTCAACGGAGAGCGTGGATGGACCTACTGTAATTGTCCCCTTAAAGGACAACTTGGTGGAAAATGCCGCAGTGTCTAGTGAACCACCTCCCAAGGTCAATAGATGCGACCGTTTTCCCGACTGCTGTGGACATTTGTTGTCATAATGTCCTAACTGCGGGCAGATGTTACAGACCACAGGTACTCGAGCGGCCCGGGACTTAGGTCCCGCTCGAGAAACCTCCATGGCCTCATGGGAGTCGGGCGCCTGGCTGGAAGATTCCAGAGGTCTGGCGAAGGTGGGAGCCAGCCGGAACCTCTGCCTACACTGGGACCGCTCCAACCTCCGCTCGTGAAAATGGAGGTCGATGCGGGTAGATATGGCGATAAGCTTCTCCAGTGTGGTGGGAATCTCCCTGGTAGCCAAGGCGTCTTTCACATGGCCCGCTAGTCCTCTCCAAAACACGGGAATGAGGACTTTATCCAGCCAGTCCAACTCCGAGGACAGAGTCCGAAATTGGACAGCAAAACAGCTGACCAAGGACGAACCCTGTGAACTTGCCAGAAGTTGGAGCGCTGCATCGTGGGTAACCTGAGGTCCTAGAAAGACCTTTTTTAGAGCCTCCAGAAAACGAGGAGCACTCCGCACCACACGGTCGTCACGCTCCCACAGCGGGGTGGCCCACTCCAACGCTCTGTCCGACAGAAGAGATATTACAAAGCTCACTTGTGCCCGATCCGTGGGGAAACGTGCAGCCAGAAGCTTGAGTTGTATAGAGCACTGACTCACGAATCCCCGACATTGCTTGCTGTCACCAGCAAACTTGTCTGGAAGTGGGAGGTGGGATATTGTGGGGGCAGAGGTGGCAGTGGACACACTGGCTGCAGCCACATAGCAGCCTGAACAGCGACTGCGGTAACATCCACAGCTGAGGTTGTGCGCTCAAGAGCCGCCAACCTACCCTCCAGCTGCTGGATGTTCCGTAGTAGACGCTGGTCATCCGCCATTTTACTAGCTAGACCCTGGCACTAATATTATATTAGGGTCTGCGGAAAGCACCAAATATATGAGGTAGAGAGGTGCGTTCGCAGCCCGGGGTCCACCGTACAGGCGGAACCTGCTGCTAGTAAAATGGCGCAAGACGCGAACTCTGTTATCCCGCAGAGTTGCCAAAATAAACACCGCAATGCGCTGTGGCAATATGTGCGAACTCTGTTATTTCACAGAGCCGCCCAAAGGAGTGCCGCAGCGCTATATGGCGATGTGTGCGAACTCACTAAACACAACTGAGTCACAAAATAAACACGCTAGGGCGCTGTCTAGCGTTGAAAGCGAACCCTGTTACGTCACAGGGCCGCTGAGAAAAAGTTCTGTGTCCTGTCAGGCACCCAAGTACACAGTTAAGTGCTAAGCGAACATAGAACGTGATCATGCGCTAATGTCCTCGCGGGAGTCACCCGCAATCTATGGCGTCTGAACGCCAGACCCTGAATACGGCAATCAAACTCCTCACCGGTTATGCAGGTAATCTAGGGCATCTAGGACACCGACCCTGACCAGCTAGCATACCAAACTCCTCACCGATTAAGTCGGTATTCTAGGGGCTTATTTCAGCCGGAGCCCTAACCACACACACGCATGACCACACTGGCGGAAAGCATATAATGGTTGATATTAGCGCATGGCGGCCCAGCCATGCTACCCTTTTATAGCAACAGCTACAGGACCTGCCAGAAACAAGGACCAATGAAACTTGTTCCAGAACACCAGTAGTCACAGGACCTTCCTGGCGGACCAATAGGAGCTGCTGCAGTACCTGAGCATGTGACCCTGATCTCCAATGAGAGATCTCACTCTGGGCATGCTCAGAAGGGGAAAACAAGGACTTTGTCCTAAAGACGTCTGCTCGCCGCTAACCAGTACTGGCCACAATAGCAGAGCCTGGAGGAACAGCAGTAATCCTCTGCACACTGTTAGACTGAGCGAGATGCTGGGACCGACATCTAAGATGAGCAGGCTCCACTGCGGACGGAGATGAATGGGAGACTGCAGCGGGACTGGTTCAGACTCCCCTTGTGCAGCAGTGGGAACTCGAACCCTAACAGACATCACAATGTTTATTATCGCTGTAATGTTACATCACAGTGTTTATAATTACTGTACTATGACATCATAATGTTTATTATCGCTGTATTGTGACATCACTGTTTTATTATTCCTATGTTGTGACATCACTGCGTGTATAATCCATGTACTATTTAATGACTGTGTGCATTATCCCTGTAATGTGACATCATAGTGTTTATTTTTACTGTTTAGTGACATCACTGGGTGTATTATCCCTGTACTTTTTCATGACTGTGTGTATTATCCCTGCATTGTGACATCACTGTTTATCTTCATTGTGACATTACAGGGCAATTTTGAGGGTCTAATATACTTTGGAGGTACAAGATGGACTTACACACTATTAGAGAATTTTTAATGTCACATTAATTTTATTATTATAGCTAGCTGATAATTAGGGAATGCATCTAGTCAGTTGCAAAATTTTACATTAGAAAGTTTACCTATTTTCTTCAGACTTTGCTCTATCACTTATCCTCTCCTCTGTATCTAGCTTCTTGAAAAGCATATTATTGTCTTAATGATCCAGAAACAGAAAACAATTGCTGATAGAGAAATAAGAAACTCTACTGACCGTGAACTGCAGCAATTTCAATTTTAGTTATTTTATTTTTGTTTCTATATATTGGAGTTCATTCATTTTCAATAACTTTAAAAACAGAATTAACAGTTTCAGACTTGTTCTGGAAAACAAACCATATCTAAAAAGGGTTGTCTCAAGAGACTTATTTAAAAAAAAATGCTGAACATGAGTTTAACCAAAAAACCAATACCTAACCAATCCTCAAGGGTCAAATTCTGACCACAAGTGATTCACTTACAAGTCTTTAGTGATTGGCTGCAGCCATATGACATGATGACATTGCTGCACCAGGAAAGAGAGACCCGCTTTGAATGCAGTGTCGGAATGCGGGCAGTGGTGTAATTCTTAATAAAGTATTGCATCTAGAGATGAGCGACATTGCCTCCGGGAGGGTCGAGTCGTGTTTCTGTCAGCTCGACTTTTCCAAAAGTCGAGTCGAACGAAATCGGACACCTGTCGGCAAAAGTCGAGTCGGCGTCGGAAACCCGACCCCAATGCAAGTCAATGGGGAATAAAAGTCGTCAGGGAGTGGAGGACAGTAAACACTCCTACAGTGCCCATTTCAATGCCAACGACATCAATTCTTATTACTTAAGCTTGTCAACCTTAATTTACTTTATAATAATAGTAACGCATTGAAAACTGGGGGTTATTTGGCTAAAGTTGTGGGGGGGGGACAGCCCAGTTAGGGAGGTGGCATATGTTGAGGTGTAGGCTGGACATTCAGCAGCGGCAATTGGAGGAATTGTAGGAAGAGGAGGAAGAGTGTTGTGAATGGGTTTGAGATGAGTTCTGAGCAGAGGCTCCCTCTGGTGGTTACAAGCGGTACTAGTGAGGATTGTGAGGACTGGGAATCAGGTGTTACTGATTGGTCTTATGTAAGGGAGTCATTTTCCCATCAGGGTTGCCGGTGATCAATTGTTCTGGTCTGAATCCTTCTTTCCAGTTTCCCTTGTAGCCTGCTGTGTCGTGTCTGCATCTCCTGCTATCAGATAAGACAATTTCTTATTTTGTGTTTTTGCTATATTTTTGCATTTTGTCCTGCACTTCTGTGGGGGCCTTCAGGGTCCCCTCCGGGGGCTTTTGCCCTCTCAGTTTAGTCCAGCCACTGTGTTTTGTACTTTTGCTTTTTCCAGTTTTTTTTCAGTGGCTGCTGTTTTGTTTTTGTTACACCAGAGAACTAATTTAGGTGGTAGAGGTCGTGTGATCTCAGGTGATTTTGAAATTAGTAGAGTTGGTGTTTTTTCAGGGTTTTCTGAGATTGCAGTAAGTACCCTTCCTATCCTTTTCTATTTAGATAGTTTGGGCCCCAGCGTTTGCTCATACTATTTTCTTTCTGTGTCAGTATTTCCTCTTGTCTAACCGCCATTACATGTTTGGGGGCTTTCTGTTATCTTTGGGGTTCTGCTCCGGGGCAGATAGCTTTCCTGTTTCTATCTTTAGGTGTAGTTAGTTTCTCAGGCTGTGACGAGGCGTCTAGGACCAACGTAGGAACGCTCCACGGCTGCCTCTAGTTGCGGTGGTTAGTCAGGGTACTGCAATCTCATAGATTCCAACTGCTCTGGTGTATTTCCTTTTTTACCTGCACTCCTCAGCTACCGTAACATAACAGTATCACCGGCCATAAAAATTGTATGGTACTCACAGAAGGGAAAAAATATTTTGAAGGAAGAAAAGTTGTCAGAGATATTTTTCTGTTTGTTGCATTTTTTTTTTTTTTTTTTCCCTCTGTATCTCTGGGTGCTGGGGAGGATCTTTTCTCCCAATGGAGTTTGCACAGTTGTCTGGCCGTGTGGATCAGCTTGCCACTGAGGTTCAGAGTATTGCTGCATATCTTGCTAGGTTGCCTGTTGTGGAACCTAGGATCCCCATGCCAGATTTGTTTTTAGGGGATCGAGCTAAGTTTCAGAATTTCAAAAATAATTGTAAATTGTTTCTTGCCTTAAAATCTAAGTCCTCAGGAAACGCAGCGCAGCAGGTTCAAATTATCATCTCTCTCCTGCGCGGCGATCCTCAGGATTGGGCTTTTTCCCTGATACCTGGGGATCCTGTTTTGAGTGATGTTGATGCATTTTTTCAGGCTTTGGGGTTATTGTACGATGAGCCTAATGTCACTGATCAAGCTGAAAAAGCCTTGTTGGCATTAAATCAGGGGCTTGATGACGCTGAGTTATACTGTCAGAGATTCCGTAGGTGGGCAGTCCTGACCAAGTGGAATGACGACGCTTTGGCGGCCCTTTTCCGGAAGGGTCTGTCGGATAATGTAAAGGATGTTATGGTGGGATTCCCTGTCCCCTCTGGTCTCAATGATTCTATGTCATTAGCGATTCAAATTGACAGACGTTTGCGTGAGCGGAGAAGTATGCGTGGAGTGGTGTTGCCTTGTGAGCCAGCTGCTGAGCCCATGCAGTGTGATGGAGTGGTGTCTGGGGCACAGCGTCATGAGTTTCGAAAGCGCAATGGGTTATGTTTCTACTGTGGTGATGCCTCTCATGCTATTTCAGTCTGCCCTAAGCGGGGAAGACGTTTTGCACGCTCGGTTGTCTTGGGTAGTGTTCAGACTAAGTTTTTGTTAACTGTCACTCTGATATGCTCTCTGTCCTCATTTTCTGCTCAGGCTTTCGTTGATTCTGGAGCAGCTATTAACCTGATGGATTATGATTTTGCTAAACGTTGTGGGTTTCCCTTGATACCCTACAGAAGTCTATTCCTTTACTGGGGATCGATTCTACCCCTTTGGCTGAGAATAAACCCCAGTTTTCTACTCAGGTGATAATGAGGGTTGAACCTGATCACCAGGAGTGCTGCAAATTTTTGGTTCTATATAATCTGCATGACATTATAGTGCTGGGTTTCCCTTGGTTACAGTCTCATAATCCTGTTTTGGATTGGAAATCTGTGTCTGTAACCAGTTGGGGCTGCCAATGTGTTAATACCAACACTCCTGTTTTTTCTGCCTCCCCCCAGGCTGAGGATGTTCCTGACTTTTTGTTTGATTTTTCTGATGTGTTTAGCGAAAGTAAATCTGCATCCTTACCTCCCCATAGGAGCTATGACTGCGCTATCGAATTAGTGCCAGGTAGTAAATTCCCTAAAGGTCGCCTTTTTAACTTGTCTGTACCTGAACATGACGCTATGCGGTCTTATATCAAGGAATCATTGGAGAAGGGTCATATCAGACCATCCTCTTCACCCTTAGGTGCCGGTTTTTTCTTTGTGGCCAAAAAAGATGGTTCATTAAGGCCGTGTATTGATTATCGTCTCTTGAACAATATTACTGTGAAATATCAATACCCGTTACCCTTGATTTCTGACCTGTTTTCCAGGGTGAAAAACGCTACTTGGTTTACCAAGCTTGACCTCAGGGGGGCGTATAACCTTATTCGCATTAAGCACGGGGATGAATGGAAGACGGCATTCAATACCCCTGAAGGGCATTTTGAGTACCTGGTGATGCCCTTTGGGCTCACTAATGTTCCTTCTGTCTTCCAGTCCTTCATGAATGACATTTTCAGGGATTTTGTGGACAAATTTCTGATTGTTTATTTGGATGATATCTTGATTTTTTCTAATGACTGGGACTCTCATGTGAGACATGTTCGAGCTGTGTTCCAGATTTTGAGAGAGAATGCTCTGTATGTGAAGGGATCAAAGTGTCTTTTTGGTGTACAGAAGATCTCATTTCTGGGATTCATTTTGTCCCCATCTGTTATTGAAATGGACCCGGTCAAGGTTCAGGCCATCTGTGATTGGGTCCAACCTACTTCATTAAAGGCTCTTCAGAGATTTTTGGGTTTTGCCAATTTTTATCGTAAATTTATTGGTAATTTCTCGGTTATTGTTAAACCATTAACTGATTTGACCAGAAAGGGTTCTGATGTGGTGAATTGGCCTCCTGAGGCAGTCTCTGCGTTTCAGGAACTTAAGCAGAGATTCACTTCTGCTCCTGTTCTACGGCAGCCTGATGTTTCTCTGCCATTTCAGGTGGAGGTTGATGCCTCTGAAATTTGGGCAGGTGCCGTTTTGTCCCAAAAAGATCCAGAGACCTCTAAAAGTAACCCTTGTGCCTTTTTCTCTCAAAATTTTCTCCTACTGAACGTAATTATGACGTGGGTAATCGGGAGTTATTGGCCATGAAGTGGGCTTTTGAAGAGTGGAGACATTGGCTGGAGGGAGCCAAACATCAGGTGGTGGTCCTTACGGACCATAAGAATCTGGTCTATCTGGAATCTGCCAAGCGACTCATCCTAGACAGGCCAGGTGGGCCTTGTTTTTCACACGTTTTAATTTTGTGGTTTCCTTTCTTCCTGGCACTAAGAATGTTAAGGCGGATGCCCTCTCGAGGAGTTTCCTTGCGGACTCTCCTGAGCTATCTGATCCCTCTGTTATTTTGAAGGAGGGTGTAGTTCTTTCCGCCATCTCGCCCAATTTGAGACTTGCTCTGGAGGGGTGTCAGGAGGATAGGCCCGAGCGCTGCCCTGTTGGAAAATTGTTTGTCCCGGACCAATGGAAAAAGAGTGTGATGTCTGAGATTCATTGTTCCGCATTGGCTGGGCATCCGGAATTTTTGGTACCAGAGACTTGGTTAGTCGGTCCTTTTGGTGGCCTACCTTGTCTCGCGATGTCAGGGAATTTGTGCAGTCTGCGGGACTTGCTCTCGCTCCAAGCTTGCTCTCGCTCTAGTGGTTTGTTGATGCCATTGCCTGTGCCCAAGAGACCATGGACCCATATCTCTATGGATTTCATTTCCGATCTTCCTGTTTCTCAGAGAATGACCACCATCTGGGTAATTTGTGATAGGTTTTCCAAGATGATACATCTTGTGCCATTACCTAAGTTGCCTTCCTCCTCTGAATTGGTGCCGTTGTTCCTTCAGCACGTGGTTCGTTTGCACGGCATTCCTGAGAACATTGTGTCTGACAGAGGAGTCCAGTTTGTTTCCAGATTTTGGAGGACTTTTTGTTCTAAACTGGGTGTTCAATTGTCTTTCTCCTCTGCATTTCATCCTCAGACCAATGGTCAAACTGAGAGAACAAACCAGACATTGGAGACTTATCTAAGATGCTTTGTGTCTGCTGATCAGGATGACTGGGTCTCTTTTTTGCCTTTGGCTGAGTTTGCTCTTAATAATAGGGCTAACTCTGCCACTTTGATGTCTCCGTTTTTCTGTAATTCTGGGTTTCACCCTCGATTTTCTTCAGGACAGACGGAGGCTTCTGTCTGTCCAGGTGTTGACTCTGTTGTTGAGCGTATGCAGCAGATTTGGGACCAGGTAGTGGAGAGGTTGTCCCTCTCTCAGGAGAAGGCCCAGCGGTTTGCTAACCGGCATAGGACTGATGGTCCTCGGTTTAAAGTGGGGGACTTGGTCTGGTTGTCCTCAAAGAATATTCCTATGAGAGTAGCATCTCCTAAATTTAAGCCTAGGTTCATTGGACCTTATAAGATCATGGAGATTATTAATCCTGTTTCTTTTCGTTTGCTTCTTCCAGGGACATTTAAGATCCATAACGTGTTCCACAAGTCCTTGTTGAAGAGGTTTGTTGAGCCAGTGGTTCCTGCTGCTGTGCCTCCTGACCCTGTTTTGGTTGAGGGCAATCTGGAGTATGTGGTTGAGAAAATATTGGATTCTCGTTTTTCTAGACGAAGACTCCAGTATTTGGTTAAATGGAGAGGTTATGGTCAGGAAGACAATTCTTGGGTGTTTGCTTCGGACATCCATGCTAGGAGACTTATCCGTGCGTATCATAGAACTCATCCTGACCGACCTGGTTGCTCAAATGAGGGTTCGGTGACCCCTCCTCAAGGGGGGGGTACTGTTGTGAATGGGTTTGAGATGAGTTCTGAGCAGAGGCTCCCTCTGGTGGTTACAAGCGGTACTAGTGAGGATTGTGAGGACTGGGAATCAGGTGTTACTGATTGGTCTTATGTAAGGGAGTCATTTTCCCATCAGGGTTGCCGGTGATCAATTGTTCTGGTCTGAATCCTTCTTTCCAGTTTCCCTTGTAGCCTGCTGTGTCGTGTCTGCATCTCCTGCTATCAGATAAGACAATTTCTTATTTTGTGTTTTTGCTATATTTTTGCATTTTGTCCTGCACTTCTGTGGGGGCCTTCAGGGTCCCCTCCGGGGGCTTTTGCCCTCTCAGTTTAGTCCAGCCACTGTGTTTTGTACTTTTGCTTTTTCCAGTTTTTTTTCAGTGGCTGCTGTTTTGTTTTTGTTACACCAGAGAACTAATTTAGGTGGTAGAGGTCGTGTGATCTCAGGTGATTTTGAAATTAGTAGAGTTGGTGTTTTTTCAGGGTTTTCTGAGATTGCAGTAAGTACCCTTCCTATCCTTTTCTATTTAGATAGTTTGGGCCCCAGCGTTTGCTCATACTATTTTCTTTCTGTGTCAGTATTTCCTCTTGTCTAACCGCCATTACATGTTTGGGGGCTTTCTGTTATCTTTGGGGTTCTGCTCCGGGGCAGATAGCTTTCCTGTTTCTATCTTTAGGTGTAGTTAGTTTCTCAGGCTGTGACGAGGCGTCTAGGACCAACGTAGGAACGCTCCACGGCTGCCTCTAGTTGCGGTGGTTAGTCAGGGTACTGCAATCTCATAGATTCCAACTGCTCTGGTGTATTTCCTTTTTTACCTGCACTCCTCAGCTACCGTAACATAACAGAAGAGGAGGACAAAGCGAGCCATTTTGCAGGCAACCTATGTGTCATCAGGGGAAGGTGCTACAAAATCCTTTGAAACCCATGCATGGTTCATTTTAATGAAGGTGAGATCACTAACATTTTGGGTCGACAGCCGGGTCCTTCTTTCTGTCAGGATTGATCCAGCAGCACTGAAGACTCTTTCTGATAGCACACTACCAGCAGGGCAAGCGAGCTCCTGTAAGGCATATTGTGCCAATTCAGGCCAGGTGTTCAGTTTACAGGCCCAGTAGTCAAAGGGGAATGAACTGTGAGAGAGAACATCGATAGGGGAGGAGAGGTAATTTCGAACCATAGTTGACAACTGCTGTCTCCTGTCTGTTGCAATCGATTCAGTATTAACAGTCGTGTGAGCGGTACTCGAGAAATCAGACCACAACATGGTCATGAAACCCCTGTCTCTAACGCCACTTCGGCTGTGTGCACCACGAACACCTCTTCCATGTTGCCCAGTACGGCTCGTGGTAGAACCTGCACCGCTGCTGTGTGCTGGGAATGCCTCTAACAAACGGTTTACCAGAGTTGCTTGTTTGTTCGCCAGTATAAGCTATAGGTTCTCCTGTGGCATGATGTTCTGTAATTTGCCTTTTTAGCGTGGATCGAGGATGCTGGCCAACCAGTAGTCGTCATCCTTCATAATTTTGGCAATGCGGGGGTCCATTTTTAGGATCCGCATTACATAATCACACATGTGGGCCAATGTTCCAGATGTCAATAATGAACTGCCAGTGGTGGGTGGAGGAGCACTTTCTGCCAAATCAACATCCCTCCAGTCACGCACAAACCCTGTACCTGACCTTGGCAAGCCAACATTTTCTCTTGCTCCCTGAGAAGCATCCTCCTCCCCAAAATAATCAACCCCCTTCTCCTCCTCCTCCTCTTCCTCTTCTTCCTCCAGCTCGTCCAGGACAGTTCCCTGAGCAGACAATGCCTGATTGTCATCAAGGCTTCCCTCCTCCTACGCTGCAGACGCCTGATCCTTAATGTGCGTCAAACTTTGCATGAGCAGACGCATAATTGGGATGCTCATGCTTATTATGGCGTCGTCTGCGCTTACCAGTCATGCGCATTCCTCAAAACACTGAAGGACTTTACAGAGGTCTTTCAGCTTTGACCACTGCACACCCGACAACTTGATGTCTGCGCTCAAACTGCCTGCCCGTGTATCCTCCCACAAATGCATTACAGCCTGCCTCTGTTCGCACAGCCTCTCAACCATGTGCATGGTGGAGTTCCACCTTGTTGCAACGTCTATGATTAGGCGGTGCTTGGGGAGGTGGAGCGATCGATGCAGCCTCTGCATACGACTGGAGTCTACGGGCGAGCCACGGATATTCGAGCACAGTCTTCGCACCTTATGGAGCAGGGCTGGTAACTCCAGATAATTATTTATGAAGCACTGCACCACCAGGTTCAAGGTGTGAGCCAAGCAAGGTATGTGTCTGAGTTTTGCCAGGGCTATGGCTGCCACAAAATTACGGCCATTAGCACTGACTACCTTGCCTGGCTCAAGATGTAGACTGCCCAGCCATGACTCAGTTTCTCGCTGCAAGTAGTCGGCCAGTACCTCCACGCTGTGTCTGTTGTCGCCCAAAGACATCATCTTTAAAACAGCCTGCTGACGCTTACCACTAGCTGTTCAATAGTTGGACACCTCATGTGCAAAACTGGCAGCTGCGGATGGAGTGCTCGTGCAACTGCGCTCTGTGGTTAAGCTTTCGCTTCTGGAGGAGGAGGAGGGTCGAACGCCTACAGCCAACTGTTGCCTATACCGTGGGCTAGGCAGCACTGTCCCACCGCCGCTGTCCCCTGTGGACCCTGCATCCACCACATTAACCCAGTGCGCAGTGATGGACACGTAACGGCCCTGGCCATGCCTACTGGCCCATGCATCTGTTGTGAGGTGCACCTTTCCACTCACTGATTGTTTGAGTGCATGGACAATGCGGTCTTTCACATGCAGGTGGAGGGCAGGGATGGCTTTTCTAAAAAATAAGTGCCGACTGGGTAGGTCATAGCGTGGGATAGCGTAGGCCATGAGCTCTCGGAACACTGCGCTTTCAACCAAATGGAAGGGCATCATCTCTAAAGAGATCAGTTTGGCAATGTAGACATTCAAAGCCTGTGAGGTTTTGTAGTCCGTCCACGCTTGCAAGTGCATGGTGTTTACATGTCTAAGCATGCAACTGGTATTCAAATGTCCGAGATTTTTCCCTCAGCTAAAGGTCCTTCCGCACTTCTTACAGATAACCTTTGCCTCATCAATAGGATTTTGGTCAAAAAAGTGCCACCCTGCACTCTTCCTACTATGGGAAAAATTTACAGGGCTTGCTAATTTGACCGTCTTGCCAAGCTGTTCTGCAACTCCTTTTGTTTCTTTAACATATTTTTGGACTGCTACTGGCCTTCAGATAACCGCAGCTGTGATGTCGATGCCAGCTGCGGATCCTCCTCCTCTTCTGAGCTATTGCCAGCGGCACCCTCTTCCCCCAATGGATGCCAATCCGGGTCAACAACTGAGTCATCCATCACATCCTCTTCAATTTCATCTGCACCTTCCTCTGTGTCACCGTGTAAGGTTGTATACTATGCGGGAAGGGGCACCTGAGTTTCATCAGGGTCAGAATCTGGCTCAGTAGACTGCGAGGGCAATGCAGTGCTCTGGGTGAATGTACCAGCAGAATAATATAGCACTGGCTGTGCATCAGTGCACTCCATGTCAGATTCATCTTGGACTGGGGAATTCAGGATTTCACTTGATAAATTAGGCATGGTATGTGAAAAGAGCTCCAGGGAGTAATCTGAAGTGTGGCCTGCCGCATCCTTGACTTTTGGTGGGGGTGAAGGACATAAGGAAAGGTGTTGTTCCTGACCTGGAGCCTGCACTGATCACTCAGTGCTTGCAGTTTTTGAAACTTCAGAAGAGGAGGCGATAGAGCTGGAGGCTGTTTTGGCAATGTAAGCCAAAACCTATTCCTGATGCTCCGGCTTTAAAAGCGATTTACCTACTCCCAGAAAAGGGAGCCTTCCAGGCCTTCTGGAGCAAGACGATGACGCAGGCGCAACACCTCCTGCCTTAGGTACTATTGTGCTTTTGGCACTACCAGCAGATGCACCACCACCACCATCATTACCAGCTGGCCCCCCGCCCATGTCCGTGGCCTCTTCCTCCATACTTCCTCATGTTTGGGAAAATGTACCAAAAATACCAGCAGATATATGGTACTGTATGAGAAGCGTACAACTATATACGGTGTAGGGGAAAATTTAAATCTCCGTATTTATTTCCAGAGTCACACACAGACACTCACTCAGTATGGATTTGACCAGAATACAAAAAGCAGAAAAAAGGTACTGGTTCAGAAGATACCAGGTGTATATAGTATAGGGGAAAATTTAAATCTCTGTATAAATTTCCGGAGTCACACACAGACGCTCTCTCAGTATGTATTTGACCGCAAAACAAAAGACAGAGAAAAGGTACTGTATCAGAAGATACCAGGTGTATATAGTATAGGGGAAAATTTAAATCTCCGTATATATTTCCGGAGTCACACACAGACAATCACTCAGTATGGATTTGACTGTAATACAAAGAGCAGATATACGGTACTGTCTCAGAAGCGTACAGCTGTATACGGTGTAGGGAAAAATTTAAATCTCCATATTTATTTCTGAAGTCACATACAGATAGTCAGCATGTATTTGTCCGTGATTCCAGCCGGTACACGGTAGTGTGTGAGGAGCGTTCAGCTCTATACGGTGTGGGAAAAAAATGAACGCTCGGTAACTGTGCAGAAAAAAAGAATAAAAGTATTAGTGCTGTGTAAAAAGCAGTCTGCACAGCAGTGTACACACAGCAATACAGCTATCAGGCAGCCTAATAACCAGCGCTGCTGCACACAAGAAAATCCTCCCCTGTCACTGCACACTAACTGTACAGCACAATCGCTATCAGCACAAGCACATAAGAATTTCTCTTTACAGCCCTAACTCTCTCACTACTGATAAACAGCAACCTCTCCCTACTGTTAATATCTGCAGAAGTAAAATGGAGGTCGGCGCTCAGGGCTTTTATAGACACTATGACGCCCCCCACAGCAAGCCAATCACTGCAATGCCCTTCTCTACGATGGTGGTGGACGCTGCACATGTCATCTCGTTGCCCACAGTGTATGTCCTTGCTCATTGGCTGAAAAAAGGCGCCTGCAAGCATTCAGGGAAATCCGATTTTGGAGCTCGTTTCGACGACCGCATGGCCGACCTCAAGCTATGGTCGGGTTTTGGTTGACGAAACTCGACTTTAGCTAAAGTCGGTGAATTTTGAATCTGACCGATCTGTTTCTCTCAACTCTAATTTGCATCTTTTCTTTAACATTTTGGAAAAAATTCTAATCTCCACTCCAATATTCCAATACTTTCCTTGATACTTGCAGGTCCCATTCTTGGGCTCATCTGGTTACCCTTGGGTTCTGCACTCTGGTCTATGCTCTGCGTACTGTAAATGGGCAGAAATGTCAGATCAGCCAATTACTGGTTGAGGTGTGGATCAAAATGGCCAGTGATTGCCAGATCATGTATTCCAGACATTTCCGCTATGTTGAGGAAAGGACCAGAAAGAACAATCCGGTGGGGACCAGAAAGAGATGAACTTAAATTAGTCAGAAGCATAAGAATTCTTGGAGAACCCTTAAAAATTATTTTCATATTGTGGGGTCAATTTTCAGATGAGTTTTTGTCTTCTTACCAATATATTTTTTCTTTTCATTAAACTCTTTCTTCAACAATGAAGAATTTAAAGAGTAATATATGATAGTGAGCTACCCATGCCCTGATGCAGCAAAGCAGCCACAAACCATAACATCACAATGATTTATAGTTGGCATTATTTTCCTTTGGCAAAATGCTGTCCTTGGCTTTCTCCAAACATATCACCTGGAACTGTGGTCAAATAGATGTCCAAAATATATCATTCCAGAAATCTTAATGTTTTACCAGGTGTTCATGGGCAAATTTAGTCTTGCCTAGATGTTCCTTCTGATTAACAGCCATGTATGCATTCAAACAGCCTCATTCTAAAAGAAGACCAATGCACATTGACATCAAAATATTAAACTCTGGGGTTATTGGAGACTTTTTTCAGTATATTGTGTTCATTTATTTGCACTTTATGGGATGATGTGACCTAGACAAATTGTTTAAAATTGTCTACAATTATAGATTATCTTTCTCTAGTGATTATGGGGATGCCATCTTGTCTGAGCTTTTGGTATGAACGTCCAGAGATATTCTTTCCATCAGCCACATAGACCATAGACAGATTTTGATTAGAGATGTGTGAATATGTTTGAGTGGAATTGAATTCTATTCGAATTTTAGAAAAATCTCCTTTCACCAAAATGCTGTTTTTTTTGTAATTTACTTATGTGTTGATTCAACAATATGGCAGCCACTTGTTGAACCATAAAGGGTTCATCAAATGGATAAAAAAATGAAAAGCATTATACTCATCTTATCGCTCATTTCTCTGGCCCTCGATCTTTAATATCACCCATCTGTTCTTTGTCACATCTTCTGATCCACCACAAGCACATGTCCTTTCGTGCACTTGCACAGAACTATCCTGGATCCAGGGATTTCAGTGCGAGGTGCAGCAGCAAAAGATGCATCAAGACTGGACGGTGACGATGAGGAGCAGAAGGGTCAGATAGGTGATTGGTAAGGTGCGTATAACGATTTATTTTTATTTTTTACATCTTATGTTAATTATTATGCTCTAGGGTCTGGAAGGTTCCCAGGACATAATAATGGACATTCATTAAATTTGTGGAGAGTAACTTCCATGTTATTCGAATTTCCCGGGAAAACCCACACTAACAAACAAATTTTGCTTTATCTGCTTATCTCTAGTTCTTAAGAATTGATTTTTGTAGGAGAGACTTCTAGGGATAATCTGGGCAAAGGTCATTGTGCAAGGAGGGAGAGGAGGTGAGATGATTAGTGTGATATAATATATTATAATTAGCCTAATATAAAGCTTAGCGGCCAGCGTTAATAAATATGCAAAATTTCAGTTTTGGAATTTGTGATATGGAAAAGAAAAAATTATATGAAAATTGTTTAAAAAATATATATAACCAAACAAAAACTTGAGTTACTCAATAAGTCATTTTTCGGTGATTTATTCCATTTAGTAGTATGACACATTGGTAAGTGTTTTGGTTTAAAAAAGTTAATTTATTGATTTTCTTTACTTTCACACCTTATGTCTTTATACATTGTGTGAATGAAGATATGTCTAGATACGGTTTTCAAAACCTTTACAAAGGACGTCTTTATTTTGTTATATGACTATTTTTTTAACATAAAATGAAGGGTAAAAATGAGTTTCAGGGTCGAATCGAGCACTCTTTTAAGAACGGCTTCAGCACAGTTTGTTTTTCCACTTATGATAAAATTTCTATTCAAATAGGAAATCACAGAGTTTACATGCCTCTCGTATTCCTAATTGCTCTGAACTAATGTAATGTCAGTTAACTAAGTAATGGGCTCCTTAGTGTGACGCTAAGTGTTCCGAATCGTGAGCTTTAAGTGCATTTTGCAGCTTGGATTGAACCAAGATCATGCCAAGATGAAGGAAAGTGGTAGCACTGTTGTTCTCGAAATCTGCTGATTAAAATCTTGGAATGATATTTCAGTAAGTGTAGAGATGACTAATAGCTGAGTCAAGCCGATGAGGTCATTTTGCTGCAGACATTGCCACTTCTCATCAATGAGATGGCCTCTCTGCTGTAATGATTACATTTTCAATATCTTTTGCTGCATTGTAATCATGAGCTTAAAAACAAAGTTATCAATATGTAATAAACTTCATGATCAAAGGTCAAATGCTGATTAAGTGTATCATTCTCTACTCCTTAGATTTCATTTCAAGCCATTACAATATAAAGCTACATATACGAGGTGATGTCACGTGTTTTTGTTTTTCTGGGTTCTTTGTTCAGAGACCTTATCAAGATACCTACAATGTGATGTAATTTGTAACCAATTACAAGAACTACATCCGGAAGGCGGACTCCCTCATTTAGGACCATCAATAAGTTGCTCATACTATTGTACATTAGTGGGTTCAATTTCACTCATTGTACATCACACTCTAAAGGAAACCTGTCCCCTCGCAAAATGCTTTTACAATGCTGCCATACCAAATTACTGAAAGTGCAGCTACAGGGAGAAAGTGAACTTATTTCCTCCTAGGTGCTGCATGATTTCAATTATTTAGTCATGCAGGGAGCAGTTCCAATCACTGCTCTCAGCACCGCTCTCTTTGCTGTGAGCGGTGGTTGTAAGCATGCCCTGGCACTTTGATCAGTGGTGGACACAGTCAAGAGAGGGCCCCAATGGAATAACAGGATATGGGGATACTTTTGAAGCCCAATAGCTCATCATAATGTACAATTCGTCTTGCTTTGGAGGTAGAGGTGGGCCTCCTTATCTCTTGGGCCCCTTTGCGGCTGTGGAGGTTGTACCAATGGTATGTCCACCTCTGACTTTAATTGACAACTCGTTCTGCACAAGAGAGATGTAACTGACTCTGAAAAGTCAAAAATTGTTAGCCTTAAAGAGAGATGCTGCAGTATTGAACCATGATCACAGAACCATCAAAAGTTTTGATGCAAATAGTCAACAAGTTTGAAAAAAATGTGTTGAGTAAAAAAAAAGTCACAACGCAAGGCTTGATATTGACTTTTTGGATTTCTAATAGGGAGCACTAGAGTTCAAGTCCTTTTTATCTCTGAAGAGGCAATTTGCATATTTAATTTCCCAGAAGAGCATTGCATGGCCTATAAGTCTCCTTTACACTGGCATGTCTAGCATGTCACTCTCCAATTGGAGAAAAGTTACCCCTTGGACACCAGTCAGATGCCTCTCATACTGTGAAATCAGATCCCATCCTTTGCACTGAGAAAGGATCAACACTTAGAAAAACACGTGTTTGCAGATTGAGGTTATGGTTGCCTTTATCCTAAGTATATGCAAGGTTTGTTAATGGACTGAATTGACTTTTAAGATTATATTCAATACGGTGGTGCTAGAGTTCAATCTCTTTCTTCTGAAGAGGTAATTGTGCATATTTAATTTCCCAGAGGTAGGTTTCCTCACACAGGGATGTTAGGCATGTCACTCTCTATAAGGAGGGGACTTTCGTACTTTGGATCCCCCATCAAATGCTTCTTTTTAGCCAATCAGAATTTTGCTTTGCACTGAAGGGGGGAAAACATAAACCCAAATTCATAATTACAGAGATTTGTTGGTAATAAGCTATCCTGAAAATGCAGATGAATTTTTTTATTGGACCATTATTGGCATTTATACCACTTTCTTACCACTTTTATGTTTCCTCCCTTTTGATGTCTGACATAGATTTAGAATCGAACAGATATATTTTTTTGCCTGAGAAAGAATCCTGATTTTTGAGTTGAAATGCATTGCAATTTTATCCCAATAAAGCACCAAGTTTTGTATACTCAACTTGCTTATGATGGCTTATTCCTCCGGACAAACACCACACTTGTATGTTCATGGCAGTCGGTGTTGTTTGCACCTGCACACCTCCAAAGTAGATGGAAGTGTATATTATGATGAGCAATCGGACTGCAAATGGCCCATAAATTGCTTTTGCACAGGCGTCCTCATCTGTTTGTGCTCACTCTTTGAAATAATTGTCAAAAAATATAAAAGCAAATTCTCTAGATTACAAACATTTAACTGTGAATGTCTACCTCACAAAGTGTGAGTGTCACAAACATTTTTTTGCACACTTGTTTTACTAGTCTAATTTTACATCACGCCAATACAGTGCCCTGTTCCAGGTGCTGGCTTTTTAATGACATACTTAACTAGAACTTCTATTTTTTATTTTTTTTTGAGAAAGAGGTGCATTTAATTGTGCATACTTGTTTTAGTAGTTTAATTTAATCAAAATCATCCAAAATAAGGAAAGCACTTCAACAAAGTTCAACAACAAGGACTCCTATATATGTAAGATGTGTATCTTCGTACCGTGTTAGTCAGTAGATAGAAAAATATTTAGAATTGAGAGTCCTCAGTGGTTGATACCTTTTAATGGCTAACTGAAAAGCTGGTAACAAATTGCAGCTTTCGAGACTACTCAGGTCTCTTCATCAGGCAAAGACTAATACAGAATCTGAAAAATCACATATTTACACACAACACAGCACAGAAATAATGCAATAGGTAAGACAAGTGACGTGAAGCAGAACTGTCATTATGGGAGATAGAGATGAACATAAATATTGGAACAGTTCATAGATGAGGAGTGTAAAAGTTTTATTGTCCTCTAATTGGGGTCTGGTTCTGTATTGTAATGCCCCCAGAAGGTCTGAAGTGCAAATTCCTTAATTGATGTAAAAAGACATAAATACGTGTGATACATTCATTCCAGCACTGATTGTATCAAAAGTCATCATAAGTTTATATTCCCAAACTTTTCTGTCTCTCTCAGATTTAAATTTAGATTTTAATACAAGTAATTTCATGTCCATCATACTATGACCGGGGATACAAAAGTGTTTGGCCACAGGTAGATCCATTCTTTTTTCTCTTATTGTGTGGTGATGAGAATTCATCCTTGATCTCAGTTTTTGCCCGGTCTCTCCCACATACAGACCCCCAGTTGGACATTTAGTACATATAATTAGGTACACCACATTAGATGTGATGCAGCTGACAGTACCTGGGATCTTGTAGTCCTGATGGGAGTTGGGGATCTTTATCTTGTCTGTGGTCATTATACAGTAGATGGACAGGTTTTACATTTTTTCTCGTTGCAAGGAAAGGTTCCTGCAGCTGTTGGGGAGGACAGGGAGCTTCTGACAATGATGCTTCTTAGATTTGGGGGCTGCCTAAAACACAGTAGTTGGGGGTCTGGAAATATGGATTGTAATCGGGCATTTTTTTGTAGTAAAGGTTGTAGTTTCTGTGCAGCTCCTCTAAGCACTTCCAGATTTGGATTGTAGGTGACCACTAGAGGCACCCGGTTATTTTCATCTTTAGCTTTGTAATGTAGCAGGTGATTCCTTGATATTCTTGTGGCTCTTGTAATTTGGTTTTCAATTGTTCTTGGATGGTAGCCCTGATTCAAAAAGGTCTTTCTGAGGCGACCAAGGTGTTCATCTCTATCCATGGGGTTGGAACATTTACAATTGTATCTGATGGCTTGGCTGTAGACAATAGAGTTTTTTATGTGTTTTGGATGGAAACTGTCCCATTAAAGGTATGTTTGACAGTCGATTGGCTTCTGATACAGGGATGTCTCTTTCATTGTTCTTTAGCTTAATGATGGTGTCTAAAAAGTTAATTTCAGTGCTGGAGTAGTTGAGTGTTAAGTTGATGGTGGGATGAAATTGATTAAACTGTTCATGGAATGTCTTTAGCTGTTGCTCAGACTCCGTCCAGATGATTAAGATATCATCAATGTAGCGGAAGTAGGCCTGAGGCCTGATGGGACATGAGGACAAAAAGTCGCTTTCAACCTTGGCCATTAAAAGATTTGTATACTGTGGAGCCATGTTACTTCCCATAGCTATGCCAGTCTCCTGTAGATAGATCTCATTGTCAAATTCAAAGTAATTGTGGGTGAGGATGAATTTTGTGAGTATCACCACAGAATCCGCATCATTCCTGGTGTTTTCCATGAACACTTTGCAGGCATTTAATCCATCCTGGTGTGGGATATTAGAGTACAAAGATTCCACATCCATGGTGGCCAGGATGGTTCCTTCTGGTAGAGGACCTATTGCTGCTAGTTTATTCAATAGGTCAGTTGTGTCCTGAATGTAGCTGGGTGTATCCTTTACCAGGGATTTAAGAACACCTCTACCCATCCAGATACCTGCTCAGTAAGGGTGTCCACACATGAAATTATCGGCCTCCCTGGATTTCTAGCTTTGTGGATTTTGGGAAGCATGTAGAATGTCCCTATTCTTGGACTTTCTGGTATCAGGTCATCAGCTCTTATGGATTTGTCAGGCAGACAAGATACCGACTTGCTTAGTTCCTTGTTATAGTCCTGTGTAGGATCCGACTCCAATTTTCTGTAGTAGCGTGAGTCCATAAGTTGTCTGTCACCAGAATATCAAGGAATCACCTGCTACATTACAAAGCTAAAGAAGAAAATAACCGGGTGCCTCTAGTGGTCACCTACAATCCAAATCTGGAAGTGCTTAGAGGAGCTGCACGGAAACTACAACCTTTACTTCAAAAAGATGCCCGATTACAATCCATATTTCCAGACCCCCCACTACTGTGTTTTAGGCAGCCCCCAAATCTAAGAAGCATCATTGTCAGAAGCTCCCTGTCCTCCCCAACAGCTGCAGGAACCTTTCCTTGCAACGAGAAAAAATGTAAAACCTGTCCATCTATAATGACCATGGACAAGATAAAGATCCCCAACTCCCATCAGGACTACAAGATCCCAGGTACTTTCAGCTGCATCACATCTAATGTGGTGTACCTAATTATATGTACTAAATGTCCAACTGGGGGTCTGTATGTGGGAGAGACCGGGCAAAAACTGAGAACAAGGATGAATTCTCATCGCCACACAATAAGAGAAAAAAGAATGGATCTACCTGTGGCCAAACACTTTGGTATCTCCGATCATAGTATGATGGACATGAAATTACTTGTATTAAAAGCTAAATTTAAATCTGAGAGAGGAAGAAAAGTTTGGGAATATAAATTTATGATGACCTTTGATACACTCAATGCTGGAATGAATGTATTGCACGGATTTATGTCTTTTTACATCAATTAAGGAATTTGCACTTCAGACCTTCTGGGAGATCACAACAATCCCAGACCCCAATCAGAGGGCAATAAAACTTTCACACTCCTTATCTATGAACTGTTCCAATATTTATGTTCATCTCTAAATCCCATAATAACAGTTCTGCTTCACGTCACTTGTCTTACCTGTTGCATTGTTTCTGTGCTGTGTTGTGTATAAATATGTGATTCTTCAGATGTTGTATTAGTCTTTGCCTGATGAAGAGACCTGAGTAGTCTCGAAAGCTTGCAATTTGTTACCATCTTTTCAGTTAGCCATTAAAAGGTATCAACCACTGAGGACTCTCAATTCTAAATATTTTCCTATATATGTGGTACATGTGGGAGAACACGAAGAGATCCAATGCAGATACTATTAAAAATTAACTTTATTAAATATATAACGTTTAAAAACAAAGTATAAAAAAGCAAAATGACGTAAAGGGACAACAAGCAGAAAATGAGGGAAATATTGCACCAAAATATTAATGATAATAACAATGCGGGTAAAACACACATGGGATAGCTCCCCCTATAAAGTGGCAAAAAAATGCTCAGAACTATAGACCTCAATGTAAACAACACCTGTATGTGATCACCCCCTTATTTGTGGGCACAATCAGAGACCAACAAATCAGTGAACATGAGACAATATCAATCACAATCTCATAGAACCTAATAATCAGATGTAATAATAACGCTATAATAGCTATAATTAGACTGTATGCTGGCTGGTAGATTTGTTGTACTTATACTGATGATGGCTGCATTACCAGTAACAGGTGGCCACAGTGGTCTGCTCGGCGTCCCCTCACCTCGACGTGCGTTTCGCCTCCAGCTTCTTCCAGTTTAATTTGACAATAGTGCACATCACACCCATACTGCTGCCTGCTGCCACACTTTGTTTTCTATATGTGCATTTACATATCTGGCATTTCCATGTTTTTTGCAGTATTCTTCAGCTGAATTTTTCTATCTTCTTTTTCTATCTTTCTTCTGGTTGGGCCTTCTCTTTACTGAACCCCACACTGTCACATGAGGTAAATGACATTCATAGCACCTGACATGACCCCATTTGGTGTAACACACTTCAATGACATAATCATGCTCCATGTGATGAGGTAGAGACTAGTGAGTGGAATACCCAGCAAGAAGAAAGATAGGCGGAAGAATATAAAGCAGCCAATCGGAGGACCGGCTATGGAGGGAAAGTTTCGGACTCGTACTGAGAAAAGATGAAAATAAGAATTTTTTTTAAAGTAAACCTGTCAGCTGATTCTTGCTGCCCACATCACTGGCAGCATAAGTAGACACCTGCTGCTTTATTTCAGCCCTGTATGCAGGGGTGGGATTCAAATTTTTAACAACAGGTTCTGTGTTTGTGCGTCGGTAAACTACACCCATTTTTAAGCCACACCCCTTTTAAGCCACACCCATTTTGAAGCCACACCCCGAAGCCTGCGGAATGGGATTCCCTCAAGAGGTTCTGCAGCAGCTGGGTTGTGATTCATACATATATCTTCCCTCCGCAGCTGCAGAACCTCTTTTTAAAGAAGGGGGGATGTTGTGAATAGGCTGGAAATGAGTTCTGAGCAGAAGCTCCCTCTGGTGGTTACAAACGGTACTGGACTGTCCAGTGAAGATTGTGAGGATTGGGAATCAGGTGTTACTGACTGGTCTTATATAAGGGAGTCGCCTTCCCATCAGGGTTGCTGGTGATCAATTGTTCTGGTCTCAATCCTTGATTCCTGTTTCCTTGGTAGCCTGCTGTGTCGTGTCTCAATCTCCTGCTAACAGATAAGACATTTTCTTCTTGTCTAACCGCCATTACATGTTTGGGGGCTTTCTATGTTCTTTGGGGATCTGCTCCGGGGCAGATAGCTTTCCTTTTCTATCTTTAGGTGTAGTTAGTTTCTCAGGCTGTGACGAGGCGTCTAGGACCAACGTAGGAACGCTCCACGGCTGCCTCTAGTTGTGGTGGTTAGTCAGGGTACTGCAATCTCATAGTTTCCAACTGCTCTGGTGTATTTTTTTTGCCTGCTCTCCTCAGCTACCAAATCATAACAGTATACTGTTGTGAATAGGCTGGAAATGAGTTCTGAGCAGAAGCTCCCTCTGGTGGTTACAAACGGTACTGGACTGTCCAGTGAAGATTGTGAGGATTGGGAATCAGGTGTTACTGACTGGTCTTATATAAGGGAGTCGCCTTCCCATCAGGGTGGCCGGTGATACTGTTATGATTTGGTAGCTGAGGAGAGCAGGCAAAAAGGAAATACACCAGAGCAGTTGGAAACTATGAGATTGCAGTACCCTGACTAACCACCACAACTAGAGGCAGCCGTGGAGCGTTCCTACGTTGGTCCTAGACGCCTCGTCACAGCCTGAGAAACTAACTACACCTAAAGATAGAAAAGGAAAGCTATCTGCCCCGGAGCAGATCCCCAAAGAACATAGAAAGCCCCCAAACATGTAATGGCGGTTAGACAAGAAGAAAATGTCTTATCTGTTAGCAGGAGATTGAGACACGACACAGCAGGCTACCAAGGAAACAGGAATCAAGGATTGAGACCAGAACAATTGATCACCGGCAACCCTGATGGGAAGGCGACTCCCTTATATAAGACCAGTCAGTAACACCTGATTCCCAATCCTCACAATCTTCACTGGACAGTCCAGTACCGTTTGTAACCACCAGAGGGAGCTTCTGCTCAGAACTCATTTCCAGCCTATTCACAACAGGGGGAGGTATAGCTAGTCAGAGGCTGAAGGATTATATCACTGCTTCCCACGTTCTGCTGGGACTTGTAGTCCTGGAGGAACTGCAGGATCCAGGTGTGATTAATTTTTTCCACATAAAAGGTTTTAGGCTAAAACAAGTTCTGCAGAAGCAAGGCATCCCCTCATAGCTTCACAAAAACCACTCCACTCTCCTTCCCTTCCCTCTTTAAAATGAGGTTCTGCAGCAGCTAAGGAGCCGCAGGCAAGAAGGAAGGGCTCCTGGCACTGAATGTGCCTAAATAATACAGTGCCCAAATAATACAGTCACAGAGTGCCCAAATAATACCGTCACATAATGCTCAAACAATACAGTGCCCAAATAATATCATCACATAGTGCTCATATAATACCTCATACAGTGCCCAAATAATACAGTGACATACTGCCCAAATAGCACATACTGCCCAAATAGTCTCCAGCCCAGGCCAGCCCCAGGCAGCGCCGCAGCTCAGGCAGCTGCTCACACTGTCATACAGTGCTGAGGGCCCACTGCCCAGCCCCAAATAATACAGTGACATACTACACTCACTGCCCAAATAGAACTTAGCACATACTGCCCAAATAGTCTCCAGGCCAGGTCAGCCCCAGGTAGCGCGCAGCTCAGGCAGCTGCTCACACACACAGTACCTCAGAGACTCTGCAGCTCTGCCTCGCAGCCTCTGCTCTCTCCTCTCTCTTCAGCTCCTCCTCGTGACTGAAGATGGCAGCGGCGCGCCGCTACCCAATCGCCGCACTGCAGAGATCAGTCCGCGGGGGCTGGGGCTGGCGGTGTGTTGCGGCCAGAGGCGTATCTAGGCTTTCTGGCACCCGGGGCAAGAATTTGTTTCGGCGCCCCCCCCGCACACATGCGATTTGCACACTTAGTCATGTACCGACGAGCTGCTCTCCCTAATGCTCTCAATGTTCAGTGAAAAACTGAGAGGAGCAGGAGGAGAAGCTCGTTGTCACAGGACCATAAGTATGAAAATGGCATATGAGTGAAGTGTCCATGTGACGACTGCTGGAACCTGCAGAGCTGAATCCTGACATTGCAGCTTCTGAATTCTCACAACTAATGCTCTGCACACTTTTAGGATTCTCCCTTACCGGTGGCGAGAGTACACGGTCATGTCAGCACAAGCATGTGATTTATATACTTCTGGCCACATTCCGACTAGACGTGCCCGGCCTCGCTCTGTTCATTTTCATTGAGTGAGGCCACACATGTCTAGTCAGCATGTGACCGCATGTATGTAAATCACCGGCACGAGAGAATCCTGACAGCGTGCAATGCGCACTGTGAGAATTCAGAAATTGACTAATTCTCATGTTTTTATTTATGTTAGGAGCATTAAAGGGGTTGTCCAGGTTTGTGCTGAGTCTGCAGTCATTCTATGTGACACAGACCTGGAGAACCCCTTTAATGCTCCTAACAAATAAAGACATGAGAATTAGTCAATTTCACAAATAATATTTACATCCAGGTACCTTATAGATGACACTGTCTCTGGAGTCGTTCTTCTTTTCTTCATCTTGTCAAGATCCCATGATGAGTTTTCTCATCCACAGCCGTCTCTGCAGACTTCCATCTTCTCTGCTCTTCTGCACCAACTCTCCACACGATGCCCTTAAAGACAGAAGAGTCATTATAATGCCCCTAAATAAAAATATCTGCAATATACTGTCACCTCACACTATTCCCCTCCCTCCTCACACATCCCCCCTGTTCAGTATACTGTCTCCTCATATATTTACCCCCTCACTATACTGTCTGCTCACACATACCCCTGACTCCCCATACTGTGTCCACATACATTCACCCGTTCACCCATACTGTCTGCAACCATCCCCATACTGTTTCCTCATACATACATACATACTCTTCAGTACCCTCAAATCCCCCCACACATATTAAATACCCCCATCCCCACTCCAAATCCCCAGCCCCCACACATAAAATAGCCCCCCATCCCCACTCCAAATCCCCCCACACATAAAATAGCCCCCCATCCCCACTCCAAATCCCCCCACACATAAAACAGTCCCCCATCCCCACTCCAAATCCCCCACACATAAAATAGCCCCCCATCCCCACTCCAAATCCCCCCACACATAAAACAGCCCCCATCCCCACTCCAAATCCCCCCACACATAAAATAGTCCCCCATCCCCACTTCAAATCCCCCCACACATAAAATAGTCCCCCATCCCCACTCCAAATCCCCCCACACATAAAATAGTCCCCCATCCCCACTCCAAATCCCCCCACACATAAAATAGTCCCCCATCCCCACTCCAAATCCCCAGCCCCCACACATAAAATAGCCCCCATCCCCAAATCCCCCACACATAAAGTAACCCCCTTCCCCACTCTAAATTCACCCCCCCATACTCACACATTATGCCCCCCCCCATCTTCGGTGGTATCTTCAGCTCCATATTGGAGCACACTTACCACCAGCGTTCCCCCACCTTGCCGCCGCCGGCCAGTGACGTCAGCAGCGTGATCACATGACCTGATCACGCTGCTGGCGTCGCTCTGACCCGCAGTCAGAGCTTCAATTGTACTGGCGTCTGTATAGACACCAGTGCAATTGATCCCTGGGAGCCGGCACGCAGCAGCTTCTCTGCGCCGGCTGTCAGCTTGACAGCCGGTACAGGGAGCCGCCGACTCTCAGGTGCAAAATAGTTCCGGATCGCCGCTCTCATTCTCCCGGTTCGGGGAACCGGCTGCTTTTTGAACAACCGGTTCCATCGAACCGGGGAAAACCGGCTGAATCCCACCCCTGCCTGTATGTTTTATGCTCAAGCTCTGCAATGTTACAGAGAAGCATACTTTACAATGCTGGCCAGGGATTTATGTCTCAAATTATTGATTTGTGCAAGACCGGTCCTGGTGCCTTCTTCTCAATCCACACCGCTAGAGTGACTGGTCTCTCCCTATACATACACATACGGAGAAACTTATCAGTCTAGAAGAGCAGAGTGGATGAAACCACCACTGACCAGCCTACGACTAGTGAGCCATGACGTATGGTCATTTACCCGCAGAATGCAGCCTGGCTCCAATGGTATATGATAGAAAAAGCACAAATGCAAAATACTGAATAACATCCATTCACACCTATCAAACATGAGAAGGTTGAATGCTTAGTATTTAGAAAATAGCTTCTTCGGAGTTGAAGAGCATGGGAACTTCAGTGCCTCAAATGGAAATAGCAGTTCTAAAAGTCAAAATTGACTCTTTAAAGAGTCTTGCAACATGACCTACAGTAGGGGAAATAAGTATTTGATCCCTTGCTGATTTTGTAAGTTTGCCCACCGACAAAGACATGAACAGTCTATAATTTTAAGGGTAGGTTAATTTTAACATTGAGAGATAGAATATCAAAAATATAATCCAGAAAATCACATTGTATAACCCCTCTCTGCCATCCGACGTACTATTCCGTCCATGTGACCCTGGACCTTATTTCCATGGACGGAATAGTATGTCATATGCGATCAGCTGCGCTCCAGGGGGGAGCGCAGCTGATCGCGGCCGGGTGTCAGCTGTTTATCACAGCTGACACCCAGTACTATGTGTCAGGAGCGGTCACGGACTGCTCCCGGCACATTAACCCCTGGCACACCGCGATCAAACATGATCGCGGTGTACCGAGGGCACAGGGGAGGATCTCGCAGGGAGGGGGCTCCCTGCGCGCTCCCCTGAGACCCTCAGAACAGCGCGATGTGTCGCGCTGTTCCGAGGGTCCGTCCTCCCTCCAGGTCCCCGGATCCAAGATGGCGCCGGGGTCCTGCAGGGAGGCGGCTTCTTCAGTGCCTGCTAAGAGCAGGTGCTGAGGAAGCCTGCAGCGATGCCAGAGCGATCGCTGGTGTGACAGAGTGCTGTGCACACTGTCACACCAGCGATCTGCTAAAATACTGTGATGTCCCACCCTGGGACAAAGTAAAAAAGTAAAAAAAATAAAAATAAAAAGTGGTAAAAAAAAATCATAAAAAAAAAAAAAATATTCCCCAATAAATTCATTTCTTCCTGTAAATAAAAAAAACAAAACAATAAAAGTACACATATTTGGTATCTCCGCGTCCGTAACGACCCCCCCTATAAAACTGTCCCACTAGTTAACGCCTTTAGTGAACCCCTTAAAAAAAAAAATAAGCAAAAAATCAATGCTTTATCATCATACCGAAGAACAAAAAGTGGAATAACACGCGATCAAAAACACCGATATAAATAAACATGATACCGCTGAAAACGTCATCTTGTCCCACAAAAAACGAGCCATCATACAGCATCATCAGCGAAAAAATAAAAAAGTTATAGCTCGCAGAATAAAGCGATGCAAAAATAATAGTTTTTTATATAAAATTGTTTTTATTCTATAAAAGTGCCAAAATCTAAAAAAATGATATAAATGAGGTATCGCCGTAATCGTACTGACCCGAAGAATAAAACTGCTTTATCAATTTTACCACATGCGGAACGGTATAAACGCCTCCCCAAAAGAAATTCATGAATTGCTGATTTTTGTTCATTCTAACCTCCCAAAAATCGAAATAAAAAGCGATCAAAAAATGTCACGTGGTCATAAATGGTACCAATAAAAACATCACCTCGTCCTGCAAAAAATAAGACCTCACATAACTGTGGGTCAAAATATGCAAAAATTATAGCTCTCAAAATGTGGTGATGCAAAAACTATTTTTTGCAATAAAAAGCGTCTTTTAGCGTGACAGCTGTCAATCATAAAAACCCGCTATAAATAGTAAATCAAACCCCCTTTATCACCCCCTTAGTTAGGGAACAATAATAAAATTAAAAAAAAGTATTTATTTCCATTTTCCCATTATGGTTAGGGTTAGGGTTAGTGTTGCGGCTAAAGTTAGGGTTAGGGTTGGCGCTAACGTTAGGATTAGGGTTGGGACTAGGGTTAGGGGTGTGTTGGGGTTAGGGTTGGAGTTAGAATTGGGGGGTTTCTGCTGTTTAGGCACATCAGGGGCTCTCCAAATGTGACATGGCGTCTGATCTAAATTCCAGCCAATTCTGCGTTGAAAAAGTCAAACGGTGCTCCTTCACTTCTGAGCTCTGCCATGCACCCAAACAGTAGTTTACCCAAACATATGGGGTATCAGCGTACTCTGGACCACAAGAGTTATTGTGCAATTTGTCCTATTTCTTCTGTTACCCTTGGGAAAATAAAAAACTGGGGGCGACAAAATCATTTTTGTAAAAAAAAATATATTTTTTTGTTTTTACGGCTGTATGTTATAAAACTTCTGTGAAGCACTTGGGGCTTCATAGCGCTCACCACACATCTAGATAAGTTCCTTGTGGGGTCTATTTTCCAAAATGGGGTCACTTGTGGGGGGTTTCCACTGTTTAGGTTCATCAGGGGCTCTCCAAATGCAACATGACGCCCCCAGACCATTCCATCAAAGTCTGCAATCCAAAACGTCACTACTTCCCTTCCGAGCCCCGACGTGCGCCCATACAGTAGTTTACTCCCACATATTGGGTGTCAGCGTACTCAGGACAAATTGGTAGAGAAATGTGATGTGCCCATCACAAAAAAGACGATAAAAAGGGGATAAATATAGTGAAAATATAAATCTTTATTACAAAAACATGAACAGGTGTACAAATTGACAAGGCAAGGACACAGTCCAGCAAATGAACGGCGGGAACAATCAAACAGCCTAAATGTGAGAAGACTGGCCGATCCCAGCACCGGCAATAATGGTAATACTGGTTGTCCAACAGGCAGTACCTACAACACCAGGTAAATAGGCTCCATATATCAACTTAGGACAAATGTCCACTAAAGCGCCTATAGCCCAATATTTAGGAATACTAAACTAACATGTCTGACATGCAGACAACCATTATAAAGTGCAGAGAGAGACACAATAGTTACCGGTGGTGGCAAATGCCGAGCAGTCGCCTCTCCCAAACGTGTGCAGCCAGGGGCCAGGATCGGCGCGTCTGCCCCGATGCGCGTTTCGGAACGGAGTCCTTCGTCAGGGAGCGTGTACACAAAAATGCACTTAATCTGCCTGGCAAGCCTATAGTCTCGGGACGGGGGAACTTCCTGGAGAACGTAAACCAATGGATAGACTTTATGCTGCAACCTTTGGTGGAGGAGTTACCGTCCTATTTGAAAGATACCAACCAGTTACTTCAGAAGGTTGATGGGTTGTCACTAGATGCCGATTCGATGCTGGTTACAGCTGATGTAGAATCACTGTATACCAGTATCAAACACATTGATGGAATACGAGCGGTAAAATTTTTTCTGGGCTCATCTAGACTTCCCATCAACCTGAGGGCATTGATTCTTGAATTATTAGAATTCACACTTGAACACAATTTTTTTGTTTTTAAGGGGTCCTTTTTCCTGCAGACCCAGGAACAGCCATGGGAGCGGCCTTTGCGCCCTCCTATGCTAATCTGTTCCTGGGTCTGTGGGAAAGGGACCTCTTCCTGTCAGATCGGCAGGCATCTATGGGCCGCGTCCTTTTATGGACGCGGTACATAGATGACATACTGCTGATCTGGCAGGGTGATTCCGCCTCTGTGGGTGAATTTTTCTTGGGACTGAACAGCAATGACCTGAACATTAGGTTGACCTTTTCTTCTGACCCAAACAAGATTGAGTTTCTCGATGTAACACTGAGTAAAGACGTGTCACGGACAGTGCAGACCAGTATATATCGTAAATCGACTGCCACTAATGCTTTATTGCATGCCTCCTCCGCACATCCCAAGCACATGATAAGTTCAATTCCTGTTGGACAGTTCCTGCGTTTACGCAGGATCTGTTCAACAGATTCGGAATTTGAAATTCAATCTAATCTTCTGAAGGAACGGTTCTATGAGAGGGGCTATAGTCATAGATCTGTCAAAAAAGCCTATAACAGGGCTAAAAATAGTACGAGGAATTTGTTATTATATAAAAGAGGGGACACTATAGAGAGAGTAGAACCTATTAGGTTCATTACAACATTTCACTCCCAATCTGATAAAATTAGAAGAGTACTAACTAAAGCTTGGCCTATATTACAAACAGATCCTACGTTGAGAAAATTGATCCCCAATAGACCACTCATTACGTACAGACGGGCTAGGAATTTGAAAAATCTTCTCACCCGTAGCCATTATTCTGAGTCCTCACTACCCACTTTTCTTGATAGGTATAGTACACGTGTGGGTTCATTCCCTTGCGGTCATTGTGTTGCGTGCACTAACATGGACCGTATCGACTCATTTGTCGACTCGTCAGGTAAAAGATCATTTAAGATCCAAAAATTTATAACATGCACCACTAAGTGTGTGATCTATTATGCTACCTGCCCATGCTCCCTGATATATGTAGGACTGACTACACGGCAATTGAAGATTCGTATCAGGGAGCATGTCCTTGGCATTGAGGCAGCAGCAAAAGAGGATAACATCTCCACACTCAAAACAATACCCAAACATTTCAAAATTCACCATAACTGCAATAGTAAAGTTCTTAGAGTTAGAGGCATTGACTGCCTCGACCTAGGTATACGAGGTGGAAAGATATCGCAACGCCTGAATCAACTGGAAACACGATGGATCTGGACCTTAAAGACGGTCCACCCATCAGGGTTAAATGAAAATTTGAATTTTGTGTCTTTTCTATGATCGCCTGCCTGCTATCTGTGAGCAGGTGTGGGCGGTCGCGCCGCCTGGATGCGTTTCTTTTATTTGATTTTAATCTTGTCTTTTCAATTTTAGGTCGTTTTTTTAGTTTGCACATCCTTAGACGTACAGAGATTGTTTTTCACCTATCTCGCCCCCTCCTCTATACTTGGGTGGACTCAATCTCAATCGTGATCCATGGTTACTACCAGACATCAAATATGATTCATCATTACCATATGCCTACAACGACGTTTTATTATATGTTATATATTGTATCTGGTTTTTTGTATATATTCAGTTTCACTGAGTTTATATGATAAATTTTTTCTTACATTGTCCCGTCTCATTATGTACTTTTCATTATGATTGATCAGGTATAATTTAATTTGCTTTTTTCATTATTGGTCTGTAACATATTTGTATATACACACATATATATTTCTTCAGCTATTTTTGATATTTAATTTTGGATCATCAACTCATTATGCTGTTCTGTTCTGTTTAATTTCATATGCATATTGTCGATTTGAGATAGTTATTTACTAAATTCTAATAGTGGTCTATACATCTTAGACATTATTATACTTACTATTATACCCAGAAGTTGTACTGCCGTGATCCCGTACGCTTCAGTGCTGCACTCCACTGGCTATGCGGCTCCCGGCGTCTATATGAGAGGGGTTGCTATGGCGATCCATTCGCTTACCCTCCCTTCCCATGACGTTGGCGCCGCTCTGCGAGTGTGTTGTTGTAGTAACGGAAGCGTCACTTCCGGCTCACGTCAGAGGACTTCCGGTACACGGCCCTTTTTAAAGCCTTCGGCTTTCACAATTAACACGCCCCCTGACGAAGGACTCCGTTCCGAAACGCGCGTCGGGGCAGACGCGCCGATCCTGGCCCCTGGCTGCACACGTTTGGGAGAGGCGACTGCTCGGCATTTGCCACCACCGGTAACTATTGTGTCTCTCTCTGCACTTTATAATGGTTGTCTGCATGTCAGACATGTTAGTTTAGTATTCCTAAATATTGGGCTATAGGCGCTTTAGTGGACATTTGTCCTAAGTTGATATATGGAGCCTATTTACCTGGTGTTGTAGGTACTGCCTGTTGGACAACCAGTATTACCATTATTGCCGGGGTGCTGGGATCGGCCAGTCTTCCCACATTTAGGCTGTTTGATTGTTCCCGCCGTTCATTTGCTGGACTGTGTCCTTGCCTTTCAATTTGTACACCTGTTCATGTTTTTGTACTAAAGATTTATATTTTCACTATATTTATCCCCTTTTTATCGTCTTTTTTGTGATGGGCACATCACATTACTCTATTGATATTCCTCTGTGACGATGGGGTACATGATTAAGTCCTGACTAATATGGCTGCCAATTGGAGGCTTTATATTTTCATTTGCCAACAGTTAGTGTTAGTTTCCATTGGTTTTTCTCAGGACAAATTGGACAACAACGTTTGGGGTCCAATTTCTCCTGTTACCCTTGTGAAAATAAAATATTGGGGGTGAAAAAATCATTTTTGTAAAAAAAAAAAAAGATTTTTTATTTTACGGCTGTACGTTATAAACTTCTGTGAAGCACTTCGGAGTTCAAAGTGCTCACCACACATCTAGATAAGTTCCTTGAGGGGTCTAGTTTCCAAAATGGTGTCATTTGTGAGGGGTTTCCACTGTTTAGGCAGATCAGGAGCTCTCCAAACACGACATGGCATCCAGCCAATTCTGCATTGAAAAAGTCAAACGGCGCTCCTTCCCTTCCAAACTCTGCCATGCACCCAAACAGTGGTTTACCCCCACATATGGGGTATCAGAATACTCAGGACAAATTGCACAATAACTTTTGGAGTCTTGTTACCCTTGGGAAAATAAAAATTGGGGTGAAAAGATCAATTTTATGGAAAAAATATGATTTTTTAATTTTACGGCTCTACGTTATAAACTTGTGTGAAGCACTTGGGGGTTCAAATTGCTCATCAAAGATCTAGATAAGTTGTTTAGGGGGTCTAGTTTCCCAAATGGGGTCACTTGTGGAGGGTTTCCACTGTTTAGGCACATCAGGGGCTCTCCAAATGCAACATGGCGTCCAATCTCAATTCCAGCCAATTTTGGTTGGAAAAAGTCAAATGGTG
Organism: Oophaga sylvatica; assembly: GCA_033576555.1. Classification (NCBI taxonomy): domain Eukaryota; kingdom Metazoa; phylum Chordata; class Amphibia; order Anura; family Dendrobatidae; genus Oophaga; species Oophaga sylvatica. Next base: position 158,710,389 of record JARQOD010000008.1, read on the forward strand.
CTCCTTCCATTCCGAGCTCTGCCATGCGCCCAAACAGTGGTTCCCCCCACATATGGGGTGTCAGCGTACTCAGGACAAATTGGACAACAACTTTTGTGGTCCAATTTCTCCTGTTACCCTTGGGAAAATAAAAAATTAGTGACTAAAAGATAATTTTTGTGGGAAAAAAATAGGATTTTTTATTTTCATGCCCGGGCATTATAAACTTGTGTGAAGCACTTGGGGGTTCAAAGTGCTCATCAAAGATCTAGATAAGTTCCTTAGGAGGTCTAGCTTCCAAAATGGGGTCACTTGTGGGGGGTTTCCACTGTTTAGGCTCATCTGGGGTACTACAAACGGAACATGACCCCATCAATGTTTGCATACCAAAACGTTACTGCTTCCTTCCAAGCCCTGCCGTGTGCCCAAACAGTTTCCCCCTCCCACATATGGGGTATCAGCGTACTCAGGACAAATTGGACAACAACTTTTGGGGTCAAATTTCCTTGGGAAAAATCAAAAATTTGGGACTAAAAAATCATTTTTTGTGGAAAATTGTTTTTTTTTTTTTTTTTTCACACCCAGGCATTATAAACTTTTGTGAAGCACTTTGGGGTTCAAAGTGCTCACAACAGATCTAGATAAGTTCCATAGGGGGTCTAGTTTCCAAAATGGTGTCACTTGTGGGGGGTTTCCACTGTTTAGGCGCATCAGGGGCTCTCCAAACGCGACATGGCGTCCAATCTCAACTCCAGCCAATTTTAGTTTGAAAAAGTCAAACGGCGCTCCTTCCCTTACGAGCTCTGCCATGTGCCCAAACAGTGGTTTTCCCCACATATGGGGTATCGGCATACTCAGGAGAAATTGCACAACAACTTTATCTGTCCATTTTCTCTTTTACCCTTGTGAAAATAAAAAAAAGTTTTTAAAAGATCATTTTTTTGGCTAAAAAGTTAAATATTCATTTTTTCCTTCCACGTTGCTTCAGCTCCTGTGAAGCACCTGAAGGGTTAATAAACTTCTTGAATGTAGTTTTGAGTACCTTGAGGGGTGCAGTTTTTATAATGGTGTCACTTTTGGGTATTTTCTGCTATATAGACCCTCAAAGTGACTTCAAATATTGAGGTGGTCCCTAAAAAAAATGGCTTTGTAAATTTTGTTGTAAAAATGAGAAATCGCTGGTCAATAGTGTTGAGCGATACGATACTGCAAAATTGGATATCGGCCGATATTAGCTGTATCGGCCTTTCGATTCGAATACCGATATTTTCGTCATATCGAATACCGGAATCGGATTTGTCACTGTCACTGTCTGTGTCCGTCGGTTCGGGTCTGTCACTGTCAGTGTCCGTCGGTCGGGTCTGTCAGGAGTAGCGGCACTTACTGGCAGAAGATCTCCGGCGGTCACGTCCTGGGACTGCTTCATGGCCGCCATCCTCTTCTCCCCGGCGGTCACATGCAGTTTCTCGCGATAACTGCAGTGACTGCTGGGTAATCGCGGCCGTTAAAGCAGTCAGTCCGATGACGTCACCGCGGGGGAAGCAGGTAATCAGCTGTGCTGCGTCGCAATGACAGGCTCTGCCTGTCATTGCGATGTAGCAGAGCTAGATCGTCGTGGGACCGTCGTTACTGTGGACTGCGTCGGACAGGTGGTATACTGTTGGTTTTTTTTTTTTTTCTTTTTTTACAGGAGATCGATGGCGTCGCAGGAATGAGAGTACAATAAAAGAAATTGAAAACTGTGTTGTCTCTTTTATTTCATTAAAAGACTTTTTTCTTGCTTTGTCTTTTTTTTATACATTTAATAACTTTGGGATATAATGGATCGGTGTCTTATTGACACCTCTCCATTATTAACCGGGCTTATTGTCACCGTGCAATCAACGGTGACATTAACCCTTATTACCCCGCTTGCCACCGCTACAGGGAAGTGGGAAGAGCCGGGTAAAGTGCCACAATTGGCACATCTTTTGATGCGCCAAATGTGGGGCTGCTGTAGCCTGGTATTATCAGGCTGTTGAGGGCCAAAATCCATGGGCCTTGACAGTCTTTTAATACCAGGCCGCAGCAGTCTGCATTTTTACTTGGCTGGTTAAGAAAAATAGGGGGACCCCTACGCCGTTTTTTTTTTTCGAGGGGATCCCCTATTTTTGTTAACCAGCCAAGCTAAGCAGACTGCTGTGGCCTGGTATTATCAGGCTTGCAAGGTCCATGGATATTGGATCCTTACCAGCCTGAAAAACCAGGCCTCAGCGGTCTGCTTATTGGCTGGTTAACAAAAATAGGGGGGACCCTACGCCAATTTTTTTCGAGGGGATACCCTATTTTTGTTAATCAGCCAAGATATGCAGACTGCTGTGGCTGGTATTATCAGGCTGGCAAGGTCCATGGATCTTGGCTCCTAAACGCCTGAAAATCAGGCCTCAGCGGTCTGCTTCATCTGGCTGGTTAACAAAAATAGGGGGGACCCCACGCCATTTTTTTCGGGGGATCCCTATTTTTGTTAATCAGCCAAGATATGCAGACTGCTGTGGCCTGGTATTATCAGGCTGGCAAGGTCCATGGATCTTGGGCTCCTAAACAGCCTGAAAATCCAGGCCTCAGCGGTCTGCTTCATCTGGCTGGTTAACAAAAATAGGGGGGACCCCACGCCATTTTTTTTCGAGGGGATCCCCTATTTTTGTTAATCAGCCAAGATATGCAGACTGCTGTGGCCTGGTATTATCAGGCTGGCAAGGTCCTGGATCTTGGTTCCTAAACAGCCTGAAAATCCAGGCCTCAGCGGTCTGCTTCATCTGGCTGGTTAACAAAAATAGGGGGGGGACCCCACGCCATTTTTTTTTCGAAGGGAACCCCTATTTTTGTTAATCAGTTCCCTCTGACGTCACTGATGGTGTCCCTGGCTGACCTGAAGTGAAAGTGGAAAGCAATCAATTAAGCTTTCCACTTCCTCCTGTCAGCCAGGAGAGGAACTCATTCATTTGGGGGTTTACTGTGAGGCTGCAGCATTAGCTTCGGTCCCTGCAGTAAACATTAACCCTTTCTGAAGGATTACACCGTGGGACCTGACTGTGCATCGGATTGGTAAGAATAATTTTGCTTTATTTTTTATTTTTATTACAGGAAATGGTTTTAGCAGGTAAATAAAAATATGGTCAAAAAACTGTGTGATTATTTCATTAAACTTCTTTTTTATTAAAGTGTGTGTGTTTGATTTTTTCTTTCATACAATAGGATTAATAATTGATAGTTGTCTGATTGACAGCTCTCAATTATTAACCTGGCTTTAAAGTGACCTTTCAATTGCAAGGTCATTTTAACCCTTATTAACCATTCGCCACCGCTTACAGGGCAATGGGAATAGACGGGCAAAGTGCCAGAAAGGGCAAATCTAATTAGAGATTTGCCCTTTCTGGGGTGTCTGGGGCAGATGTTAGTAGCCGGGGGGGGGCCAAAAATAATGGTCCTCTCTGGGCTATTATTATCTGCCCCCATCACTGGCTTTGTCTGTCTGGTTGCGAAAATAGGGCGGGAGCCCACACATTTTTTTTCAGCAATTTTACACCTCATATATATATATATATATATATATATATACATGTCATTGAATTTGTGACACATATATATATATTTATATTTATAGTTCATACACTTCTACATAGTATAATAGCCGCTAATTCAATTGCCGGCTTTTGTGAAAATGCAGAACCCGACATGAAATGACACTTGGTTTACATAGAGTTAAACCATGTCTTTTCATGTAGTTTGATATCTGATTTGACAAAACAATTACATGAGTGTAAGTGTGCAAAATTTCACACTGTAGGGGTTAATTAAAGGTGTAAATTCGTAGCAAAAAAGTCCGTTTTTTTTACAACGAATTTACACCTTTAATTAACCCCTACAGGTGTGAAATTTTGCACACATAGACTGATGTAATTATTTGTGCAAATCAGATTGCAAACGACATGAAAAGACATGGTTAACCCTATGTACACCAAGTGTCATTTCATGTCGGGTGCTTCTGTCTTTTCACAGAAGCAGGTTTACCGGCAATTGAATCAGAGGATATTTTACTATGTAGAAGTGTATAAAACTATACATATATGTATTATCATGTCACAATGACATACATATATATATATATATATGTATTCTATGTGTGTATATTTAGTGTTTACAAGGAAATAAAGGTTTTTTTTAGTTGCGATATTTTGTTCCCATAGACTTACATTGGACTTCGGTATCGGAATCGGATATCGACGATATTTAGTGATATCGGCGATACATTTCGATACAATATTTTTAGATATCGAGCAGTATCGCTCAAACACTATGGTCAACTTTTAACCCTTATAATTTTCTAACAAAAAAAATTTTGGTTCAAAATTGTGCTGATGTAAAGTGACATGTGGGAATGTTTTTTTTAACTGTTTTGTGTGACAAATTTCTCTGTTTTAAGGGAAAAAAATTCAAAGTTTGAAAATTTTTCACAAAAATGCCACCAAAATTTAGACTTTATACCACACAATAATATATATCACATTAGTGGCGATCAAAATTGATAAGACCCCACAAGTGGTAATAAAATTACAAAATTCCTTTATTAATCAATAACAATGATGTGACATAAACAATACATAAAATAAGGGTACAGAAACACATATATAAGAGGGACTCTAAACCATGGTGGAACAATATTCACCCACAGCCTTAACGCAATATATTGTAAACAAGTGTATGTAATTATCTATCCTCAATTCAGATATATAGTGGTCATATAGTAATTAATTACCATATTGTGCTGTAGTACTGCACAATGGGGTCATAA
>JARQOD010000008.1:158715298-158735831 GCA_033576555.1 Oophaga sylvatica
GAGAAAAAGATTTGCTTCTTCCTATCCCACAACATTTTGTCTCCAAAGGTCACAATGTGCCCAGTTATGTTTCCCAAGTCTTAAAACACGCCCCCTTTTCCCCGCGAGGAGGGGGAGAATTACCTTATTTAAAGCGGGAAGCTACTGGATACATGAGCTTGCACCTTACATCCCAAGGGTTGAACAAGATTATGACCTTTATGCATTTTGTGTCCTGTTTATAGTGACAACTGACTAACGCCCATTCATGCCAGGGGACATATTTGTTACAGTATTTTGCTATTACACCCAGTTTCAAATTTCGCTGCTTAACTTTTATCTATTTGCCTTTCAGAACCGTCCCCATGAACATATTTTAAGAGGCTATTTCCTATTTCTATTCTTCCACTCCCGAGTATTTTTTTCACTCTTGAACCTGTACACCCTTTTTGAAAGCAAGCAAAAACCTTCTGGAACGAAATTTAGGCCCCAATTGGGAACGCACAACCCCCACCTGTGGGTTACCTCACTTCCGGTCTGCGCATTCCTGAGCCCCGTGCACAGCCACGAGTCCATCCGGCACTCTGCTTAAAGGGCCCCGCCCCCCCTCGGGTTTCCCCCTTTTGGGCCCCACTATCCACACCATCCCTGGGTAAAAATGTCCGTGACTATCACCACAGGCATTGATGTGATTATTTGACACTTATAGAACTTTTTGATGGGTTTTTACGCTTGAAAACCCCTGACTACCCCCCCCCCCCCCCAACAGTAGTCTGCTTTTGGTATGTGTATCCTATCTATTATCGATTGCACAATAAGCTATTTTTTTTCAACTTTTTTATCTTAATTTCCCCCATAGCTAAAATTTACCTTACCGAAAAAAAAAGGTTTTGTCCTCTCGGTATTATAAATTGCTCTCAGCACATATTTGAATATTACCTACATCAGTCTCTTGATTGCATGCAGCTATATTTTAAAATTCTCAGCAAAGAAACTGCCCACTATCACTGGGGTTTAGTCCAGCTAAGCATGTTCTGTATTTTTTCTGTATTTTTCACTAATTGTTACGATTGTTGAAGCATGATATTGGCAGAACCCCAATGTTATTTGTCGCAACTTCATAGCCCCTGAATTCTCATTGTATATCCTTGGGTTTTGTTTGTTATTTTTGTTGTGACAATATCAGTTCTATTCTTTTTGATTATGAGGAAGGCCATGAGACCGAAATGTTTGAAATAGTGACTACTGTACGTTAATAAATGTATTTGTTTCTTTTAAAACCATTATCAGAGTGTGCCCAGGTTTTTTTTTAGTATCTAAGGCTTGGGAATACTGGTGCACCTCTCCCAATAGGCTGTGCTAGCGATCCTATATTTAGCCTTCTTATGTAGTCTTCCCTTTCATTGGACACCCCTGAAAAAATAATTAGCGCAGGTGTCTGAAATTTGCTTACAGTATTTAAAGAGCCCTGAAAACCCCATCCCATCAATGAGTTTAACTGACAAACAAAAAATTCTTACCTTATCACTCCTAAACAATTTTTGCATAAAATTTGGAACAAAAGTGTAGTTCACGACAGATGCAAATCAAAGTGAATATCCTAAAATGAAATTTGTTTAAGGAAAAAGGATCTCGGATCCACTGCATCGGATGATGTATGAATTGGGAAGGTGGGGGGTTGTTGTTATTTCCAAGAAATTATGTGACAAAGCACAGTGCTGTCTTAAAATAGTCTTTTTTTTTCCTTCTTTTCCAGGGGGGGAACCAGATGGTGTATATGCTATTCTCAGCATTAGACTTCACTTTCTAAGAAATCTTATTTGTAGTAAAAGTTACTTGAAACTTCTGAATAGAATTTAGTTATGTGATTCAATTTGGCATCCTAAATCTCTAATTTCCTTACTAAAGGGCATAGAAGGTTGTAAACATGTTTATTGTGTAGAACAAGAGTATAGAAAGTCAGTGAAAGTATAATAAAAAACATATCTAATAAAATTGTTAATAATCAAAAACCGTCAAAATACATTTATTTACAGACGCGTAAGAAAAATGTAAAGGTGAACTAGGGTATTAGAGAAATCAGTATTTGAATTAATATGCAAATGAGATGAAGGACTACGATAGGATCTGGAGCCTTTGTCATTCCAGCTCGATTCCTCGCCCACTGCCACCTCTTCCTGCTTAACTGAGCCTCTGTGCTGTGCGGCTTCATGCAAAGGAATCATCAGTCAAGCAGCAGGAGGAGGCAGCACTGGACAGTAGAGCTGGAGTGACAGAGGTTAAAGATTTACAATTGCTCTTCAGCTCATTTGCATATCAATTCAAATTTGTATTTCTCTGTAATGGAGGAAAGGACTGGTCATGTAAAAATGTTGCTGGACTTGTCTTTGACAGAGCCACATGTATATATAAATCAAACATTTCTGTTTGCAGCGATACCAAAATATATGCATTTTTTTAATTGTTTTATTTTTAATGGGGCAAAGAATGATTATTTGAACTTTTGTGTTTTTTTTTTTACTTTTTACTGTGTTTAATAGTCCCCACTAGGATACTTGAAGCAGCGATCATCCGATTGATTGTGCTGCCTTCAGCACTGCTTTGTATAGCAAAAATCTTGATTTCCTATGCACTCCATCCACGGGCTGACGTTCACAGAAGGGCCATGATGACTGACACGGGGATCTTCAGCAGATCCCTGGTGGTCACAAACAACCATCGGCAACCGACGATCATGTAATAGGCGCTCCGATGGGATGTTAGAATGATGGCTTCTTGTCTGCGCATGTTAAATGCAGCTGTCAGTGATTGATTTAACTGGTGAACAAACTGCAAGTGCATCTCGATCCACCGACGACTGTTGGAAACAATGGCTGATTAAATTAGCCATAAGAGCGGAGAAGAGGGGAGGCTAGCATTTGAGTGTGCATGAAAGGCAGGCACACAGCAATGATGAACATGTACCTGAAGAGGTTAAATTGGCTAGCTTTTCCGAATATTTGCCAAATAAATATGCCAATATTGCAATACTGCAAAGCTTCTAATGTTCCTAAAAAGGGTGAATATCACTAAGATTGTATTGACCCCTATTCAGCTTTCTGATGGTAAGATCACCTCATTAATATCCAAGTGACCGAAACCTATCTGGCAAGGTGAAAAAGATGGTAACCATTGATAAAATAACAGGCTATTAAATAACAAACTGCAATGTCATGCTTTTTTTTGGTTAATTAAATTGTAGAAACTGTCCAAAATTAAGCCAGATGTCCTGCGTTGCTGGTGGTATACTCAGTGCAAACAGAACAAGCCATGGCTTTTTCACACAGGCTGCAGAGGCTGATGGAAAAGTTATCGGGCGTTATTTGGGACGTATCATGAACATGTTTATTTGCTCAACAAAGAAGCAGAGCTTTTTTTACACTTCATTCAAATATGGTTCCTTTATCAACAAGCAAAAAATCGGTATTTTTAAAATGAAGAGGTAATGGATTCTTAACTAGTAGGGAAAAATATCCTTTTGTGGGATCCATAATAAGATTCCAATTCACAAAACCAGTAAACAATTAAAAAAGGCGATTTATCTAGACTTCCAAAATCATCCTTTTTTTTAGGGAGCAAGAACAGGCCATTTTTCATGGTGAAGAAGCAATGGTTTTGTTGTCAAAAAGCTATTTTCAGAGGGGCGGAGCTTGACCGCAGCCTAACTCAGACACATGTAAGGAGAGCTCCCTCTTTAGCATCCTTTTTCCACCCTTTGCTTCCACTAAAACGACTAAAATGGTGAAGGGCAACAAAGATAGGTTTGGGGAACCTGCCAGCACCCCCCATCCTCGAGATACCAGGGAGATTTACAGAAATTCCTGAAAAGAGACGGTTGTATCTCCTGCATCAGGGCCTAAGATGGCCGACGCTGGTGACTCTGCTTTGCAAGACAAAAAGGACTCAGACTATTCTGACATGGAAAGCATGTCGGATACAGCTACAAATACTGACACCAGGAACAATTGCATCTCTAAAGATACTTACGTCGCACACTTGCTTCCACCCTGGCTATGGCTATGAAACCAGTTCTGGCTGATCTGTCTGCCATTAAGGAAGAGCTGCAGCTCTCGGTACATAAAATGGAGAACATGGAGAAGGAGCCACTGAGACTCGTTCCTATGCCAAGTCCTAGCCAAAACCACTGATTTACACCATGAGCAGATTAACAGAGCGATGATTTTGATTGAGGATCAAGAAACAGAAATCGCAGGAAAAACATTCGTATAAAAGGCCTATCTGAAACATGGGCGCCGATGCGTTCTGGTCAATCCTGGACACTGGGTTCTCTGATCTACTGGGACCGGATCGCGCTTCTTCTGTCATGGTTGAAAGAGTTCATGCGCTATACGACCGCCCGAGAACAGGAGAAACCTCGAGAGATCTGGTCTGCGGCTCCTCTCTTATTTGGACACGACGGCCATCTTACGCGCAGCACGGGAGCGCGACAACATAGTCTTTGAATCCACAGAGCTCAGGTTCTTCCAAGACATCGCACCATCTAATTAGCGAAAAGAAGGATCCTCGGCCATTGCTGGATCCCTCAGGAGTAAGAAATCCAGTACGCATGGATGTATCCTTTCGGACTTTCCTTCCGTATAAGCGACGGCGCTACTTCATCACTCATCCCGGGACCTGACAAATATCTGGGAAGTGTTGGAATGCCCCCTCTTCAGATCCCTCATGGCTGCCCATGCCGGACCAGGAACCGCTGCCGCAGTTTACAGTGAAAGACCCGGCTCTGCAGTTAAGCGTAAAAGAAGGCCCAAACGGCTAAACAAGGAATGCCGTTAGAGCCCGCTACCCAGATGATCAGCTGTGACTGAGGACTGCGACGACTTAGTCTTGGAGATTCACACTGTTGTTGTCAGTGTACAGTAATTTCTGTAAACTGCCGCTGATATCCTTATTGCTCTATGTTCCATGTTCTCTCTATAGTCTGAGTTACATATTCTAAAATGCTGCAGAATTTTGCCCTTTATGATTATTACTTGAGGGCCTATGTTTACCCCTCTGTCCTATATTGCAGCACAGTCCCCTCCCCCATGTTTTAATAAGATACAGAGAGGTGGTAGATAGTTTGCTGGCCACTTTCCTATTGTCAGATAGTGGGAAATTTTTTCATGCCAGGAGGAGTTACCAGAGGGCCCTTTGCCTCGTGCAAATGACCCAGATTTATTGTTACAGTGTACACACACAGATTTGGCCATGAAGCTTATAATATTATGCTTTCCCACTGAAACTACCCTCTCCCTTATATTTCTACTCTAGACATTAGTGACCCTGTTACCCCACTGTTTTCATGGGTTGTCTACACTCCCTATGATAGGTTATTCGTAAGAATCTAGTTATTGCAGTCTAGGTGTTTGAATAACTCACTCCTATGTGATAAACAGCCAAAGGACAAGACTGCAGGATTCAGAGGCAAGTCGGTTTATTCTTAAATTGCCCACTAGAGGCCCTCATAATGTAACCATTACAGGTTTTGTTTCTGCTATCCTACCATTTACAGTTCCATAATTTTTACCCTTCATCACTGTGTTTTGTACAAGGGTGTGTTTAAGAAGGATGCTCTTTATGTATTTTCTGTTGTTTACCAGAAAAGGAGACATAGAACAACGTCTCTATTCAGACTATTAGTGTCTGCTCACGTGGTTGGTTGTTGTGAATGACTTTGAATGAGTTCTGAGCAGAGGCTCCCTTGGTGGTTCAAGCGGTACTGGACTGTCCAGTGAAGATTGTGAGGATTGGTAATCAGGTGTTACTGACTGGTCTTATAAAGGGAGTCGCCTTCCCATCAGGGTTGCGGTGATCAATTGTTCTGGTCTCAATCCTTGATTCCTGTTTCCTTTGTAGCTGCTGTTCGTGTCTGCATCTCCTGCTAACAGATAAGACATTTTCTTCTTTTTTTTTTTGTGCTTGATTTTTGCATTTTTTTCCCGCACTTTGGGGGGCTTCTGGGTCCCCTCCGGGGGCTTTTGCCCTTTCGTTTTTGTTCAGCCATGAGTTTGTACATTTGTTTTTCCAGTTTTTTCAGGGCTGCTGTTTTGATTTTGTTACACCAGAGAATAATTTAGGTGGTAGAGGTGTGTGTCTCAGGTGGTTTTTGAAATTAGTAGAGTTGGTGTTTTCAGGGTTTTTTGGGATTGCAGTAAGTGCCCTTCCTATCCTTTTCTATTTAGGTAGTTTGGGCCCCAACGTTTGCTCATACTTTTTTCTGTCTGTGTCAGTATTTCTTCTTGTCTAACCGCCATTACATGTTTTGGGGGCTTTCTATGTTTTTTGGGGATCTGCTCCGGGGATTTAGCTTTCCTCTTTCTATCTTTATTTTGTAGTTAGTTTTCAGGCTGTGACGGGGCCCGTCTGGCCCAAGGGGGGGAAAACGTTTCCACGGCTGCCTCTATTTTGGGGTGGTTGTCGGGGTACTGCAATCTATTTTTTCCCCAAACTGCGGGGGTGTATTGCCTTTTTTACCTGCCTCCTCGTCCCAAAAACATAACAGTTGGTAGTATTTACTACCTGACATCACGATTATTTTTTGACTTGCTCTAGGTGATTTCCCCTTTCTAAAAAGGGGACATCGCTTTGTGACTGATAGGGTTCAGTTTCAACTGCTACCTTGCCTTTTTCTGCTAACCCTCTTTTTTTTTCCCCCTTTTTTTTTTAAACCCTTTTTTTCCCCCCCTTTTTCCTCCCCCATTTTCACTCCCCGATTCCTGATGCATTTGGCTGAGCCCCCCACTAACTCTCTTTCCCTATTTTGGTCTACATCTCATCTCCCCCCCCCTTTCCCTCTTGTTTTTTGGGGTTTAAACCCTTTCCCCCCAGGCCCCGGGGGGGCCTCATGATCCATTTTTCCCCCTTTCCCTCTTGAATTTGGTTTGTTCCTTCAAGTAAGGACAAAAATGGATTTGAAAAAGTCTATCAATGAAAAAGGGGTTTGGGGGCACAAAAAAAAATACATCTTTTGTTAACCCCCTGAAGTGAGGAGAAGAAAAAATTTTCTTTTTTCAGGAGACGCACTTAACCACATAAACCCCATTCCTTCTTATCACAGTTCCAAAAATGGTTTATGCTGTGGAAAAAGGGGGGGGCATCGAAAGGGGTTGTTTTGCTTTGCATAAATCATTTGCCATTCAAATTATCTCTTTGTTTTCGGGGGGTAGCGGGGGGAGACTTTTTATAGTTAGGGGTGAAATTGGGGAAAAAGTTTTTCCCCCTTTTGTGAATGTCTTTCCCCAAAAAAGGGGGGGCAGTTTTCGTGGTCATTAAGACTTGGGACGTTTTTAAAACAGTTGAAAAGGGGGCCAAAAATTTGGGGGGGGATTTAAAAATTTTGGGGATTCCCCCCTTAATTTTATACCTCTCAGGCAGATCTGTCCCCCAAGAAAAAAAGGCCCCTTTGGGTCGCTTGAAAGGGCCCTTTTGGGGATTCACCTATGTGATTTTTTGGGGAACCCTTAAATTCCTCAGTAAAGGATTTCACTTTTTTTTCCCGGATCATGAAAACTTTACCGTTTTTGGATATTTTTTTTTTGTCCTCCTCGTTGTTCTGCCATTCCCCCACTTTTTTTTGGGGAAAAATGCTTCTTTCGCCATTCTCAGTTACGTAAACCTGCGTTGCTTTTTTCCCCAAACCCCTAATGGCGCTGGTTTTTTAATGCCCCCCCCCCCTATCCGGGGCCCGGACTTAGATCCCCAAAAAGTGGAATACTTTTTTTTTCGATTAACGGGGCCCCGCCCACCCTCAAACAATCGTTGGGGGGCCCTTTAAGGCTTAAAAACGCGGGATATGAAATTAAAAAATTGGAAACCCAAAAAGGGGAGGGAGGGCACAGAGGGGGTTAAAAGACTTTTTAAAATAAAATTACTTTTTCAGAGAAAGCACGAAAACTCCCCAACGCTTAAACTAGAAAAAAAACCTTTTATGACCTTAGGAGTTCTCTAAAAACCCCTTTTTAGTTAAGATTTTCCCCCTGCCTATATAAAAAATTTTTTTAAATTTTTTGGGAAACGGGGGGAAAAAAAAAGGGGGAAATAATGTCCTACTGTTTAAAAAAAAAACCCCCCCTTGTCATTTTTAAATAAGATACAAATTTCCCCGGGGGAAAAGTGACGGACAACACTAGAGACATGCAAGGGCCCCTTTCAAGTATTACCATCCCTATACAATCTTCTTTCAATCTAGTTTGATCATCACCCCAACAAAGTGACATGAAAAACGTTATTAAGTCTTTTTTGAATCAATAAATCTCCTAAAATTTCGCCATCAGAAGCACGAGAAAATACTACACCCCATTACATTGGAAGAACTGGGAAAACCGAAAAACTTAGCCTTTCCCTCACAAAAAAGGGCCCGGGCCCCGTGGCTTTAAAGGGGGTTTTTTTCAAAAAAAAATTTTTGGATCATAGGGCCCCCCTTTCTCAAGCTCTAAAAACCCCGAGGGGGTGGTGCAACCCCCCCAAAAAAACCCAAGAAGTCACATAGCTCTGTTTCCCCAAAACCCCGGGGGAAAGGCCCACCTTTGTACAAAATTTTTGGGAATTTCCCTCCTTAAAATAGTTTTAAAAAAAAAATGGGCAAAAGGGCCTAGTTAAACGCTTAGGGGGAATGACCCCCCCATTTTGGGGCCCCCAACATGGGTTTTGTGAAAGGGGGGGGAGGGAAAAAAAAAATTTTTTTTCCCCCTTGTGTCTTTCGTTTTCTGCTTGCAATAGAGATGGAAAAAAAATTTGCACTTTTGAGTAGGTTGAGCGATACTGCTCGTATCTAAAAAAAATGGATCGGAATGGTTTTCGCCGATTCACTAAAAATTTGTCGATATCCGATTCCCATCCGGGGGAAAAATCCAAAATTTAAACTTGGGAACAAAAAACGACTTTAAAAAAAAAACCCTTCTTGCCGGTTGGGTTTAAATTTTCATGAAGGAAAACAAAAAGCTAAGAGAATGTATTTTGGGGGGGGGTTGAGGGGGAAAATTTTTAAAGGGATACATGTTTTCCCAATGCATTGGATAGCTTTAAAAATATTTTTTTTTGGAAATACTTTTTGGGGGGACTAAAAAAATTGAAAATTTTTTTAAAATTTTTTCTATTTTGGAAAAAATTTTATTTTACACAACTTCCATGCTCTTCACTTTTTTAAATTTTTTTCCAGGCCCACTTTCCCCCTTTTAATCTTCAGCAGCAGCTCTTTTTTTCTCATCAAATTTTCTTCATCTTCACCTTTTTTAATCTTCTTGTATTCATTTTTTTTTTCATTACTCATTTGTTATTTTTAAAATTTTTAAATTTTTCTTCATATTCAAATTCTTTCTTTTTCCCCCTTTTCCCTTTTTCTTTATTTCTTATTTGGACAGGTTCCCCGTATTTTAATCTGTAAAAGTATGTTTTTTCATCCTTCCGTTCTTTTCTGTCACAAAAGATTTAAATTACAACGTTTTTTTCCCCGGGTTTAGTTTAGTGGCAGAGGCATTTTCCAGGGGCACCAAAGGGGGGAAAAAAAGGGCTCCCCCCATACAAAGCTTAGTCTTCTTTTTTAGAATTTAGAGCATATATTTTGCTTTTTTTTGGTCTTTTACTTCATGTTCTTCTGTTTTTGATTTCTGCTTATTGTTCTTCTGTCTCTTGTTTGTTTCTTTTTTTTTGGGGTTTTAAACCTTTTTTGCCCTGTTGGTGTTTCTTCTGGGTAATCTTTTATTTTTTTTTTTGTGATGGTGTTCAGGGGGTTTTGGCTTCATGCTTTTTTCCTTGTTGTCGTCTTTTTCGGGGGGGTTTTTAAAGGTGTCTAATTTCCGGAAAACAGCTGACGTTACGGAACCCGAGGGTTAGAGGAGCAAGAGAAAGGGGAAATAACGAGGCCAGCTGACGGGTGGGGAAAACCCGGACGGGTTTGCAAAAGGAAAAGGGGCAATGTCACAAAAAAAATTAAACCAGTGACTTTTTCTGTGACAGGTTATAAGCGGAGGTACCTGTGCCCCCAAAGCATTTCCCGGCCCGCAGACGTTGGTGGAACTCGGAACGGAAAAATGGAGGCCCGGGGCCCAAAGGGGCCCGGGGGGGGAAAACCCCTTTTGGGGGGTACTGGACCCGGGGGGTGCAAAAGGGAAAAGAGGAAAAGTCAAAACCCGGGGTACCAGTGCGTTATGTGACACGGTTCAAAACAGGAGGTACTGTGCCCCCAAAAACTACAAGGACCAAAAGCGTTGGTGGAACTCGGATACGGGGATGGGGGCCCACCTAGGCCAAAGGATGGGGAAAAACCGTTGACGGTCGGGGGCCCCCGGGAGGGGGTTAGCAGAAGGAAAAGAAAAAATTGCCCAAACCCGGTTTACCGCTGCGTTATGTGAAAAGGGTTTTTACTAAGCAGGGGGGGTACCTTTTCCCCCAAAAGCCTCCCAAGGCCAGCAGAGGGTTGGTGGAACTCGGATCGGAGATGGAGGCCCCGGGGGCCCCAAAGGCATGGGGAGAAACCAGTTAAACGGTATTCCCCCCCGGAGGGGGTAGCAAAGGGAAAAAAGAAAAAATTTGTCACAACCGAGTACCAGCTACGTTACTTGACCGGTTACTAAGGGGGGGAAACCTGTCCCCCAAAGCACTACAAGGCCCAGCAGCGTTGGGGGAAAACCGGGAAATACGGAGAGGGGGGCCCCCTGGGCCCAAAGGGCACTGGGGGAGAAACCAGTTGACGGTATCCCCCCCGGGGGGAAAAAAAAGGAAAAAAGAGGCAATGTCACAACGGTCCCAGCTGCGTTACTGTGAGGGGGTTTTTATAAGAAAGGAGGTACCTGTCCCCCAAAGCCCCCCCCAAGGGCCAGCAGACTTTTGATGGAACTCGGATAGGGAGATGGGGGCCCCCGGGGGCCCAAAAAGGAAATGGGGAAAAACCGTTGACGGTACCCCCCCGGGGGGGTAAAAAAGGGAAAAAAGGGGGGAAAGTAAAAAAACCGAGCCCAGTGGTTAGGGTGAAGGTTTTAATAAGCGGGGGGCCCCCTGGGCCCCCCCCCAAAACCCCCTCCCAAACCCCCAAAGCAGACTTTTGGGGGAACTCGGTACGGGCTGGGGGCCCCCTAGGCCAAAGGAAAGGGGGGAAAAAACCCAGTTGAGGGTACCCCCCCGGGGGGGGTTTTAGAAGCGACCATGAAAATGAAGTTGGGGGGACGCCCCCCCGTCCGTTTTTTCCCAAAATCCACGCCCTACAGTGGGTGCTTGCCCTTTTTGTCACAAGGGGGAAAACCCGGGGCCTTTTTTATTTACACCCCCCACAGAACTGGAATCACCTAAATGCACCCCCATAGAGTCGGCAAACCCGAATGCCCCACGACAGCAATCTTATTGGAGGTTTTTGACTTTAACTGCCAGGAAACAGCTGTCGTGCGATCGGGGCTGGCCATGAGTCAGTACCCTGCCAATTACTTACGAGCAACAATGGCGGTTTTTGTACCCCAGGGAGTAGAGTTCAGGGGAAAAAAGATAAACAAAAAGGGGGACAGGGAAAAAAGTTCCCCCAAAAGTTATTTAATCTGAAAACGGACGGGGAAAATTTAGGTGGATCCTGCCTTGTTCATTTTTAGAAAAGTAAACCCGGGGTTCATTCTTGGGGATAGTCGCATGCGCGGTTTGTTTTCTACCCCCCTGCAGCACTAAAAAAACGCTCCCATAATTTACTGGCAGCGGGCAAGCGCAACCCCCCAAGGGATAAAGGCAAGCTCTGGCCCCCAAACCAATTAAAAGACCCCCAAAAAATTTAAAAGGGGGGAAAAAGGGTTGGGGTTTACTTAGAGGGGGAAAACCCCAAATTTTTTTGTCACCCTCTTTTTGGAAACGTTTTTTTCCGGTGACTGGGGGCCCTTTTCGGATGGTTTTAGACCTTGCTGGCGCTGTCACAAAACTTTTCCCCCCTTTGTAAAAAACAGCTCTTGCCCGTGCCCAAAAAGGGGGTGCTTCTGTCCCCCTTGTTTTTTTGAGGTTTTTTCACTGCCCAGGGACAGAGCTGCTTTGTAAAAAAAATAGCAGCAGCTTCTCGGGGAATGTACAACGTAGGATTGCACCGTGTGTCTTGGACTCCTGCATTTTACGGTCCCGGTTCCCGGTGTGTTGAGGTTTGTAGTTGTCCGGGGTTTTTGCGGGGGTTTAGGGGGGGGTAAACCCATATCTGAGGGGTTTGAGAAATTTGGGGGATGCGGCCCCCCGTTTCTGGCACAAAACATGAAAAAACCAGTTTCTGGACTCCCAAAGGGCCCCAAAAAAAGGGTGTCCTCGGAAGAGGCGTCAAAATTTTGCTCCCCTGCATCACCCAAAACCCCCGTCTACATCTGACTAGGGGTTTTTGAAACCCCCCCTCTGTGGGGTTTTTTTCCCCCCCATTTACTTCCTTTTTCCCCACCCCCCCCACAAGTGAGCCCTCCCCCCCCCTTTGTGGGGAAACCCCCGTTGCGCTGACTGCCCCGAAGGAAATTTTTTTTTGGGGACCCTCAAACACTCCCCCTCTTCCAAAACCTCTTCCCCTTTTGTGCTTTAGTTTATTTTAAAAAGGGGGGGGAAAAAAGGGGAAAGTCATGCTGACTGTGTTTATCTGCACCCCCTGGGGGTTTTAGCCCTCAAACGCAGGAAAACTTTTGCAGGAACGGGGATAGGAGGGGGAAATTTGTGTACAGGGATTCCTGAAACCCCTTGGGGTTTGGGGCAGAACACGCACCCCCATGGCAAGATCTGTCCGGCCCCCAAAACTTGCCCAATGGGCAGTGGGGAAGTATGCCCTGGCCAGGGGATGGTCCCCCGCATCGGGGTAGGTGGACCCTGCTATGAGGCGTTTAGTAGCAAGTTTAATTTTTTCCCTCGACTTTTTTGCGGCAGGGACAGCTTCCTGCTGAAAAAAATCGGCTTGGCACTTTTTATTGGGGGACCCAAAACCCCTAAGTTCCTGAAACTGTCAGTCCCCACCCCTGAAAAGACGCTTTAAAAGGGGCAGGGTTTTGCAAAGCCGCATTCGACCCCGTGCCTTTGGTTGGGTTTTCCAAATTGGCTTTTTTTCCATGCCGGGGTACTGATGTGTTTTTTGTTCTGGGGGGACGATGACTGTGAATTGCGCTGTGGGGGGGAATAACATTTTTCTATGGAACGTGCCGAGGTTTTCCTGGGATCCTTTTGAGGGAAACCGACAGGTGTGTGTGAGTGGAGGGGGGGCCGAACAGACCGAAGATTAAGTGTGCTGTAGGTTGGCCCCCATCCGTGTGTCTTGTAATCGCTACGTGCTTTGTCGTCGTTTCCACATATTTTGGTTTAGGTTACTGATATTTTTACCCTTTTAATTTTTTTTCAACCCCTTTCATTTTGCATAGCAAATATCTTACAAGTCTGTCAAAAAGGCCCCGCGTCAAGTCATGGGGCGCCAATTTTTTTTCTAAAGTGCTCCCAACGGTGCCCCCAAATGGAGGACAGGAAGCGGTCGCAGCACTCTCCCTCCTCTTTGACCTTGGGGAAAAACCCTTTCCCCAGAGCTGTCCCCCACCCCCGTTGCACGCCCGTTTGGGCTCGGACTTCATCTCTCCCAAACCCCTTCCAAACCCCGCTGCTGTTGGTTTGGGGGCACACCCCTGCTCCCAAACCCGGCCCTGGTCTCATCATCATCATAAAATGCGTTTGCGGTGTGCTTTTCATCGGCACTGGCTCACCCCTCTTCGATTGAGAGGACACAGCTGTTGCGCTCACTGATACTCCCTCTTTTAAATTGCAGAATGCTGCTTGCCTGTCCCGGTTTGCGACCAACGTTTTTTTAAACAAAAGCAAGCTCGCTGGCTCCCGTACGAACTATTGACTGCCTGGGAAATTTTTCAGGCGGGAAAAAGACAGTTTTTGTCAACAGTTTTGGTTTCCGAGAGGGGGGGAAAAGGGAATTGAAGTGATGCATTGGTGCCACCAACAAAAAACGGCTTAATTTTTTTCTTTCCCGCGCAGGGGGCACCCGAGCCCCTCCAAAGTGCGTAAAGGAACGCTCAGGGAAAAAAAGGTGGATGCTGTGTCACGGGGCGGCAGCACCCAAAAGAATCCCCCGCCCTCCCCCTGCTAAACCCCCCCGGGGCCCGACCCGGGCCCCTTTAAAAGGGGACTTTTATTTGGGGGAATAAAGAAGTCAAAAATTTTTAAGGGCCAAGTGTGGTTATTACCAGAGCGAATTTAACACGAAACACAATGTTCACAATCTGGAAAGGTACTCCTTTGTCACTTTTGTGTTTCAAAAAAAGATTGGATAGGATGAACGCGCAAATAATAGTTTTTAATTTTAAATGGAATGGAGCAGAACCATTGGGATAAATAAAAAGGATGAGGCACTGGACACGTCAGCGAGTACAAGCACCCAGTGCTTGAACAAGTAATGGAGGTTGTGACTCAAAAAATAAAAAAAACAGACTGAATTGCACTGAAACACAACTGTTCACAATTGTGAAAGGCTACTCCTTTGTCTACTTCTATAGTGTTTGAACCAATGTATTGGATAGGATGGAAGCGCGTCACACAAATTTGATTATATTTTAAATGGAATGGAGCAGAACCAATTGGAGATAAATGAAAAGGTGAGGCACTGAGACACGCTCAGCAGGTCAAGCAGCGGGGCTTGAACAAGTAATGGAGGTATGTGACTCAAAAAATAAAAAACCAGATGAAGTGAAATGAAACACAACTGTTCACAATCTGTGAAAGGCTACTCCTTTGTCTACTTTATAGTGTTTAACCAATGATTGGATCGGATGGAAAGGGCGCGTCACACTAATAGATTATATTTTAAATGGAAAGAGCGAACCAATTGGGATAAATGAAAAGGATGAGCCACTGAGACACGCCAGCGGTAAAGCAGCATGCTTGAACAAGTAATGGAGCGTGATGGGGCACCCAAAAAATAAAAAACACGATGAAAGTGAACACTGAAAACAAACTGTTCACAATCTGTGAAAGGCTACTCCTTTGTCTACTTCTATAGTGTTTGCAACCAATGTATTGGATACGGATGGAAGCGCGTCACACTAATAGTTAAATTGCATGGAGCTTCAAGAATTACACTGAAGAAAAAAAAAAGAGTCTGTGAGTGACACGTGCAGATGCCTACGACAGCGTTGCATGCAGAGCAAATTGCAGCGTCACCTGCACTCACACCACCTTGCAGAGCTGTTAAAACAACACTGCAGGCAAAGGAAGCTTTACACAGCGGTTGGTGCTAGCCTGCCTACAGCATAGTACACTAAATCGCAATCTCTAACTGTCCCTCAGAGTCAGCACAGCAGCGTTCTGTCCCTTACTGAATTCACAGCACAGTGACGCTAAAATGGCGGCGGCGCCTTTTATTGTGCATTCTGACATCATTTCAGCATCCAATCACAGCCATGCCATTAGTTAAACATGACCGCAGCAGTACAGGATGTGCCCACACTTCTTAGGATTCCTCATTGGCTGACTAAATCACATGCCTCTCAAAGATTATGGGAACTTCCGATTCCGGTATACGATATATGGAAAATATCGAAAACTAAGTATACCCGATACTTGCGGTATCGTATCGCTCAACACTACTCTTGAGTGTAGATGCCGGAAGGCATTCGACAGGGTGGACTGGACGTACATGAGACTGACTCTTTTACTTTTGGATTCCCTCCCGGTTTGTCAGTCCATCCTGTCCCATGTATAAAGCCCCGACGGGCAGGTTGGTAGTTAAATGGCACATTGTCGGATAGCTTTGTTTATCTCTAACGGGACGCGACAGGGTTGCCTCTCTCCCCTTCTCTATTTATCTTATGTTGGAACCCCTTTACAACATATTCGAGAACTTACCGCAGTATAGCGGAGTAGCCTTTGGCAAGACTGATTTTACGATTTTTGGATACGCAGATGACCTACTCTTTCTGACTTCAGCTCCCTGAAAGATTTGCCTGCTCTATACTCCGCTTTGCTCTCCTTCGGCAAACTCTCTAACTATAAATTAACGCAAACAAATCGGAAGTCCTTCATGTTTCTGTCCCGGCTACGGTCCGAATGCAACTGCAGTCGCTTCTACCATTTCAATGGACAAGCAGGTACATAATATATCTGGGAATTAAATTCTCTCCATGCTTACGGGATCTATACACTTTGAACCACATACAACTGCTTGACCAGCTTCCAGCTTTATTAGAAACATACCGACACCCGCTTTTGTCATGGTTTGGGAGGAAATGTGTCTTGTCTTCTTACATATTCCCCAAAGTGCTATATGTGCTATCCATGACCCCCACTAAGGTTCCCAAGTCCTTCTTCAGTAAACTGCGCTCATTATTCTTGAAATTTCTATGGTCTCTAAGAGAAAGAGCCTCCCTTATGCCCTTATGGCAAGAAAGAGTACTGACGGAGGAATTGGGTTACCTGACCCTGAAAAAAATATTATCAGGCCCTTCAGGTCCAAAGATGGCCGGAATATCTGAATCCCTCTAAAGATTGGCGATTAGATTTATGGAGCACGGAATTATGGGACTCCCCTCCGTTGGAGGCGCTCTGGTATCCTGATAAAGCATTCACTAGGCCAGCTGCGAATTCACTTATCCTACGGGGCACGACTAGTGTCTGGCGAGATATCAAAGCCTCCCTGGGCATTACTATACCTAAGGGCCTTCCGTGCAGTATGATACCTGGGTTGGTGGATAAACCTTCAATATATCAAGCTACCCTTTGGAACAAATTGAGTCATCTCAGAGTGTGGGAGGTTCTAGGAAAGGGAGGTGTCTGTCTCGGGATGAACTTTCGCAGGTCCCGGGCTTTGAGAAAGTAGACTTTTCACGTACGAACACTTCCGACATCTGTGCCACCTAGCAATCCCTTTACTGCAGATGCAGACGCCTTGGGGGAATTAGATCGATTATTCCAGACGACGGGTGTGGGGGCCAGACCTCTTCGGCGCATTTTGCCCATACTCTCTCCACCTTTCACAGACACCTATCCTTCCTTTCTTCATTCTTGGGAAAGGATCTAAAGCTCACATTTACTGTGCAAAAATCGACAACACCTTCTCCGCCATTCACATGGATACTCGGTTTGCACTAGGTTAAAAGAGTTGCATTATAAAATCTTAACTAGATGGTATCACACCCCGACACTGCTACATCAATTGGGCCTCCTCGGATCTGACCTGTGTTGGAGATGCAATACACTTCGTGGGGATATTAAGCACATATGGTGGGACTATCCATTAATTCGGGATTATTGGAAACAAGTACTGACCCAGATACGTAGGTGTCTCTTGTGTCTGCGGAGACCACTTCATCCTTCATACATGTAGTACTCCATCTCCTAGCAGTCGACTATAAACCGCACAGGAAAAGTTTAGCAACACAGTTATTCAATGGCAGCGAGTGCTCTCATACCGACGCATTGGCGTCAAACCACTTCCCCGACGTTGGCACAATGGATTGCTAAAGTACAATCTATTAGACGCTTTGAGGAAAGTTCTATAATATGAATGGACGACATTATCTGTTTATGAAAACCTGGCAACCTTGGTTGGCTGTCCATGACAATGTCTGTTAAAGCCTGGATTCAGGAACATTACCCGTAGTCCTGCGGTCCTCTCCCCATTCCCCCCTTCTCTGCCAGACCTTTCCTTTCCTTTTCCCCCTCCACTCCAACTGCTCCTCTTCTTTTTCTTTCACATTTTTCCTACACTCGGTACCAGCTCTCTTTCTGATGCTGACTAAGTTCTTCTATTATTCACCAACTACTTCTACTTCCCCCCTTTTTTTGACCATACATCATTCTCATCTCTCGAACTCACCGTATTCGGTCCAAGGCTTACGCTTATCTCACTTGTCAAAGTGCTTTATAGACTGGAATAAGTCAATTCTCTATACAGGTTGGAAGACCCGGGTATATTAAATATACACCGTTACTGATTTGTTTAGTTTTACATCCGTTCATCAAAATGTGAAGATGAACCAGAAAATTAATTGGCTTTACAACCGTTGGATGATGTTTTCTGGACTCATAAAGTCATATTGTCATTACATATGTAAGTTCACACTGATAACGTTGTCTAATTGTATGACCTAAAAGATTATTGTATTATCTTAATTCTGTATTGCATTTCAAACAAGAATACTCTAATAAATATGTTTACAACAAAAAAAAAAAGCTATTTTCAGAGACGTTTGTCAGTGTACCATCGAGAAAGCATGCAATGCGTCAGAAGTAAAGTCTATAACTATTAAAACACAATGCGCAGTAAGGAGATGTGTGACTTCTGTTGTTGAGCAATGGCAGTGACAGCGGCAGAAATCATACAGCAGAGAATTTAGAGATGTCTGGCAATGTAGGGCCATAAACAGCAACCTCAATGGCAGCTGTAAAGTCAAACACTCCACAATATAGCCAGCAGGCAGCGAGGAGATGTGTTTCTGGTATGGTTGTGCAGTGAGAGTGGCAGAAGTGCACGGTAGAGCATTAGGATGGGCAGGCAACAACATATCCGACGGTGTGGGTCAAACAACGGCAACCTAGGCACCAGCAGTACCACTGTGTACATGAAATGATCTATAGGGATGGAGTAGATGCCCAGCCATGCATGGGCCATCAGCATGGATGGTAGTAGAAGGATGCGTAGAAGACCGAAAACAACAGTTGGGCAGATAGATGCTATGGACGATTTAATCATTGGCATCAGCCATAGGTGAATGAAAGTCAATACTGATCCATGCTTGATTGATTTTGACAAATGTAAACTTTTCCACACTTGCATCAGATAACCAGGTCTGCTTGGATGTGAGAAAGCCTGCAGCCATGCTAAGTACCCTCTCTGATACTACACTGAGGGATGGACATGAGAGTATGCCAATACAAACTTGGGATTATGGCTCAGGGTATCTGCGGGGAAGAAGGGATATAGTATAGGTGTGACTGGACCTGGCTGATCAGCAGGTTCATCTCTATTTCCTGTAGCTATCAGGTTGAAGCAATGGCAGATAAAACATCTGGTCCAAAATGTCAAATATACTGTAGCTGTTGCTGCGTCATCTACTTGCAGGATTAAGGTTGGCGCAGGAGGGGGAGCTTTAGGAATGTAGGGGAAGATATTAGCATTTATTACATTAGAATTTTTTATTTGCTTTTACTGGGGACACTTTTAAATTTGGCAGAATTCCATCAGCACGTCTCTTTCTCTTCTCTCACAAAATTACAAGTGGCAGGAAAGGTGGGCAGCTGTGGGAGAAACTCATCACGACTGCTGCGCTCAGTTTAGGAACCTTTGACACTTTATAAGAAGTCAAAGATGCACCTGGCTGCTTTAGTCATCTAGTTCATCGCCGGCAGGTTGGATACTCACGACTAGAGAAGAGCGAACTTGTTTGGAAAAAAATCACTGAATCCGAATGTGCCATATTCATGTCAAATTTATGTTTGGCGCATTTATGTTTGGCGACCGTTTTCTAAACATATTTGCTCTTCTCTAATTACATCTCTAATTACAAACGATCACAGAATCCAAATGTTCCGTAATCTTGCCGAATTTATTTTTGTCAAATTTATGTTTGGCGACCATTTTCTGAACATGTTTGCTTATCTCCAATTAGTAGTGCATATGAGCGAATATGTTTGAAAATGATTGCCAAACATAAAATTCGGCACGAATATGGCACAATCGAATTCGCTCGTTTGCTCTTCTCTAACGGTGAGTATCCAACCTGCCTGCCGAATCAGCAAATGGCACATTTAGATTCGGTGATCGTTTACCGAACAAGTTCGCTCATCTCTACTACAAGAAGAAGCAATGAAGCGGGGGAAAAAAGAAATTAGCGCCCTTATTCCCTTTACCTTCACACTACGCCAATAGCAGGAGGAGCTGAAGTAACGCTGCACTAGACATAACACAATGTATTATATTTTTCTGCACTGTCCTTGATTTACTGTCTTTTACATGTAATGCGTACATAACTCTTCACCTTCTTGTATATTCTATTTCTCGATACATTCCCATTCGCCTTACTTTTGTGCTGTAGAAGTCACCTTTGCACAGTTCTCATATTACATCCTCTGTAATTTACCCACACTCATGTTTTCCTTTGAAAGTGAATATCGTAGCTGAAACATAATATATGTCAGTACCGCGGAAGATGAATCTGAATCTTCATTGCACGTTACTAGCTCAAACATATAGCACAGCGCTCATGCATCACAGCGAAAAAAAAGTTGACAAAACAATAACTCTCGGTAAACAACAGTCTAACTTTGCCGTCTAGATTAATGATAGGAGTTTATTTTGCCACATAACATACCCCTCTGGACATGTTCATTGGGAATTTTCTAACATCTGCTACATTTTTTTTTCCAGCTCAGTGTTTCAAAGGTAAAAGAGTTTAGGCAGGTGATCGAGAAGGAAAATGAATAATAGTAATTTGTAATGGCCTTTCAGGAGAGGGATATGTTCCAAAGCTCCATTTTTTTTCATGCATTTGCTCCTAATGTATAAGAATAAGACGGGATATTTATGACCGAAGTTTTAAAA
>JARQOD010000008.1:158735931-158797020 GCA_033576555.1 Oophaga sylvatica
AAGGTGAAGATGAAGAATAATTTGATGAAAAAGATGATGCTGCAGAAGATTATGAAGGAGAAAGTGTGTGAAAAGTTAAAAAGGTGAAGATGAAGAGCATGGAAGTTGTGTAATATACATATTTGCCAAAATATAAAAAACGTTAACATTGTCAATTTCTTCGTCAATCCGAACATCTTTAAAAAAAAAAATATTTATGCTATTCCATTTGATTGGGTTAAACATCTATGCCTTTAATGTCTCCTCAACCTTCCCCAATACATTCTACATTACTCTTTCTTGTTTTCCTTCATGTACAATTAACCAACAAGGCAAGAATGGGTTTTTTTTTAATTTCGATATTTTGTTCCCATAGACTTACATGGGACTTCCGGTATCGGTATCGGGTATCGCCGATATTTTAGTGATATCGGCGATACCATTCCGATTCCGATACTTTAGGATATCGGAAAGTATCGCTCAACTCTAATCTGACGCCTTGCCTCCCTCCAGATATGCACTCTCCGCTGCCCCTTCAACCACTAGGGTAGACTACTGCCTTTCCAACGTGGCGAGATAGAGCTACCAGAAGGATAATTCTGGTACAGTCCCGGCCATCTCCATCAGTTTATTTAGAAGAAGTCTATTAGCTAACCCTGTGATGAATTGATCCCGGAACAAGCGATCTACCTCTCGGAACACCCCGATTGGCCTCTGGGTCTAGCCACTGCACCTCATTCAACGTCTCCTGTAAGGTATTAGAGTATCACAACAGGGACTCACATTCCCTTTGGGGGCGATTGAAGAACAGGATTGAAGCGGGAGCACACAGGCCCGACCTCCCGAGCTCCCCTCTAACAGTTCCAAGATTTTCTCTAATGTATTCCTCTCTGATTCTGGATGTACCATCACCATCTGCCTAGCGTCGCCCTCTAGTACATTTAATGCCAACTCTGCTAGCAACGTGGGATCCAGATAACAGATCTGCATAATACTCCAGTACCTCTCAGCCCAATCTTGCAATGTCATGTTACTCCCGTCATATTTCAGCATGTGCTGAAGTAAAGCTCCTACTGGCACATACCCTCTAAAAGTGGCTGCAGCTGCCAGGGGGTCCGCGACCAGCAGGGAGCTACTGGTGCGGCGGGGTCATTTCTTTCCTCGTCTCCATCCATGACAAGCACTGGATCCTGCCAACTACGCCAAAAATGTAAATGACCAGAGATCCGAAGAAGATCCAATTGAGTCACAAACTGAGACGGAGGCAGAAATAACAACACTGTCTTTACTGAAATGGAGGTTGAAGTGAGATTCAGTATTGTATAAAACAGCCACAGATTCCCTTAGTAGTAACACTCACTCAGCCAGGGCTGAAATCAAAGTAAATTTAAGTGTATTACCCTGAGGATATTGAATAAATTTACCTAACCAATATGTCAAAAACAAGGTATTCAATAAACTATATGAAAAACAGGTGTAAATCTGATGAAGAGATCTTATGGGAACCCCTTGGATGGCACACTGAATATAAAACTTATCAAAACCAACAATATCAATGTATAAAAAGATAAGTCGTTCTTATATACTTAATCGAGGAATACCCACTTATCTATTGTTACGGTACCATAAACCTGAGGTTTGAATGACAAGAGTGTGCAAAGCAGTAATCAAAGCAAAAGGTGGCTACTTTGAAGAACCTAGAATATAAGACATATTTTCAGTTGTTTCACACTTTTTTGTAAAGTGTAATGTATAATTCCACATGTGTTAATTCATAGTTTTGATGCCTTCAGTCTGAATGTACAACTTTCATAGTCATGAAAATACAGAAAAATCTTTGAATGAGAAAGTGTGTCCAAACTTTTGGCCTGTACTGTACTTCTTCTCCTGATATTACGCCTGCCTTTTTAGAAAACACCAGTGATTGTCTTACCGCTGTCTCTAATATTATGTCCTCCCTGTATCTGAAACTGAACCTGTCAAAAACGGAACTCCTTGTGTTTCCTCCCTCTACTAACCTACCTTTGTCTGACATTGCCATCTCCATGTGTGGTTCCACCATTACTCCCCAGCAACATGCCCACTGTTTTGAGGACATACTTGATTCCAAGCTTTCATTCACCCCCAACATCCAATCAGTGGCTCGCTCTTGTTATCTCCACCTCAAAAACATCCTAAGAATTCAACCTTTCCTTACTTTCGACTCTGCAAAAACTCTTACTGTTTCTCTTATTCATTATCATCTGGACTATTGTAACTCTCTACTAATCGGTCTCCCTCTTACCAAACTCTCCCCTCTCCAATCTGCCTTGAATACTGCAGCCAGAATCATATTCCTCACCAATCGTTATACCAATGCCTGTTATGTTTCGGTAGCTGAGGAGAAATTGCAAAAATAGCAAAAGTAGTAATACACCAGAGAGGCTGGAAACTATTGGATTGCAGTACCCTAAACTAACCGCCACACTAGAAGTAGCCGTGGAGCGTACCTACGGTGATCCTAGACGAATAGATGAAATCTATCTGCCCCAGAGCAGATTCCCCAAAGAAATAGTAAGCCCCCAAACATGTAATGGCGGTTAGACAAGAAGAAAATACTGACACAGACAGAAAATAGAATGAGGAAACGCTGGAGCCCAATCTGTCTAGATAGAAAAGTATAGGAAAGAATTCTGACTGCAACCCAAAAAAACACCCTAACAAAAATACCAACACTTCTGATTCACAAAAAAACCTGAGATCACACGATCTCTACCACCTAAATCAGATCTCTGGTGTAACACACAGCAATTCAGCAAAAAAGTTACAAAGGAACAGGGCAAAAGTGCAAATACAAAATGAGCACAAGTGCAGCGCCAGACCCCAAAAGGGGACCAGGCTGAAGTCACCTGCAAGCAGCAAAACAGGCAAGGAAAATCCAACCAGAGGGAAAAAAACAGCAAATCACTTATCTGAAAGAGAGCAAGAATGCAAGCTGAGCTTCATGCAAAACCAGGAAGAACAATTGATCACCAGCAAGGCTGATGGGAACTCAGGTCACTTATATCAGACCATTCAGAGCCAGCTGAAGGCCATTCAGCAATTAGTTCATTACCCTCAGCAACCATCGGAGGGAGCCCCAGCTCAGAAGTCGCCTCCAGAGTATTCACAACAAATGCCTCTACCTTGTGCAAGTCATTACACTGTTTACCATCCATTCCAGAATCCAGTACAAACTTATTACCCTCACCCACAAAACACTCCATGGCTCAGGACCACCCTACATCTCCTCCCTTGTCTCAGCCTACCATCCAACCCGTGCCCTCCATTCTGCTAATGACCTGAGGTTAGCATCCTCAATAATCAGAATCTCCCACTTCCGTTTCCAAGACTTTTCACGTGCTGCGCCAATTCTTTTTAATGCACTACCCAGGTTAATACGATTAATCCCCAATCCCCCAGTTTTAAGCGTGCACTAAAAACACAAATGTTCAGACTGGCATACCACCTCCACGCATTAACCTGTCACTGTTGCCCATTCAAAAAAATTTTCTATCATAATCAGGTACCTCGTATTATGTTCTCACCCGCTTTATGCATTTCATAGCCCTCTGTGTCTGTGTCATACTTTGGCTGTTAACTAGTTCATGCAGAATTACATGAACACCCGATTCTTACCTATGGCTGGTCCGAACAATGAAAGCAATTGTTACCATCTACCATTCGTGTCTCCTCTTTTTCCTCATAGATTGTAAGCTTGGGAGCAGGGCCCTCATTCCTCTTGGTATCTACTTTGATCTGTGTTTATTGTTATGCTGTAATGTCTATTGTCTGTATAAGTCCCCTCTATAATGTAAAGTGCTGCGGAATATGTTTGAGCTATAGAAATAAAATTATTATTATTATTATTAAATGGAAGGAGTATTATACCACTGCAAATCTACCAAGACCCGGCCGTCCTTCTAAACTTTTATCTCAAACAAGGAGAAGACTGATCAGAGATGCAGCCAAAAGGCCCATGATCACTCTGGAAGAACTTCAGAGATCTACAGCTGAGGTGGGACAATCTTTCCATAGGGCAACAATCCGTCGTACACTGCACAAATCCGGCCTTTATGGAAGAGTGGCACAAAGAAAGCCATTTCTCAAAGATATCCACAAAAAGTGTCATTTAAAGTTTGCAACAAGCCACCTGGGAGACACAACAAACATGTGGAAGAAGGTGCTCTGGTCAGATGAAACCAAAATCGAACTTTATGGCAACAATGCCAAAGGATATGTTTGATGTAAAGGCAACACATCCCCACTGTCAAACATGGTGGTGGCAGCATCATGGTTTGGGCCTGCTTTTCTTCATCAGGGATAGGGAAGCTGGTTCAAATTGATGGGAAGATGGATGGGGCCAAATACTGGACCACTCTTGAAGAAAACCTGTTGGAGTCTGCAAAAGACCTGAGACTGGGACGGAGATTTGTCTTCCAACAAGACAATGATCCCAAACATAAAGCAAAATCTACAATGGAATGGTTCACAAATAAAGGTATCCAGGTGTTAGAATGGCCAAGTCAAAGTCCAGACCTGAATCCAATCAAGAATCTGTGGAAAGAGCTGAAAGCTGCTGCTCACAAGCGATCTCCATCCAACCTCACTGAGCTTGAGCTGTTTGCCAAGGAAGAATGGGCGAGAATTTCAGTCTCTCGATGTACAAAACTGTTAGAGACATCCTCCAAGTAACTTGCTGCTGTAATCACAGCAAAAGGTGGCGCAACAAATTATTAAGTTAAAGGGGCCAAATAATTTTGCACACCCCACTTTTCAGTTTTTTTCATTTCCACAAAAATTAAAAAAAAACAATGATTTTCATTCAACTTCACAATTGTGTCCCACTTCTTGTTGATTCTTCCCCAAAAATTAACATTTGGTTTCTTTATGTTTGAAGCATGATATGTGGGAAAAGGTTGAAAAGTTCCAGGGGGCCGAATACTTTTGCAAGGCACTGTATATAAGTCAGTTTTTTGATTTGTATGCATTGACCTTGTGACTGGGCACTAAACCCTTTAGCTTCAGGTGATTTTAATCACAGCAGGATCACTACTAGTGTTGAGCGATAGTGCTCGATATCTAAAAATATCGTATCGAAATTGTATCGCCGATAGCACTAAATATCGTCGATATCCGATTCCGATACCGGAAGTCCAATGTAAGTCTATGGGAACAAAATATCGCAACTAAAAAAAACCTTTATTTCCTTGTAAACACTAAATATACACACATAGAATACATATATATATATATATATATATATATATATATATATAAAATTACATGTCATTGTGACATATATATATACATATATTTATAGTTTATACAC
Source organism: Oophaga sylvatica (assembly GCA_033576555.1). Classification (NCBI taxonomy): domain Eukaryota; kingdom Metazoa; phylum Chordata; class Amphibia; order Anura; family Dendrobatidae; genus Oophaga; species Oophaga sylvatica. Next base: position 158,741,261 of record JARQOD010000008.1, read on the forward strand.
TTCTACATAGTAAAATAGACTCTGATTCAATTGCCGGGTAAAGCCGTGACATACCCCATAGAAGTCGACGGGCTCGGTGCCGAGTACCCCAAAAACCTCTGGCTCTGTGCGACTCAACTTGGGCGTCACGAACAGGATTCTGTAGCTCGCTATAAGCGAGTCCTGTGTGCCTGAATTGAACTGGTTTTGTGCTTGAGAATTGCTAAAATCATCAGAGAATGTATTTGCCATTTTTCCGCCATATCTGCGTCACGACGAGGCACTGGTGAAGAAGAAGGGCGTGCTCTTCATGGGTGTACACACTCACTCAGTGACGCGAAAAACCATGGCTCTAAATGGTACTGCAATGTAAGATCGTGCCCCACAGCTCTTCAGTTCCGCCTCCTCATCCTCCTCAGTGTGCGGAAACTAACACGAAGGTCCCGCCTCACTACAAAAGAGGGGCCCTCTCCAGATGCTAATGACACATGTGACTTGGCAGAGATGGCTAATGGACACGAGCAGAAGTGTGAAGGGATGGAGCAGTCAGAGCTCTCCCCCCACGGAAGCGACCCGATCGCCACGGAACCACCGTTGGGCACCCGGCCTGGAAACCCTCCTACGCTGCAAGAAGCGGAGGATACCCTAAGAGGCCTGGCCCGGCACCGGGAGGAGGTCGCCAGGATGGAAGCCAGCTGGCGTGTCCTAAAACTAAACTTGGAGCGGCGCCAATCCCTCTTACCTGAAGTGTCTGTACCGAAAGGTGAGGCACCCGTTCTAGTAGAGGAGTCCGTGCGGGCATCCCAGCCCTTGCAATGTGATCCGGTTGACGTTGTCGCAGTGGAGGCACCCGTTCGTGCAAAAAACGCTGCACCGGCAGCACCCCAGATCCCGCTGTCTGCCCCCGTCGCTGAGACAGAAGAAGCGACACCCGTCCTCATGGAGGAGGCCGCGCAGGCACCAGAGCACTACCTGCCTGTACCGGAGCCCCGACTGTCATCTGTTCCAGAGCCGGCTGCTTCCTCCGCAGGTGAGCGCCGCCAGGACTGGGGGGCGCCAGGAGAGCTGCCGCAAACCGGACACTGTAAGCTGCAGTTTGATGGTGGAGACATGGAGCTGCTGGTGGAGGAGAATTTCAACCGGCGTCAGGAGGAAGAGTGGAGACGTTGGGAGAAGGAAGCAGAGCGACAAAGGGAGCAGCGAGAATCCCAAGAACTTCGCCAACGTCAGCTGGAGAAGGACCGGGCAGATAAGGACCGGATGAGAAAAGATAAAAGTACGGTGAGGGAGCCGCGGCGTAAGGGTGCAGTACGGAGCTTTAAATTGAAAGGTGGTTGGGGCTTCATCCAGGAGCCTGGACTTTATTTAGAAGTTTTTGTGAACCGGCGGGACGTGGAGGCTCACCTCCCAGAAGGACACCCGGGGAGGGACCTGTTGCCAGGAGACTTGGTGACTTACACCCGACACTGGGGTTACAATGGATGGTACGCCCTAAATGTTACCAGGTGCGACCCCTACTCCCCAGAGTGTCAGGAACCTGTGAGACCCTCGGAGCCTTCAGCCTCCCACATCCAGGCCTCTGCAAAAGTGCCCACCCCACGCCGTAAATCTCCCCAGCCTCCCTCAGTGGTCTCCTCAGCAGCCCCAGCTATGGACATGATAAGTATAGCTGGCCCGTACCCGGCGCCTGTTAGGCCCCCTGGGGTTCGTTCAGTCTGGGACATAGGGTTCCAGACCCGGAGGGAGATGAAAGAGGTGGCCACACAGACCCAGATAGCGGGTCACGACTTGACTGTACAGGCCACACGACGTCATCAGGTCCTGGTGGTCCTTGGTGCCTCGGATGTTTGGCAAGCATCAGAAGAGTACCAGGTGGTACCTGGAACACCCCTGCCAAAGAATTATAAATAACCCGGACAGGGTCACTGTATGTAAATAGTTAAATTGTTTATGTACCCGGACGGGTGAATGTTCATAAAAAAGTTTTTTAATTTAATAAAAAAAAAAAAAAACACAGTTTTCATTACTTTTATTACAGTCTCATCCTGCGACGCCATCGATCTCCTGTAAAAAAATGAAAAAAAAAAAAAAAAGTATACCACCTGACCGACGCAGTCCATAGTAACGAGTGTCCCACGACGATCCAGCTCTGCTACATCAGAATGACAGGCAGAGCCTGTCATCCCGGCGCAGCACAGCTGATTACCTGCTTCCCCGGCGGTGACGTCATCGGACTGACTGCTTTACGGCCGGGATTACCCAGCAGTCACTGCAGTTATCGCGAGAAACTGCATGTGACCGCCGGGGAAAGATGATGGCGGCCATGAAGCAGTCCAGGCCGTGACCGCTGGAGATCTTCTGTCAGGTAAGTGCCGCTGACTCCTGACAGACCCGACCGACGGACACTCACAGTGACAGTCACAAATCCGATTCCGGTATTCGATAAGACGAAAATATCGAAACGAATTATCGAAAGGCCGATAGAGCTAATATCGGCCGATAGCCGATATTTACATTATCGTATCGCTCAACACTAATCACTACCCCTCTGCAGAGATATTAGACTTTAAACTAGGAGAGAATTCACATTAGGTTCCCATAGAGTTGTAGACTGTCTAAGAGAGGATTGGCATTAAGTTAGGTCCTGGCAACAAAAATTGCCTTACCGTGACTGCCAGGTACACATGAATTGTCCAATTTATGCGCTAAGCATTCTCAATTTTTCATATTTCTAGTGCAGCAATGCAATTCAATTTTCACATTTCATGTTTGCGTGCTATAGCTCTGCAGAGTGCTGCCTTGTTTGTTTGATTGTATATGAGTTGGCGACTCTAGGTAGGCACCTGTTCACACCTAATTCATGTTTGGATGTGACAGTCAGTTTTTTGATTTGTATGCATCGGCCTTCTGCCTGAACACTCTACCCCTTAAGGTACTGCCACACTAAACAATCCCGCTAGCGATCACGATAACGACGCATACTAATGCGATCGCTAGCGGGATTGTTTCTATATCGCTGATAGCGGCTTAACTTAGCGATGTCGTTATGGACGCTATCGCGGTTAGCGATCTCCTTAACCACTTTAGCGGTACAAAAGTACCGCTAAATCGCTAAGAAAAGGTGCCACACTCAGCGATATATACTTACCAGCGGGGCGCCGACGATAAAATAGGGTCCGGAACGATGTCAGCGACGAGCGAGATCACAGCAGGATCTCAGCAGGGGCCACGTCGCTGGTAGATGCCGCAACACAACAACATCGCTAACGGGATCGCTAAATAGTGACTTTTTTAGCGATCCCGTTAGCGATGTTGTTTAGTGTGGCATACCCTTTAGCCTCAGGCGTTTTTAATCACAGCAGGATCACTACCCTTCCACAGAGATATTAGACTTTAATCTAGGAGAGCATTCACATTAGGTTCCCACAGAGTTGTAGACTGTCTAAGAGAAGATTGGCATTAAGTTAGGTCCTGGCAACGAAAATCGCCTTACCCTGGCTGCCAGGTACACATGAATTGGACAATATATGCGCTAAGCATTCTAAATTTTTCATATTTCTAGTGCAGTAATGTAGTTCAATTTTCATATTTCATGTTTGCATGCTATAGTGCTGCAGAGTGCTGCCTTGTTTGTTTGATTGTATATGAGGTGGCGACTCTAGGTAGGCACCTGTTTACACCTAATTCATGTTTGGATGTTACGGTCAGTTTTTTGATTAGTAGATCATTAGAGACTTTAGTGAGGGCAGTTTCAGTAGAGTGTAAAGAGCAGAAACCGGATTGTAGAGGGTCGAGAAGAGAGTTATCTGAGAGATAGAGTATAAGATGGGAGTGGACCAAGTGTTTCAAGACATAGAATAGAGTGACTGGACACATGCAGGATCAATGTAGGAGTTGAAATGAGCTAAATACCATTAGAAACTGATTGCGGACATAGAATAGAGTGACTGGACACATGCAGGATCAATGTAGGAGTTGAAATGAGCTAAATACCATTAGAAACTGATTGCGGACATAGAATAGAGTGACTGGACACATGCAGGATCAATGTAGGAGTTGAAATGAGCTAATGATACAGCAGATAATACTGAGTAATGAACTTTACAGTATATGAGGGGGTTGCATTATTTTCTGACGGGAGCTCCATTATACCCTATGGGGGCTGCCTTATAATCTTTATTTTTTTATATCTTTATTTTTTATATAACGCTAACATATTCCGCAGTGCTTTACAGTTTGCACACATTACCATCGCTGTCCCCGATGGGGCTCACAATCTTGATTCCCTATCAGTATGTTTTTGGAGTGTGGGAGAAAACCGGAGTACCCGGAGGAAACCCACGCAAGCACTGGGAGAACATACAAACTCCTTGCAGATGTTGTCCTTGGTGGGATTCGAACCCAGGACTCCAGCGCTGCAAGGCTGCAGTGCTATCCACTGAGCCACCGTGCTGCCTTATACTCTGAGGGGGCTACATTATATGCTGTGGGGATCTGCATTATACTATATGAAGGGGGTGCATTACACCCTATGAGGGGGCAGCATTATACCATATGGGGCAGCATTATACCCCTATGAGGGATCCTGCATGATACCCTATGAGTGGGGCTGCATGATACCCTATGAGGTTGGCAGCATGATACACTATGAGGGGGTAGCATTATACCCTATGAGGGGGCTGCATTATACCCTATGGGGGGCAGCATGATACCCTATGAGTGGGGCTGCATGATACCCTATGAGTGGGGCTGCATGATACCCTATGAGGTGGGCAGCATGGTACATTATGAGGGGGCAGCATTATACCCTATTAGGGGGTCTGCATTATACACTTTTAGGGGGTTGCATTCTACTCTGAGGGAGATACATTATATTCTGTGGGGGGCTGCAATATACCCTATGAGTGGGCTACATTATATTCTCTGGGGAGCTGCATTATACCCTATGAGGGGGTTGCATTATACGCTGAGGGGGCTACATTATATTCTGTGGGGGGCTGCATTATACTATATGAGGTTGGCTGCATTATACCCTATGAGGGAGCTGCATTATAGTCTATGACGGGGCTACATTATATTCTATGAATGGGGCTACATTATATTCTATGAGGTGGCTGCATTATACTATATGAAGGCTGCATTATATTCTATGAGGGGGCTACTTTATATTATATGAGGGGGCTCAAACTATACAGAGATCAGACTTAATGGGGAGTCGAGGGCAAATTGCAAGAAGAGAGACAACCAGTGGCCGTAATTGTAAAATAATCTTTGACGCAAAAACATATTTGATAATAAAAGTATATTCAACTTTTCTTAATTTCTACTATTGTAATCTAATAAGCAAAAGTTTGTTGAAGTGACAGTAAACATTTAAAATTTGACAATGCTAAAAATACATTTTTCTATCAATATTTTTTTTATGCAGTTTATTAATCCCCTATTATAATATATTTGATTTATAGTTTCACATATTTTTTATATTTATTTTATGTCCATGTACTCTGCCTGTAAGAATATTATTATTAATGATTTTGCACAACTTTGCTTAACAGTTTTGCACATACAGTATATACAAGTGCAATGTTTGTCCTAAAAACAGCTTGCGTAATATTACATGTATTGCTCCAAGCCGATATGGATGTTATTTTGAATTTCAAAATGTACAAATAAAGAATATTTTTTTGCCTGTGGAGCATGATCTCTCCACTTTATGTCAAGTATCATAATACAACATTCACACAAGATGAGGGACGCTTATCACTTACTGAGGCTCTTTGACGTTGTCACAAAATGTGATGCCTAGCCAGACACCAACTTCTGGCAGCCTTCCTGTGGAATCTTAACCCATTCATTCATTTATCACCATTGGTCTCCAATTTTGTAATATTTTGAACTATTCATGCTGGAACCACATTTTTAAATTCCTTTAAGGATTTTATGTAGGGTTCAAGTCAGATGACTCTGATGCCCATTCCAGAATCTTCCAAGACTAAAACTAAGCCTTGGTAGACTTTAAGGTTTACTTTTGATCTGACATGAGGGCACTGTGCTTGGTAGCCTGGTAGTTCTCTGAGTGACTTACACAATTATGCCAATGACCAGAGGAGCAGGCTGGAAAAAGATGGTAGGCAAGTCTGAAAAGCAGCAGAAATGTCAGGTTAAAGGGTAGTTAGAAAATAAGCTGAGGTCTGTAATTGGAACAAGCACTGGCAAAGAAGGAGCTGAGATCAAGGATGAAGATCAGGTCAAGCAGAGCTTATAACTGCCATCTAATGGTAGAACATCAGATGATTAGTGTGAGCCTTGACCATGGCTCAAGGAATTAAGTTAATTGTGGGATTGTGATGTCTCACCGCCCTGCTGGATTTGAGGAACGAATCTGAAGACTGTTGTTGTATATTCCTTGGTGTCGGATTACCAAGTGGCGCCCTTGGATTTGAGCCATTTGTGTGGCCACCTTGCAGACTTTACAGAACCATATCTACACTGTGTTCCAAATTATTATGCAAATAATATTTTCTGAGATTTTCCCAAATTACCTATATGAATTGCAGTCATTGTAATTTTCCAGTCAAATAACTATTAGAGTACAAGTGAAAGGTTTTTGTACAAACTGCCTATGATAACCGTATATTTTTTAAAAAATAAAACACTCAAACTGCACTTAAAATGCATGTTCCAAATTATTATGCACAGCAGAGTTTTCAACCTTTTCATTTTAATAAAGAACAAAAAAATGGTCATTTTTGAAATTATAAGCATTAGCAGGTTATTAAAACTGAAATCAAACAGTTTTCAATTCAAAACTTTATTCTAGGTGATGTTACATTTGCACATAGGACCCCTTGTTCGAAAGGAGCTTCTGAACTCTCTCGTCCATTGAATTTGACAGGTTTTGGATGGTTTCTGCTTCAATTGTTTTGCATGAGGACAGAATACCCTCCCAGAGCTGTTGCTTAGATGTGAACTGCCTCCCGCCATCATAGACACTCCTTTTAATGATGCTCCAGAGGTTCTCAATGGGGTTGAGGTCAGGGGAGCATGGGGGCCACACCATAAGTTTGTCCCCTTTTATGCCCATAGCAGCCAGAGATGCCGATGTGTTATGTGCAGCATGAGATGGTGCATTATCATGCATGAAAATGATCTTGCTGCAGAATGCCCGGTTCTTCTTCTTGATCCATGGCAGGAAGTGCTGTTTGAGAAACTCAACATACACTATGAAGTTCATCTTTACCCCTTCAGGGATCCTAAAGGGGCCGACAATCTCTCTCCCCATGATTCCAGCCCAAAACATTACTCCACCTCCTCCTTGTTGGCGCCGTAGCCGTGTTTGCATGGGGTGTCCATCAACCAGCCATCCTCCACTCCATCCATGTGGACCATCGAGCGTTGCACGGCACTCATCGGTGAACAAAACAGTTTTGAAGTCAGTTTTCATGCATTGTTTGGCCCACTGGAGCCGTTTCTGCTTGTGTGCAGTGTATAGAGGAGGTCGACAGGATGGCTTACGCACAGCTGCAAACCTCTGAAGGACCCTGCATCTTGTTGTTCGGGGGACGATGGAGGCACCAGCAGCTGCAAAAACTTGTCTGCTGCTATGACAAGGCTTTTTTGCCGCTGCTCTTTTAACCTGACGTCATTGCCTGTAGGAAAGAGTCCTCAATTTTCACTTATCAGCACGCACACGTGTGTACTGTGAATCAGCTACATACTTCTTGATTGTGCGATGATCACAATGAAGTGTCTTGGCAATGTTGATTGTAGTCATGCCTTGACCTAAACACTCCAAAATTTGTTGCTTCTCAGCAGCCGACACATCCTCTTTTTTTCCCATTTTGGCAGAAAATGTAGGCTGCTTAATAATGTGGGACAGCCTTCTTAAGTAGTCTTGCCTTTCATTGGACACTCCTGCCAAACCAATAAGCACAGGTGTCTGTAATTGCTTACAGTGATAAAAAGAGCCTTGACACACATTACCATCAATGAGTTTAACTGACAAACAAAAAATTTCTTACCTTATCACTCCTAAACAATTTTTGCATAATAATTTGGAACACAGTGTATGTTTGATGTTATATATATTTGTCCAGTCTCAATAAAAGTTGGATTGTTCATGGCCTGCTTTCCTTGCCTGCTCTGTCACACACACCTGTCTCAGTGAACATCTGACTTCTCAGGAATCTGTGAGTCTGGTGATAGCTTTCTATGTTTGCCACATCCAGGTAGTGTAGCCAGCATTCACTTAACTTTGGATTTGTGAATAAAGATAAGTCGATTGATCCGCGGAGGAGTTGAATTTCCTGGAATTTACAGTTCCAAGATATGAGCATCTGAGGTTGTGGGTTGTAATAATCACCTAGGCAGGTTAACGATGCAACAATTTTTATTCCTTACGTCTATGGTCTTACAGCAACTCTGGGTAGATGGCAAAAATACTATGGCCTCAGCACACAAGGTCCCAACTCCAGGGCCGGTAGTTCCACTGCCCTCGTACCAGGCGATATCCACTGTCTCCCAACTTTTGGTTTGCCCACAGCTGTATGTCACAGTCCACGCTCCTCAAGATGACAGACTTGAGCATATGCATCCAGCTCCAGCTGGCAACAAGATATAGTACAGTGAGGTAGGTTGCCAGGTGGCCTGAGTGTCTCAACCTGGGTTCTCCAAACATCTTTTGGGGTTCAGTGATGCGCAGTGGAGCAGATCTGTATTCCACCAGAAGGAACCATGATTCATTGGGCTATTCCTGTAGAGTCCTTCTGGAGAGGGAGCCATAGACTTTATACTCAGTTCCCATTCAGGACATTTTCCCATAGGATAGAGTGACCATCATTCTTCCCTTCCCTGACACTTCTTCCAGATACCGTGTATGAATAAATCGTGTGCACTGCTATTGTTATGGTGCCAGAGTAAGTTCCCAAACCATAATATATAATAAATAAACTCGGCACTCAACTTAAGTGATAATCTGTGTCGTTTTTTTTATTTCAGTTCAGTGATGTCAAACGTTTCGGTCCTTTTGGACCTTCATCAGTAACTGTACAAAAATAAATGATACAACGGATGTCATAGAAAAAACTTTCCAAAGCGGAAAAGTGCAAATAAATGCAAATAAAGTATATACATGTGGTACAGGATATAAATTTTGAAACATATTATTATAGGAAGAGGCAAAGTTGGTCAGTCGTATAACGTTTTTGTATTCCCAGAAAATAGGTGTACATACCGTATATCACAGAAAAATCCTAAGTGTGTTACAAAGAAGATATATCGCCTATAGTGACCAGAAAACATTGGTGATATTATAGACATACATATGAAGATCTATTATGTGGATGAATATTATAATGACGTTCTGCTTACCCTGTGGTAATCAATAACGCGGTTTCCACCGCTAGTTAAAATGTGCTATGAAGTGATACATAGAGATTACTATTATAAAGACATTCCCCATGTTTGTATTGGTCTAAAGGTGAATACACATACCGTGGTATACAGAGAAAGTCATGCGCAGTATATTCAGACTGGTGGATGTAAGCCTATGGTGACTAGAAACATATATATATATCCGTATGAATATTAAGGTCTGCGTTAGGTGACAGTGAAATAGATATGGGGGTAAAGTTACCCATAGTATGAGACTGATAAGTCTATGACTGGGCATATGCTGCGGCCTGTGGAGAAAATTTGCACAAATGACACGCCAGCCGTGAACGCTACTGGTGAGTGACTGGACTAAGTCCGTTTGTCTTACCCTGAGAATGAAGATGGCGCGGTATCCACCGCTGTATAGGTGCAGTGTGAGCTACCTGTGGTGGGTTCTTATAGACGCTAGCCTCCTGTGTCCACGTGTGAGACTTCCTGGATTCGGCTGAGGCGGAAGTGACGTGACCGGAAGTGAGGTGTGCGTTCCATATGCGTTCCACTGCTGCTTGAACGTGGGAGTGTGCTTAAGGCGGCGCATGCTCAGTGATGGTAATCAAGTGAGAACGCTAGTACAGTCTCATAAGTGCAGATAGGAGATGAGAGATTGATGGGTGAAGATTTTAAGTGACCAAATTTTCTTGTGGTCAATATAGGCGGCTCTAAGGAAAGAAAAATGACATAATCAGAGACGATCTTATATTTCAAATAAAAGACAATACATCATAGTCCCTATTGAGACCTTTGGGAGTGAGTGTTTCCAGAGTGTGGATCCAATATGATTCACGTTTTTTTAGTAGTGAGATCCGATCGCCGCCTCGTCTTAAAGGGGGTATATGGTCAATCACCTGGAACTTTAATTGAGAAATGGTGTGGCCCTTAGAATGAAAGTGGTGTGGTACAGGGAGGAGTAAGTTTGCACAACGTATGGTGGACTTGTGCTTTGAAATTCTCTCTCTTATTGGAAGGGTGGTCTCACCCACATATAATAATACACATGGGCACTTAATGAGATATATCACAAAGGACGTGTCACATGTGAAAAATTCTTTAATGTAGAACGTTTTTCCTGTGTGGGGATGGTGAAAACGATCACCTTTCAAGACGTTGCTGCACTGAGCACAGTGCAGGCACGGAAATGTCCCCATTTTAGGGCGGGAGATACCCCCTGAAGAGATGTGGACGAAACACGCGTTGAGGTGGAGGAACACGGCTCGGACATCGCACATCTATGTAAGTCCTCATTTATGCTGCTTACCGTTTCCTTGAATGAGCAAGGCTGATATATCAAATCAAATTATGTATATTGAAAGAGCTGCTTGATAAAAATTAACTTTTATTCTATGTATTTAAAAACGATAAAGAAAAGCAGAAGTGATCGTGCTGAAAAACCCCACACAGTGTAAAATAAAAGAGGACATAGACAAACAAAGAACTCTGATAAATATATGAGGACTAATCTCTGGTGTTCATTCCTCTAGATTGTAACAATTGTTTCGGCTTATTGCTCAAAACGTGAACGTATAGAGGTGTACACTATTATATATAATAAAGTCACTATATATGGATATATATAGTGAATAGAGATCTGTGTTGTAGGAAATATATTCTGTACTCAATTATTAGTCCTTTTGTATGTATCTATATTACTCCTATTTTTAATATGAAGGTATGCAAACATACAGCTTAACATGGAGCAAGATATACCTTTTTACCCATATATATTCTTGATCAGAGAATCTACAAATGCTCCTTATATGTACTGGAGCTAAATAATCATTAAACACCTGTCGTACCTGCCCTATGTATAGCCTATTAACACACCCAACCTTGGAGCCTAAGAAACATATGCTGCTCCATAATCCGTCGGTCTCACTGTGGGTATTCAGTTAATGTGATACTTATCTGTATCATCATGCTGCGGGCCTAGGTACTCATTTATTCTGGGGAGACCTGCATAGATCATTTGTGTTATGGTCTGCGATCTCTACCCCTCCGGTTCTCCCAACGCGTTTCATCAGCAGAGATTCATCAGGGGAGGTAACGCTCCTATATGTGAGACAGGGCTAAAGAAATGAGAGTGAGCTTACTTTTATAATTACCGGTTTTATGTTGCTACGCTGTACTTCCGGACGCTATATTCGTCATATCCGGTCTTAAGGGCGCATCGTCACCTTAATCAGGCGCATGCGCAGTTCCTAGAATATCTCTGAATGACCCGGAACGTCATTTCCGGTTTCAAGAGAGAGACGCTCTCAGACTAAGCACTGTGCCAAATGTCTGCAAATTGAGCAGATAATTATGCAATACATTCCCGATATTACAGAGGTATAATATAAATTAAAAGAACCTATGATTATTAATCTGGTCTAGAGGGAATATATGTGCATTAATCGGTATTCTACTAGGGCATAACGTCCAGTGACCCAAATAGAAAATAAGAGCCTGACAGTACATATGTACAGGTTTTCTACAGTCCTTTAGGTATTAGTGTTTAATGCGATCAAGAAGTAATTTTCAATCTTCAGAAGGATAAATCAACAGAAAAAAATACTCTTCCATAGGAATGTGATATACAAATAGTATCTACTTAGGGCTATATTAATTCTTCACATCTTGTCAGATATGAACAATATAATAGAATGAAGGGAGAATAGTTCTCAGATTAAAAGTATAGTTTCTCAAATAATTGAATTCGTGCGTTTAATTGGATGTAGAGAATTGGACACAACCGACCTACTTGGGAAAGATAGAAAGGGTGCACACTAGGGGAATCCCTGTAGTGCCCTATCTGCATGCACCCTACCTAACGCGGAGGTTGGCACCCTAAAACCTGCGCAGTGGCGCCCCCACTGACGGCGGCTCACCCTATTTTAGAGTCCCTATTGCCCCTACACTACAAGAAGGAAGAGTAGGTTAGGAGTTCATTAAGACCTTTTGGGTATGTAGTCTGGAGATGGAAAATCCAAAAAGTTTCTTTTTGTAGGATTCTCTTGTCCCAATCTCCTCCTTTGATTTTTTCTGATTTTTTCAATACCCATAAAGGATAGAACTCCTGTGTCACCTCCGTGTGTGTGATTAACGTGGTTAGCAACAGGGGTATCCCTCTTGTTGATGGTATCCCTATGATGTTCTCCTATTCTCTTCTTTAATTCTTTCTGGTCTTTCAGCACGATCACTTCTGCTTTTCTTTATCTTTTTAAATACATAGAATAAAAGTTAATTTTTATCAAGCAGCTCTTTCAATATACATAATTTGATTTGATATATCAGCCTTGCTCATTCAATAATTAGAGTGATATGGCAGATTCCTGTCCACAGGTATAGACACTAATCAGTGGATCAACGAAGCAAAAGATATTTTCTCGACGGTGTCTTTACTCAGAAAAAATATATACCCTCATTTAACGCAGCTTTCAAGGAACTCACTAAAGTGTATAAGGAACAGGTCACTTCATGGTGGAAGTACAAAGTCTTGAGAATTATATAAAGGCAGGCATCGTTCCAAGACACCTCAGAATATCACTGTCCTTTGGATATAGATATAGGAGTACGGCACTTTTGGCTAAATTAGAGAAAGAAGCTACAGATAGCTCTCTGAAACTCATGAGAATTCTTCTCGAGGAAGAAAAAACTATACTGAATACCTTGAATGAGAAACTCAGACACCAAATAGAAATAACTAAAAAGTTTTCGGCCGAACCTGAGTTTACCCTTAAGGAAACTAACCTTCAGAATATTATAGAAAAATTCCAATACCATCTCAAAGAAAGAAAACACAAATACTTTATTAGAGATTTGCAAGAATTTCGTGATAATAAAGCCTACTCTATTACCAATATCAAAGTACATCGTCCACCCGACACTGATATCTCATCCTCAGAAGCTGAATTTTCAGACTCAGAGACAAGGTATAAATATACCAGAGGCAGGGGTAGAGGAAGAGGAGGTGCAAGGGGTGGGAGAGGATCAAACCGTAGTCCCCCACAAAGAGAGCATTTTTTAGATTCGGGGTACCCACTCAGAAACAGATTCAACACAAGAAACCCTGTATAGATAAGACTATTGTAAATATTTCCACCAGACCCCTTTCAACTGAAGAAATGACCGTGCTAAGCAAAGGTATGTCATTCGTACCCACTTCAGATTTTGAAAGCTTTGAGGCAACAAAAGACCTATATCTCTTTACTCGTAAACTCAAGTGGAAAAAACACTTTATAAATCAAGACAAGAGAAGCTGCGCAGAATTGGGTATTGACGAAAGTATGTTGTCAGATGTAAGATTTTTATACCATTTAGGGGATCCCCCCAACGAACAGGGAAAAGGCCCATTTACAGATCTAAAAAACAGGAGTAAACGTATGCCCCCTATTACTGATGTAAGTGCTATAGATATTTTCGCCAACCTAGTTTCAAAGGATTTTTTGGAACTAGAAAAACAAAATAAGAAAAAATGGCATAATCTCACAAGAGAGGAAATGAAGGCACTGAATGCTCTCGAAAGAGACAGGGGTATTGTGATCAAACCCTCTGATAAAGGGGGCAATATTGTGATAATGGATGAACCACAATATAAAACGCTGTGTTGCTCCCTTTTAAGAGAAGAAATGGGATATGAGAGACTTAGTGATAACCCCACAATTAAATTTTGGGAGAATTGAAGGGCATAGTGAATGACGCTTTTCATAAAAAACTTATCACGCAGGACGAAAAAGAATTCCTAACTCCAATACATCCCACAACTGCTACCTTTTACTGTTTACCGAAAGTACATAAGGGTCTAGATCCTTTGAAAGGAAGACCAATAGTATCAGGTATTGATAGCCTTACTCAGAATCTGGGCTTATACGTAGACAAAATTTTGAGGCCATTTGTTTCCTCCCTTAGTTCATACATCAGAGACACAACCGACCTCCTTCTCAAAATTGAGAATATTGAGCTAGGCGACAACATGATCCTAGGATCAATTGATGTCGAGGCTCTCTATTCTTCGATTCCACATGAGAAGGGCATCATGGCTGCAGAGTACTATTTAAAGACTAGAGGGCGACAGTACAATGAGCACAATCAATTTGTACTAAAGGCTCTAGAATTTTGTTTAACTAGAAACTATTTCCTCTTCGACAACAAATACTTCCACCAGCTCAGGGGCACCGCCATGGGCAGCCCATGTGCGCCCTCCTACGCAAATTTGCTCCTGGGCTGGTGGGAAGAAAATATTGTTTTTGGTGATGTAACCGAGATAGCGGAGGATAGAATCGTCCTTTGGCTCCGATACATCGACGACGTTTTTGTCATTTGGAGAGGTGATATAGAGAGTTTTGGTGACTACGTAAAAGGTCTCAATAACAATGACATAGGCCTCCACTTCACTTTTGAAGCCGATGTCAGAAGTATTTCCTTTTTGGATATTTTGATTGAGAGAGGAGAAAGTGGACAATTGGTCACTAAGACAAACAGAAAACCCACCTCATCCAACTCTCTACTAAGATGGGAATCCAACCATCCCATACCTCTCAAAAAGGGTATCCCGAAGGGACAGTACTTTAGAATAAAAATAAACTGTTCCAATGTAACTAACTTCAAGGAACAAGCCGACGACCTGAGACAAAGGTTTTTGGAACGAGGGTACCCCGACCATGTCTTGAAAGACGCATACAAAACAGCAATGACTCGAGAAAGAAAAGATCTTCTTACACCCACACAAAAAACGGAGGGCGAGAATATCGTTAGGTTCATCACCAGGTACTCAAATGGGTCGAAAGAAATGAGAGAAATAATTATGAAACACTGGCCAGTGTTATGTATGGATAAGGATCTAATTAATGTGATTTCCACAATTCCGCAAATCACTTTCAAAAAAGGACGCTCCCTCAAGGATAGATTGGTACGCAGCCATTTTGCCCCTCAGAATCCAACCACTCCACCTGGCTAGGCGGACCAATAAAAGGTTGCTACAGATGTGGCAGCTGCAAATATTGTGGTGCTCTTAAGCAAGGCAAAGAGTTCATGAGCACCACTACTCAGAGAATATACCCTATTAAACAATTCATCAACTGCAAATCCACTGGAGTCATATACAACATCACATGTAGATGCGGCGTACAATATGTAGGAAAGACCAGAAGAGAATTAAAGAAGAGAATAGGAGAACATCATAGGGATACCATCAACAAGAGGGATATCCCTGTTGCTAACCACGTTAATCACACACACGGAGGTGACACAGGAGTTCTATCCTTTATGGGTATTGAAAAAATCAGAAAAAATCAAAGAGGAGGAGATTGGGACAAGAGAATCCTACAAAAAGAAACTTTTTGGATTTTCCATCTCCAGACTACATACCCAAAAGGTCTTAATGAACTCCTAACCTACTCTTCCTTCTTGTAGTGTAGGGGGCAATAGGGACTCTAAAATAGGGTGAGCCGCCGTCGAGTGGGGGCGCCACTGCGCAGGTTTTAGGGTGCCAACCTCCGCGTTAGGTAGGGTGCATGCAGATAGGGCACTACAGGGATTCCCCTAGTGTGCACCCTTTCTATCTTTCCCAAATAGGTCGGTTGTGTCCAATTCTTTACATCCAATTAAACGCACAAATTCAATTATTTGAGAAACTATACTTTTAATCTGAGAACTATTCTCCCTTCATTCTATTATATTGTTCATATCTGACAAGATGTGAAGAATTAATATAGCCCTAAGTAGATACTATTTGTATATCACATTCCTATGGAAGAGTATTTTTTTCTGTTGATTTATCCTTCTGAAGATTGAAAATTACTTCTTGATCGCATTAAACACTAATACCTAAAGGACTGTAGAAAACCTGTACATATGTACTTTAGGCTCTTATTTTCTATTTGGGTCACTGGACGTTATGCCCTAGTAGAATACCGATTAATGCAACATATTCCCTCTAGACCAGATTAATAATCATAGGTTCTTTTAATTTATATTATACCTCTGTAATATCGGGAATGTATTGCATAATTATCTGCTCAATTTGCAGACATTTTACACAGCGCTTAGTCTGAGAGCGTCTCTCTCTTGAAACCGGAAATGACGTTCCGGGTCATTCAGAGATATTCTAGGAACTGCGCATGCGCCTGATTAAGGTGACGATGCGCCCTTAAGACCGGATATGACGAATATAGCGTCCGGAAGTACAGCGTAGCAACATGAAACCGGTAATTATAAAAGTAAGCTCACTCTCATTTCTTTAGCCCTGTCTCACATATAGGAGCGTTACCTCCCTGATGAATCTCTGCTGATGAAACGCGTTGGGAGAACCGGAGGGGTAGAGATCGCAGACCATAACACAAATGATCTATGCAGGTCTCCCCCAGAATAAATGAGTACCTAGGGCCCGCAGCATGATGATACAGATAAGTATCACATTAACTGAATACCCACAGTGAGACCGACGGATTATGGAGCAGCATATGTTTCTTAGGCTCCAAGGTTGGGTGTGTTAATAGGCTATACATAGGGCAGGTACGACAGGTGTGTAATGATTATTTAGCTCCAGTACATATAAGGAGCATTTGTAGATTCTCTGATCAAGAATATATATGGGTAAAAAGGTATATCTTGCTCCATGTTAAGCTGTATGTTTGCATACCTTCATATAAAAAATAGGAGTAATATAGATACATACAAAAGGACTAATAATTGAGTACAGAATATATTTCCTACAACACAGATCTCTATTCACTATATATATCCATATATAGTGACTTTATTATATATAATAGTGTACACCTCTATACGTTCACGTTTTGAGCAATAAGCCGAAACAATTGTTACAATCTAGAGGAATGAACACCAGAGATTAGTCCTCATATATTTATCAGAGTTCTTTGTTTGTCTATGTCCTCTTTTATTTTACACTGTGTGGGGTTTTTTCAGCACGATCACTTCTGCTTTTCTTTATTGTTTTTAAATACATAGAATAAAAGTTAATTTTTATCAAGCAGCTCTTTCAATATGCTTACCGTTTCCCCTTCTCTTGATTAGAGCGCTTTCATGACCTTTATTGTATATGTAATATTGGCTTAGCAGAGGTGCCACAATTGAGATGTTCACCCTCATTTGCATCAAGCTGGTCAGTATAGCGATTTAATGATATGCAAAATAGGGCCCTTGCCTGCAGTGGGAGAAGGTGATACAGTGTTAGAGGTGACTTATCCTCATTTGTACTAATATTGATTTTTATAGCACCTTATTCATTTATTAAGTGGGACTTTTGCGATTTATAGATATTATGATCTTTGATTACAAGTATGTGTTTAATGATGTCCTTTGCCAAAGTTGTTCCTTTTATGGTATGGTAGGCAATTGCTGATATATTTTTTTATGATTGCTATAGTATAATTAATAAAATGGCAGTTTAATTGATTATTATTTTTGGTTCTTGTGTTTTTTCTCTGTCCACTTATTCTCTGGTTGTAGAGTTCTGAGTGGCAGTAATTGGTTTTACCATAAAAATATAGTCCAATCTGCAGGCATCAAGTATTAGAGCAGGGGGAGCTACTGTAAGTAGATTAATATCTAGTTTTGTAAGAAAAAAATCAGTAAAGCTACTGTGTTAATCATTTAAACCTCTGTTCTGTTTGGCAATTTTGGTCCAAAGGATAATCCTATCATTGACTGACATCTATCTCCGTATGCACACTTAGGCCGGGGTCACACTAGCGATAAATATGGACGAGTGCTATGCGATAAAACATTGTATAGCACTTGAACCAGTATTCATCTGTGGGGCAGCTCTCATCACCGACACTAGGCCGAGACTTGGCTCACTCGCACTCATATAAGCCTATGGGTGCGAGTGAGACAATGCACATCACTCAGATATCATCCGAGTGCTGTGCGATATACGAGAATACCAGCAATGGAGGAGATGGAGAAAGACCACTCCATCAAAGTCTACATTCCAAAACGTCACTACTTCCCTTACGAGCCCGACTTGTGCCCAAACAGTAGTTTTCTCCCACATATGGGGCATCAGTGTACTCGGGACAAATTGGACAACAACTTTTGGCATCCAATTTGTCCTGTTACCCATGGGAAAATTAAAAATTTGGGACTAAAATATAATTTTTGTGGGTAAAAAATTATTTTTTATTTTCACGGCCGGGTATTATAAACATTAGTGAAACAACTGGGGATTCAAAGTTCTCACCACACATCTAGATAAGTTCCTTGAGAGGTATAGTTTCCAAAATGGGGTGACTTGGGAGGGTTTCCTCTGTTTAGGCACATCAGGGGCTCTCCAAACGCGACATGGCGTCCGATCTCAATTCCAGCCAATTTTGTGTTGAAAAAGTCAAACGGAGCTCCTTCCCTTCCAAGCTCTGCCATGCGACCAAGCAGTGGTTTACCCCCACATATGGGGTATCAGCATACTCAGGACAAATTGCACAATAACTCTCAGGGTCCAATTTCTCCTGTTACACTTAGGAAAATAAAAAAAATTGGATCCGAAGTAAATTTTTTCTTAAAAAGTTTAATGCTCATTTTTTTAAAAACATTCCAAAAATTCCTGTGAAGCACCAGAAGGGTTAATAAACTTCTTGAATGTGGTTTTGAGCACCTTGAGGTGTGAAGCTTTTAGAATGGTGTCACTATTTGGCATTTTCTATCATATAGACCCCTCAAAGTGACTTCAAATGTGATGTGGTCCCTAAAAAAAATGGTGTTGTAAAAATGAGAAATCGCTGTTTAACTTTTAAACCTTATAACTTCCTAACTAAAAAAAATTTTGGTTCCAAAATTGTGCTGATGTAAAGTAGACATGTGGGATATGTTACTTATTAAGTATTTTGTGTGACATATCACTATGATTTAAGGCCATAAAAATTCAAAGTTGGAAAATTGTGAAATTTTTGCCAAATTTCTGTTATTTTTTTCACAAATAAATACAAGTCATATCAAATAAATTTTAGCACTAACATGAAGTACAATATGTCATGAGAAAACATTGTCAGAATCACCTGGATCTATGAAAGCATTCCAGAGTTATTACCTCATAAAGTGACAGTGGTCAGAATTGTAAAAATTGGCCTGGTCATTAATATGCAAACCACTCTTGGAGGATTCTGCTCCCATGCTCTAACATATGATACTGCAAATTGAAATAGTATTCTTACCCTGTAAAGTTTTACACAATTTTTCATGTTAAACCCACAAATGTAAAACGTATTTTACTGGGATTTTATGTGATATGCCAACACTAAGAAGTGAGTATTTGTGAAGTGTAAAGGAAAAAATACACATTTTTTTAACCCCTTAATGTCCACTGACGTGCAGAGTCCGTCATGGCAAGGTGCCAGTTCCGGCACCAGGACGGACTCTGCACGTCATGCCTTTGATCTACCACTGCGTGTAAACACGCAGTGGTAGATCAGTGCCGACAGCTGTCACAGACAGCTGACAGACACGGCAAGCGCTGCGGGGACCTTTTCCGTCGGTCCCCGCACTCACAGCGCTGTGATTGGTCAGTCAATCTGACTGACCAAACACAGCAGCGATCGCGCAGGAGAAGCTGAAATTTCAGCTTCCCCAGCGCGATCAGTGCAGGAGCCGGCGCTGCAGTGGCCAGGCTTCCTGCACTGACAGCCAGGAGCGGAGCCCCCACCGCCCCTGGCTGTTAACCCCCTGACTGCTGCGATCGAGCGCGATCGCAGAGCTCAGGGGGGGAGGCAGAGGGTCGGGAGCCCCTCTGCCTCAGATCAGCATCCCAGCGATGTAATCGCAGGGCCCGATCTCTGCCTTGATGACCCGGGGGTTGTCATGACAACCTCCGGGTCATTTAGCTACGGGAAGCTGCTGTGATCATGTCACAGCAGCTTCCACTATAGTTGCAATGCATTGCAATGCCAGAGCATTGCAATGCATTGTAACTGCAATCAAAAGTAAAAAAAGTGAAAGTCCCATAAAGGGACAAGTTGAAAAAAATCATTTTTTAAAAAAAATTGTAAAAAAAATATTAAAAAATAATTTTAAAAAAATCCCCTAAAAAATACACATTTTTATGTAATAAAAAAAATAAAAAACAAAAAAAATACACATGTTAGGTATCGCCATGTCCGTAAAAATCCCATCTATAAAAGCATAACCCTAGTTAACCCCTTCAGTGAAAGCCGTAAAAAAAAAACACAAAAAAGTAGTAAATTATACTTTTTCCAAGAGGTATCATTATACCGCTTGGAAAAAGTGCAATAACACGCGATCAAAAAGTCAGATATAAATAATCATGGTACCGCTGAAAACATCATCTTGTCCCGCAAAAAACAAGCCACTATACAGCATCATCAGCGAAAAATAAAAAAGTTATAGCTCGCGGAATAAACTGATGCAAAAATAATTATTTTTTCTATAAAATTCTTTATTGTGTAAAAAACGCCAAAACATAAAAAAAATATATAAATGAGGAATCGCCGTAACCGTAGTGACCCGAAGAATAAAGCTGCTTTATCAATTTTACCACACGCGGAACGGGGGAAAAAAAATTAAAAAAAAAACAATTCCTGAATTGCTGGTTTTTGTTCATTCTGCTTCCACAAAAATCGGAATAGGAAGCAATCAAAAAACGTTATGTGCCCGAATATGGTACCAATAAATACGTCAGCTCATCCCGCAAAAAATAAGCCCACAGATAACTCTGTTGGCCGAAATATGGAAAAATTATAGCTCTCAAAATACGGCGATGCAAAAAATTCTTACAAAAAATTATTCCAAAAAAAGCATCTTTTAGTGTGTGACAGAAGCTAAACATGAAAAAAGGGTGTAAATCTGGTATCGCTGTAATCGCACCGATCCGAGGAATAAAGTTGCCTAATCACTAATACCGCACGAGGAACGGCGTAAAAAAGAAAACCAATTCTTCACCTTTGGTAGATTTGTTCATTGTGCCTCCCAAAGATCGCAGTAAGGCGATCACAGTGGTTCCCCCCCGCATATGGGGTATCAGCGTACTCAGGACAAAATGCACAATAGCTTTTGGGGTCCTATTTCTCCTGTTACCCTTATAAAAATAAAAATTTGGGGGCAAAAAGGTCATTTTTGTGGAAAAAAATATGATTTTTTTTATTTTCACGGCTCTACGTTATAAACTTCTGTGAAGCCCTTGGGGGTTCAAAGTGCTGACCACACATCTAGATAAGTTCCTTGGGGGGTCTAGTTTGCAAAATGGGTCATTTGTGGGGGGTTTCTACTGTTTAGGCACATCAGGGGCTCTCCAAGCGCGACATGACACCCGCAGACCATTCCATCAAAGTCTGCATTTAAAAACGGTGCTCCTTCCCTTCCGAGCTCTGCCATGCGTCAAAATAGTGGTTCCCCCCCACATATGGGATATCAGCGTACTCAGGACAAAATGCACAATAGCTTTTGGGGTCCTATTTCTCCTGTTACCATTATAAAAATAAAAATTTGGGGCAAAAAGATTATTTTTGTGGAAAAAAATATGATTTTTTTATTTTCACGGCTCTACGTTATAAACTTCTGTGAAGCACTTGGGGGTTCAAAGTGCTCACCACACATCTAGAAAAGTTCCTTGGGGGGTCTAGTTTCCAAAATGGAGTCGCTTGTGGGGGGTTTCTACTGTTTAGGCACATCAGGGGCTATCCAAACGTGACATGACACCCACAGACCATTCCATCAAAGTCTGCATTTGAAAAAGGCGCTACTTCCCTTTCGAGCTCTGCCATGCGTCAAAATAGTGGTTTCCCCCCACATATGGGGTATCAGCGTACTCAGGACAAATTGCACAATAACTTTTGGGGTCTGTTACCCTTTGGAAAATAACAATTGGGGGTGGAAAGATCATTTTTGTGGAAAAGATATGATTTTTTAATTTTACTGCTCTACGTTATAACCTTCTGTGAAGCCCTTGGGGGTTCAAAGCTCTCACCACACATCTAGATAAGTTCCTTGGGGGGTCTAGTTTCCAAAATGGGGTCACTTGTGGGGGGTTTCCACTGTTTAGGCACACAGGGACTCTCCAAATGCGACATGGCGTCCAATCTCAATTCCAGCCAAAAAAGTCAAATGGCGCTGCTTCCCTTCCGAGCTCTGCCATGCGCCCAAATAGTGGTTTACCCCCACATATGGGGTATCAGCGTACTCAGGACTAATTGCCCAATAACTTTTGGGGTCCTTTTATCCTTTGGAAAATAATAATTGGGATGAAAAGATCATTTTTGTGGAAAAAATATGATTTTTTAATTTTACGGCTCTACGTTATAACCTTCTGTGAAGCCCTTGGGGGTTAAAAGCTCTCACAACACATTTAGATGAGTTCCTTGAGGGGTCCAGTTTCCAAAATGGGGTCACTTGTGGGGGGTTTCCACTGTTTAGGCACACAGGGACTCTCCAAATGCGACATGGCGTCCAATCTCAATTCCAGCCAAAAAAGTCAAATGGCGCTGCTTCCATTCCGAGCTCTGCCATGCGCCCAAATAGTGGTTTACCCCCACATATGGGGTATCAGCGTACTCAGGACTAATTGCCCAATAACTTTTGGGGTCCTTTTATCCTTTGGAAAATAAAAATTGGGATGAAAAGATCATTTTTTTGGAAAAAATATGATTTTTTAATTTACGGCTCTACGTTATAACCTTCTGTGAAGCGCTTGGGGGTTAAAAGCTCTCACAACACATTTAGATAAGTTCCTTGGGGGGTCTAGTTTCCAAAATGGGGTCACTTGTGGGGGGTTTCCACTGTTTAGGCACACAGGGACTCTCCAAATGCGACATGGCGTCCAATCTCAATTCCAGCCAAAAAAGTTAAATGGCGCTGCTTCCCTTCCGAGCTCTGCCATGCGCCCAAATAGCGGTTTACCCCCACATATGGGGTATCAGCGTACTCAGGACTAATTGCACAATAACTTTTGGGGTCCTTTTATCCTTTGGAAAATAATAATTGGGATGAAAAGATCATTTTTGTGGAAAAAATATGATTTTTTAATTTTACGGCTCTACGTTATAACCTTCTGTGAAGCCCTTGGGGGTTAAAAGCTCTCACAACACATTTAGATGAGTTCCTTGAGGGGTCCAGTTTCCAAAATGGGGTCACTTGTGGGGGGTTTCCACTGTTTAGGCACACAGGGACTCTCCAAATGCGACATGGCGTCCAACCTCAATTCCAGCCAAAAAAGTCAAATGGCGCTGCTTCCATTCCGAGCTCTGCCATGCGCCCAAATAGTGGTTTACCCCCACACATGGTATATAGGTGTACTCTGGAGAAATTGTACAACAAATATTGTGGTTCATTTTCTCCTGATACCCTTGACAAAATTTTAAAAAAATGTGTCGAAAGAAAAATTTTGGGAAAAAAAGTTAAATGTTCATTTTTTCCTTCCACATTGCTTCAATTATTGTGAAGTACCTAAAGGGTTAATAAACTTCTTGAATGTGGCTTTGAACACGTTCAGGGGTGCAGTTTTTAGAATCGTGTCACTTTTGGGTATTTTCTGTCATATTGACCCCTCAAATTCACTTCAAATGTGAGGTGGTCCCTAAAAAAATGGTTTTGTAAATTTTGTTGGAAAAATGAGAAATTGCTGGTCAACTTTTAACACTTATAACTTCCTAACAAAAAAAATTTTGGTTCCAAAATTGTGCTGATGTAAAGTAGACATGTGGGAAATGTTATTTATTAACTAATTTTTGTGACATATCTCTCTGATTTAATGGCATAAAAATTAAAAGTTTGAAAATTGCAAAATTTTCAAAATTTTTGCCATATTTCCATTTTTTTCATAAAAAAATGCAAGTTATATTGAAGAAATTTTACCACTATCATGAAGTACAATATGTCACGAGAAAACAATCTCAGAATCGCCAAGATCCGTAGAAGCGTTCCAGAATTATAACCTCATAAAGAGACAGTGGTCAGAATTGTAAAAATTGGCCCGGTCTTTAACCTACAAAATGGCTTGGTCATTAAGGGGTTTTAATTATTTTAAAAATATAAATCTGAAAATGGTTATGTGCATTTGTATTTATCCCCCTCTATTCTGATATCCCTAAAAAATCCTGATTGACCAATTACATCCAGAAATCACAGAATTAGTAAGCTGAGTCTAACTATATGTTATTCATTTCTTAGTATAACTGCAGCTGTTCTGTGAAGGCCTCAGTGGTTTTTGTGAGGATGTTAGTGATTAAACAGCATTATGAAACCCGGAAACACATCAGACAGATCAGGGATAAAGTTGTGGAGAAGAATGAGGCAGGGTGAGGTTATAAAAAAATAGCACAAGCTCCGAACATCTCATGGAGCACTGTTCAATCCATCATCCAAAAATGAAAAGAGTATCTCACAACTGCCAATCTACCAAGACACAGCGGTCCACCTAAATTGACATCTCAATTAAGGAGAATCTTAGAATCCTAAATGGTAGAGTTGAAAGGGACCTCCAGGGTCATAGTGTCCAACCCCCTGATCAATGCAGGATTCACGAAACCTTATCAGACTGTTGTCTGTCCAGTTTTTGTTTAAAGACTTCCACTGACAGAGAACTCACCATCTCTTGTGGCAGCCTGTTCCACTCATTGAACACCCTCAATGTCAAAAAGTTTTTCTAATATCTTATTTGTATTTTCTCCCTTTCAGTTTCACTCCATTGCTTCTTGTGTTTCCATGTGCAAATGAGAATAAGGATTATACTCTACACTGTAACAACCCTTCAGATATTTGTAGACAGTTATTAAGTCTACTCTTAGCTTTGTTGTTTGCAAGTTAAACATTCCAGGATCCTTTAACCATTACTCATAGGACATACTTTGCAGTCCGCTCACCATCCTGGTAGCTCTTCTGTGAACTTGCTCCAATTTTTCAATCTTTTTTAAAATGTTGTGCCCAGAAATGGACACAGTATTCCAGATGAGGTCTGACCAAGGAGGAGTAGAGGGGGATAATTACTTCACGTGATCTAGACTCTATGCTTCTCTTAATACATCCTAGAACTGTATTTGCCTTTTTTGCTGCTGCATCACACTGTTGACTCATGTGCAGTCTGTGATCTATTAGTTTACCCAAGTATTTTTCACACCTGCTGTTGCTTATTTCTATTCCACCCACTCTGTAGATGTCATTTTGCTTTTCTTGCCCTGATGCAGAATCTTGCATTTCTCCCTGTTAGATCCCATTCTATTAGTTGGTGCCCATTGTTTCAGCTTATCTAGATCCTTCTCAATCCTTTCTCTGTCTTCTCTAGTGTTAGGGCCCCGTCTCACATAGCAACACACCAGTGATCCCGACAACGATCAGGATCGCTGGTGTATCGCTACATGATCGCAGCTGAGCTGCCAAACAGGCAGCTCAGGCAGCGATCAGGACAGCGACACTGTGGGTAACGTCGCTTAGTTACCCGCAGTGTACGTTGGATACCAGCGTGCTGATGCAGGGAGCTGGTAACCAAGGTACACATCGGGTTTCCAGGCGCTGCGCGGTGCCTGGAAACCCGACGTGTACCTTGGTTACCAGCTCCCCTGTAGCAGCGCGCTGGTATCAAAGGTACACGTCGGGTTTCCAGGCACAGCCCCGTGCCTGGAAACCCGATGTGTACCTTGGTTACCAGCTGATCGCTGGTCTCCTGCCTGTCACATGCAGCGATGCGTGCTGGCCAGCGGGAGACCAGCGATCAAAAAAAGTCCAGGCATTTCTGACACGACCAGCGATTCACAGCAGGGGCCTGATCGCTGGTACGTGTCAGACATAGCGAGATCGCTGCTGAGATCGCTGTTTAGCAGCGATCTTGCTAGCGATCTCACTATGTGAGACGGGGCCGTTAGCTGTCCCTGCTAGCTTTGCATAGTCTGCAAATTTGATTAGTTTGCCTTTAGCTCCCTTATCTAGATCATTTATAAAAATTTTGAACAACACTGAGAGCACTAATTAGAGAAGCAGTCAATAGGCGCATGGACACTCTAAAGGAAGTGCAGAAATCCACTTCTCAGCTGGGAGAATCTATCCACAAGACAACTATTAGTCATGTACTCCACAAATCTGGCCTTTATGGAAGAATGCACAAATGGAAAAAAAAGACAGTGGATAGTCCCAAGTTAATAAAATTAGCAAATTTTATTAATAAGCAAATTTATGACAGGGCAGGAGGAATCACATATACATGTGCTATGACAAGCTGTGAAAAACTTCATGCGCACTGGAAATATTCCATGATTGTATACATATAGTACCACATTGACTAAGTAAAAAAATATATAAACAAAGAAAGAGAAGAAAAATGTATAACAAGCCTGTTTTCACCTTCATGATCAGGCCAAAGTTTACAATTCTAACCAGTGTCACTATATGTGGTAATAACTCTGGAAAGCTTCAATGGATCCAACTGGTTCTGAGACAGTTTTTTTTGTGAGGTATTGTACTTCATGATACTGTTAACATTTGTTTGATATGACTTGAGTTCATTTGTGGTAATATCGGAAATTTGGGTAAAATGTTGCAATTTTCAAACTTTTAATTTACGTTTCCAATGTGTCTACTTTACATCAGCACAATTTCGGGAAGCATAATTTATTTTTATTAGGAAATTAAAATGGTTAAAAATTGACCAGCGATTTCTTATTTTTCCAACAAAATTTTCAAAACCATTTATTAGGGACCATATAACATTTGAAGTGACTTTGAGGGGCCAGAAAATACCCAAAAGCAATAATATTCTAAAAACTGCCCCTGTGAAGTTTCTCAAAACCACATTCAAGAAGTTTATTAACCCTTCAGATGCTTCACTGGAACTGAAGCAACGTGAAAGGAAAAAATGAACATTTAACTTTTTTCACCAAAATTTTAATTTAGACCCATTTTTTATTTTCAAAAGGATAAAAGGATAAAATTGACTGCAAAAATTATTGTGCATTTTCTCCTGAGTACGTCAATAACCCATATATGGGGAAAACACCTTTTTTAGGTGCACAGCAGGTCTCAGAATGGAAAAAGTGCCATTGTGTTGCATTTAGAAAGCCCCTGATGTGCCTAAACAGTTTAAACCCCCACAAATGACCCTGTTTTGGAAACTAGATGCCTCATGGAATGTATCTAGATTTGTGCTGAGCATGTTGAACCCTCAGGTGCTTCACATAAATGTATAATGTAGAGCAGTGAACATTAAAAAATCACATTTTCTCCACAAAAATGGTCTGTTAGCCCATAATTTTTTATTTTCACAAAGGTAACAAGAGAAAATGGACAACAAAATATGTTCTGCAATTTCTTCTGAGTACACCGATAACTCATATGGGGGGAAAACTACTGTTTGGGTGCATGGCAAGGTTCAGAAAGTAAACCAGACTTTGACGAAATGGTCTATGGGTGTAATGTCTCAATGGGAGAGCCCCTGATGTGCCTAAACAGTGGGAACCCCACATAAGTGACCCAATTTTAGAAACTAGACCCCTCAAGGAATTTATCTGAACATGTGAGCACCTTGAACTTACAGGTGCTTCAGAGAATTTTATAACGTTGATTTGTGAAGATGAAAAAATATTTTTCCCACAAAACTGTTTTAGCTGTACATTTTTTCATTTTCACAAGGCTAGCAGAAGATAATGTACCCCAAAACTTTTTGTGCAATTTCTCCTTAGTTCACTGATACCCCATATGTGATCAAAAACTACTTTTGAGGCATAGTGCAAAGGGAAGAAGTGCCATATTGGAGTTCAGATTTTATTTGATTGATTTAAGGGTTCCATGTCACATTGGCAGAGAGCCTGACGTGCCAGGACAGCACAAATCCCCATATGTGACCTCATTTTACCAATTACAGTCCCAAATTAATTTATCTAGGGGTGCAGAGATCATATTGACACCACAGATGTTTTACAGAATTTTATACCATTGGGCAGTAAAGACAAAATAATTACATTTTTACAAACAAAATTGTTTTAACTGAGATTTTACATTTAAAAGTCAAAAAAACCTGACTGGCACATCCAGACTAATGTGAACTAGGTGCAAACCAAGGGGAGCTACCCCCATTCAAAACATATGAAAAAAAGCTGCACTCTATCATACCAAAGCATGACAACATAGAATACATGAAATTTTGAATAGCAATATGGCTTTGGAGTATAAGGAAAAATTTGAGACGCTTAGTATAAACATTTGGCCAAACATTTTAAAGCCCACCAACCATCGTCAAGGTGGTCTCAATTCTGGTGAGTCCCTGACCTAATGTGAACATACCTCTATTAGACTGATATCTGAATTTCTGGGTGAATGTGGCACCTCTGTCAGTAAAGCCTGACATATGTTTTACATGGGGGTAGCACCCCTTGGTTTGCACCTAATTCACATTAGTCTGGATGTGCCAGTCAGGTTTTTTTTAACTGTTTTGAACAGCTGACATGTGCCAGAAATAGGCTCAGGAGGAATCACAAGCCGTCCGCGCCTATTAACTAGATAAATACCCCTGTCAAACGCTGACAGCGGCATTTAACAAGCACTTTCAGCCTTGGGCTGGAAATACACGCAGCGCTGACCCCCGTCATGTGAACGGGGGTCAGCGATGCGTTGACATAACAACTAGAGGTCTCCTGGAGACCTCTATGGTTATTGATGCTGGATTGCTATGAGCGTCACCCTGTGGTCGGCGCTCATAGCAATGCTGTCATTCTGCTACATAGAGGTGATCTGTGCATCACCTCTATGTAGCAGAGGCGATCAAGTTGTAGCAGCATCTAGCCTCCCATGGAGGCTATTGAAGTATGCCAAAATAAAAAAAATGTTTTTAAAGATATTAAAAAAATAAAAAAATATAAAAGTTTAAATCACCCCCCTTTTGCTCCATTCAAAATAAAACAATAAAAAAAATCAAATATCCACATATTTAGTATCGCTGCGTTCAGAATCGCCCGATCTATCAAGAAAAAAAAAGGATTAAGCCGATCGCTAAATTGCGTAGCGGGAAAAAATCAAAACACCAGAATTAAATTTTTTTGGTCACGGCAACATTGCATTAAAATGCAATAACAGGTGATCAAAAGATCGTATCTGCACATAAATGGTATCCTTAAAAACATCAGCTTGGCACGCAAAAAATAAGCCAAAACCCAACCCCAGATCACAAAAAATGAAGACGCTACAGTTATCGGAAAATGACACTATTATTTTTTTTTCTTTTTTAGCAAACTTTGGAATTATTTTTCACCACTTAGATAAAAAAGAACCTAGACATGTTTAGTATCTATGAACTCGTAATAGCCTGGAGAATAATAATAGCAGGTCAATTTTAGCATTTAGTGAAACTAGCAAAAAAGCCATGCAAAAAACATGTTTGAGATTGCACTTTCTTTGCAATTTCACCGCACTTGGAATTTTTTTCCCGGTTTTGAGTACACGGCATGGTAAAATCAATGATTTAGTTCAAAAGTACAACTCATCCCACAAAAATAAGTATATTGATGGAAAAATAAAAAAGTTATGGCTCTAGGAAGAAGGGGAGCGAAAAATGAAACCGCAAAACCGAAAAAAGCTGGGGTCATTAAGGGGTTAACTTATAACTTAAGGGGTTAACATATAGTCTCGGCCATGAGTCTGACCAGACGTGTCTGACCTCCATCTTTCAATTTTTATCTTTCAAATTACAGATTTCTAATTACTATTCTCTGAATTAGACTAGAATTCTAGAATGCATTTGGCCACTCATCGCTCCTGCAATATCATCTGTACCACTCTAATCAAGCTGTTTCTCCTCTTCCCACAGGTATGCGCCAAATTTCCCCAGCTTTGCCAAATTCCTGTGACTGTGTTTTGTGAACTGCATTAACTTTGCATGGTATGCGCCAAATTTCCCAGCTTTGTCAAATTCTGTGACTGTGTTTTGTGAACTGCATTAACTTTGCATGCTTTCCCACTGCTTGTGACTGTCTATGAAGTGCATATAATCTCTAGCATTTCACTACTTACCATTTTTCTCTTTGCACAATATATCTCTCCCCCTGTATCTCTCATGCATACCTGAGTTGCCAGTCCCTTCCCCCTCTTTTATTAGCTTTGCTTAACTGTGACCATGTGGTCTGGGTAATCACGCCCACAACCCCCCCTCACAGTTGCTTCCTCTCAAGTGCACATATAGTCTCGGCCATGAGTCTGACCAGACGTGTCTGACCTCCATCTTTCAAATTACAGATTTCTAATTACTATTCTCTGAATTAGACTAGAATTGTACTGGAATTTGTCTGTAAGTTGATATCATATATAACCACTACCATGTTTCCTTTTCTTTTCACTATCACCCCCATACTACTTACTTTCTTCCTATTCCCTGCAATCCCCCCACTTAGTAAGGAATTAGTCATTTCCCCTCCATCCTCCCCATCCATCTCACCTTTTCCTCAGAACTGTTCCTCCATGTACAATCCTTTTTCTCCAGAAACACACGGCCACACCATACCTTATCCTGTTCCCACCTTCTAACGCTCTGTCTATTACTCCTCATTGCTGGTGACATATCCCCAAATCCTGGCCCTCCTCAACTCATCCCCACTCTCACTTCTATCACCCTGCCACGATCCTCTACACATCTTCGCAACCATGATAACCTCATACCCATTCACCCAGCCCCCACTCCTCCGGTCCCCCTACCTGGAGCGCTATGGAACGCACGCTCTGTCTGCAATAAACTGTAATTTATCCACGACCTCTTCATCACCAATAAACTCTCCTTCCTTGGCATCACCGAAACCAGGCTCACACCCTCTGACTCAGCCTCACCAGCTGCACTCTCATACAGTGGATTCCACCTATCTCACACCCCCCGCCCCAGCAACAAACGTGGTGGAGGAGTTGGTTTGCTCCTATCTGATACCTGCTCCTTTACCCCAATTCCACTACCCCCCTTCGCTACTATTCCCTCATTTGAGGTGCATTCCGTCCGCATCTACTCCCCCTCCAACCTCCAGCTGGCTGTCATCTACCGCCCCCCAGAACTTGCCATCTCCACATTTCTCAATCACTTCACCACCTGGCTGCTCCATTTCCTCTCTGTTGACATCCCCACTATCATCATGGGTGACTTCAACATCCCCATTGATGCTTCCACCCCAGCGGCCTCTAAACTTTTATCGTTCACTGCCTCCTTTGACCTCACTCAATGGTCCTCTGCGGCCACTCACAAAGATGGTCACACGCTCGACCTTATCTTCACCTGCCTCTGTTCCCTTACTAATCTCACTAACTCACACCTTCCCCTGTCTGACCACAACCTACTGACATTCTCTTCTCTCTCCTCTTCTAGTGCACAACCCCCACTCCACAAACTCACTCACCCTCGCAGAAATCTCAAACACCTCAATTTACCAACGTTTTCTGAATTCCTCCTCCCTCTTACAGACATATCTTCACTTCATGACACAGATTCTGCTGCCACCTTTTATAACACTACAATAACAGCAGCACTTGATTCGGCCGCCCCCCTCACACATAGCAAAACTTGTACAATCTACAGGCAGCCCTGGCTGACCAGCCTCACCAAAGAACTGAGATGGGCTTCCAGGGTTGCTGAGCGGAGATGGAAAAAATCCCGTTCTGCCGAGCACCTAACCGCATACAAGCAGTCCCTCACCAGCTTCAAGTCCACGCTCACTGCTGCAAAGCAAACTTACCTCTCATCTCTCATATCCTTCCTGTCTCACAACCCTAAACAGCTCTTCAACATTTTCAATTCTCTACTCTGTCCCCAGCACCTCCTCCTTCTCCTCTCATTTCTGCTGAAGACTTTGCCTCTTTCTTTAAGCAGAAGATCGATACGATCAGAGAAAGCTTTGGCCCACAGCCCCCATTGCCCCTCTTAGCTGCTCAGCCCTCTTCCTCCAAAACCAACTTCTCCACCATGACAGAAGATCAGCTTTCCACCCTCCTATCAAGATCACACCTCACCACTTGCATGCTTGACCCGCTCCCATCCCACCTCATCCCTAGCCTCGTCACCGACTTCACCCCTACTCTAACACACCTCTTCAACCTCTCACTTACAAATGGTGTCTTCCCCTCATCCTTAAAACATGCCTCGATCACACCCATTCTCAAAAAGACCTCCCTTGACCCATCCTCTGTGTCTAGCTATCGCCCGATATCTCTTCTCCCTTATGCCTCAAAATTACTGGAACAGCATGTCCATCTTGAACTGTCCTCCCACCTCTCCTCCTGCTTCCTCTTTGACCGCTTACAATCAGGCTTCCGACTGCATCACTCAACTGAAACTGCCCTAACTAAAGTCACCATTGACCTACTAACCGCCAAGAGCAAGCGACACTACTCTGTCCTCCTTCTCCTGGACCTGTCTTCTGCCTTCGACACTGTGGACCATTCCCTCCTGCTATAGAGTCTCTCATCTCTTGGCATCACAGGCTTGGCCCTATCCAGGATTTCATCATATCTAACAAACCGAACATTCAGTGTCTCCCTCTCCCACACCACCTCCTCACCTCGCCCCCTGTCTGTCGGTGTTCCCCAAGGCTCAGTTCTAGGACCCCTACTCTTCTCCATCTACACCCTCGGCCTGGGACAGCTCATAGAATCCCATGGTTTTCAGTATCATCTCTACGCAGACAACACGCAGATCTACCTATCTGGACCTGACCTCACCTCCTTATTGACCAAAATCCCACAATGTCTGTCTGCTATTTCTGCTTTCTTCTCTGCTCGCTTTCTAAAACTGAACATGGACAAAACAGAATTCATCATTTTTCCCCCATCTCACTCTACCCCCCCACCAGACCTGTCCATCAACGTCAATGGCTGCTCACTTTCCCAGTCCCGCACGCTCGGTGCCTTGGAGTGATCCTTGACTCTCTCTTTCAAAGCACATGTCCAAACCCTTGCCTCCTCCTGCCGTCTCAAACTCAAAAATATTTCCCGGATCCGTGCATTCCTTGACCATGAAACTACAAAAACACTAGTGCATGCCCTCATCATCTCCCGCCTCGACTACTGCAACCTCCTACTCTCTGGCCTTCCCTCTAGCACTCTGGCACCACTCCAATCCATCCTGCACTCTGCTGCCCGACTAATACACCTGTCTCCCCGTTATTCCCCAGCCTCTCCTCTCTGCCAAGCCCTTCATTGGCTTCCTATCGTCCAGAGGCTCCAGTTCAAAACCCTAACCATGACCTACAAAGCCATCCACAATCTGCCTCCTCCATACATCTGTGACATGGTCTCCCGGTACATACCCACACGCAACCTTCGATCCTCTCAAGATCTCCTCCTCTACTCCCCTCTTATCTTTTCTTCCCACAACCGCATACAAAGCTTCTCCCGTGCCTCTCCCATACTCTGGAACTCTCTACCCCAACACATGAGACTCGCGCCTACCATGGAAACCTTCAAAAAGAACCTGAAGACCCACCTCTTCCGACAAGCCTACAACCTGCAGTGATCATCAGTCTACTGAACCACCGCACGACCAGCTCTACCCTCTCCTAGTGTATCCTCACCCATCCCTGTAGACTGTGAGCCCTTGCGGGCAGGGTCCTCTCTCCTTCTGTACTTGTGTGTGCCTTGTATTGCTCATGTTTACTGTACTTGTCTATATTTGCCCCTCTTCACATGTAAAGTGCCATGGAATAAATGGCGCTATAAAAATCTATAATAATAATAATAACTTCTGTTAGGGAAGTACAGTATATTTAGTCGTACCTATTTTTAGAAAACCACAGCAGAACTTCTACCTATACAGTAAGCAAGGGAAAAATATTCATATGTTTTTTACAATGAGACCTTAAAGGTGATGATTGACAACTTATATACTGTATGTATGTATGTAGAGTTTTTATCAGTCATAGAGATGAGGAGATCGAATTGCAGGACTCAAGTGCAGTGTCCAGATCACTGGTACCTGGTGGCTACATGGAGGGTCAGCTAATCTTCTGATGTTTCCTGCCTGTCATTTGATTTTCCAGGCCTGATATGACATCATCTGTGTCTCATGTTTCATTAAGAAACCTTCCAGAATGATACCACCAATGAAAATCTCAGATGCAATGTGTGCAAACTTGCCGAGACATGATATAGATTGTCTTAAATAGAAGCTGTCATCAGAAATAACAATCTTAATTTGCAGATATGTGGTTAATCTGCAGGTTCACAGTGTTATTGTGCTGTCCGGCATCTGCACACAGCCGAATGCTGCAGGGAGAAAATGATAATTTTTCTCCCTGCAATCATTCGGTATTCAGTCATAGGGGTGGGGGCAGCGCCGGTTCAGTCACCGCTCTGGGTAAACACAGAGCGGG
This sequence comes from Oophaga sylvatica, assembly GCA_033576555.1. Taxonomy (NCBI): domain Eukaryota; kingdom Metazoa; phylum Chordata; class Amphibia; order Anura; family Dendrobatidae; genus Oophaga; species Oophaga sylvatica. The sequence continues at coordinate 158,775,928 of JARQOD010000008.1, forward strand.
CCGCTGAAACCTCACCCCCAGCTCTGTCTGACAGTCGGCCACAATGTAGAGCTAGTGTCAGTCAGGGCCCAGGCACAGTTACAGTATAATCAGAGTAGTGACTGAACCAGCGCCGCCCCCACCCACATGACTGAATACCGAAAGATCATTTTCTAACAGCTGCATTCGGCTGCATGCAGGCACCAAAGAGCATAATAACGCTTTTAACCTGCAGATTAATAGTATATCTGCAGGTTAGGAGCGTTATTTCTAGTGACATGTTCCTTTTAACTTTAATTAGTTTTCAAGTAGCCAGACACTTACATTTCCTTCTGATAATGAGACTGTCATGAAATAAGTTTGTAACTGTATTACTAAATTTTGCCCTACACAATATTGTATTAAAAATGGTAGAATGGTTGTGCTCCGCTTGCGTTGAAATACTTTGTATTTATTTGCTACGTTAACTAATTGTAAAGTTGCAATATCGTATGCCCTGTTGCAGAGCCAGGTAGGACAGGCTAAGTCCTAGATCTGCAGGCTTTAATTAGATGCACCTGCATAGATTTTACTCGAACCAGGGCCTGTGTTCACTATGTGTGTCAGTCTGCTGGATGAAGCAGGGTTGAGTGTGCTGCTGATGAGTGACCAGTAAAAATGTGAGCTGTAGCTGAAATAGAGGCATGCTGGGGTCACTCTCTGAATGAAGACTGCATGGGCCAGCTAGGAAAGCTGAGCAGTCTGTGTGTTGGATTTGCAGCCTGTTCAATGTGAACTGTGCCTGGAACAAAACACTTCTGTTTGGCTCTGGAAGCTTCTGGAGCTGAAGTGGACACCGAGACTAGTGAGATGGTGACTCTTTTGCGTATGAAAGTTTTATCCGAAAGAAAGAACTGTAATCTGTTTGGGTGAGCTCACGGTACCTTATGCCTGATAAATGATCTGTTTATTTGTGTGATACCTTTTTGCCCAGAAGACGCCGTTTTTGGTTTTGAATTCCTTGGAGTTTTATGAAAGCAATAAAACTGCGCATGTTTGAACCAAACTGCATTGCCTGTGTGAATACTACCTAATACCTACCTGAGAGTGTGAATCCCTACAGCCCATAGAAATGAAAAAAAATAATGCTGTTGTTCTAATTATTTACATTCTTAAAGTAGAAAGGATATCAGATATCATGTAATTTTCCAGTCTGCCAGTGTTTTACTAATATCTACATATTGATTTCTTTCTTTCACTACTTTTTCCAGTCTGCACACACTAACCAAGACAGGGTGGGTTAAGGATACAGAATTGAGTGACAGACTTTTCCCCCACCCCATCCCCTTTAGACTTTCCTGGAAAGAAAATCAGCTTTAAATTCCAGATAAACTAAGACAACGCCAAATCTGTGCTTTAAGGAAGCCAATTACATTGTAAGATCTTTTACATTATTGTAGTTTTTGTCAGCTAAGAAAAACTACACCTGTAAGAGAGACGACTTTCATATGGTAAAATGATGTCATTGCCATAATTCTATTAAGTTTATTTGTTTTTCTCCACTCATCAGCTATCTATCATTTTAAGATCCCGCAGCTTTTCATAAAATTATAGGATTTGTATGTTTCTTGCTGGTAAATAAAATCCAAACAACTGTAGATGATATTTGAAGAAGTTTTTGTTGACATACTCTTTTAACCTCACTGTCCTCAGCAGGAAAAGTTCAAGTTTGTTTTTGTCACTAGGATCAAATATTGGTACCTCATTAATCTTAAGGTTTCCCCAAAGATTTAAAAAGTGCTTTCGAGGGGCAGCATACGAAAATCACAAGCTATCCAACAAATTACCTAATTGTGTCCTCCCATGATTTTAACTGCTTTCCATATTTCCTCTTAGGATTATCTAGGACTTCATGCTAAGCACTCTATTCTATGAGTCAGAAAGAAGAGCCACGCAGATATTTCCCCAAACAAGGGACATATCTGGCCAGACTACAGCTGTTATAGAAGCCAGACCTCTGATGATCAGCAGATGAGACAAGCTTTAAATAATACATTTCTAACCCCTGACCACGTGAACTCTGTGTGAAGGCTCCTCACACCATATTCATGTGGTGTGTGACGATGTCTTATCCATAGTAGAGAGTAGTAGGAGAGCCTGGATGAAGCACTTGGCAGGGTGAAACGGACGACACTTTTTTTTCCGTCTGTATCCTCCACCCAGTATGATGTAATAAAGGAATATCTTTTAGCCACAGGGTGAGTGCCACAATTTTTTTCTGTTCTTATTTTGCCTTATCCATAGTATCTGAACAAGTTGGCCAATCCTTCTCTACAAAGATGTTTGTATGAAAGAGCGTAAATGATTGGCTGCACAGTTGTAATTAGTAGAAAAATAGAGGTATCTTCATCATCTCCTGCAATATCTCCTCTGTGGCCTCCCTGCTAACACTCTCGCACCTTTCCAGTTCGTCCTTAGCTCTACTGCCTGACTAATTAATCTCTCTCCTCACTACTCCTCCACTTCTCCCCTCTGCGAATCCCTTCTTTGGCTGAGAATTCTCCAACTACTCCACTTCAACCTACTAACATTGATCTACAAAGCCTCCATATAGCTGTGAACTAATCTTCTGATATCTTCAGTTCATCCCAAGACCTCCTTCTCTCCTCTACACTTATACTTCCTCCCCCAATCACCTCCAAGATTTCTCCAGAGTATCCCCATCCTGCAGAATTCTGTGCCTCAACACCTCTGATTATCCGCCACACTCTGAAATTTCAGACGCAACTTGAAAACCCATTTCACAAGAAATCTTTCGGCCTACAATAACCCCACTGCCACCTGACCACCACCGGAGCTGCCACAACCCCCCCAACCTTCTGTTTCCTTTCCTATTAACTTGTAGACTGTATACCTACAAAGGCCTTGTTCTTTCTCTATCAGTCTGTCATTGTTGTTTTTTTCATTCTAATTTATATTTGTATTCTGTATGTAACACCTTCTCATATACAACCCCAGAGAATCAATGGTGCCTGAAAATGAGTTAAAATAATAAAAATAATAATAGGGAGTCAGAGCTCAAAATAGAGGAAAACAGAGATTAAACTTTTGTGATACACAGTATAAAAGGATAAGGTGCACAATGATTGTGATGTGATTAAAGAGAATCTGTCATCAGGATTTCACACCCCCAAACTGTTTATATGCACATGTAGCTCTTTCAAAGACAAGTCCAGCAATACCTTTACATGGCCGGTCCGTTCCTCAATTACTGAGAAATCAGCATGTGCATTGAAATGTAAATGAATATGGCAGATCTGAAGCCTCTTTCTTTCCAGCTCTTTTTGCACTCAGTGCAGCCTACTCCTTGCCTCTATGCTGCATGACTACAGGCAAAGGCATTGTCAATCAAGCAGGAGGAGGCGGCACTGGGCGGGGAATAGAGCTGGAGTGACAGAGGCTTCAGATCTACAAATGGTCCTTATATTAATTTGCCTACTATAAGTGACATTTTTACACCCACAAAAATCATTCTAGGCTGCTTAATTGGTAGGTATACTCCCTTCTATCTAATTTGTTACCCACTGCCTGATGTCAAGTGTAATAAGTCTCTATCACCACAAATGCAAGATAGACTGCAAGAGGTGGTGCAGGTCTTTTCCTCTCTATTCCTGCTTTCCTGTATTTCTAACTGCACACAGAGGCTGACTTTTAGCTCACGGCAGGCAAGTCATTGGACAATGCAAGGTGCAGAGCTTGTTGGCAAAAGGAGAAAATAATGTTCCAGAACCTATAGTGCTTAACTCAGAATGAGTAGATGGTAAGTTGACAAAATGGGATTTATCAGGCTGCTATTTGCCCCAGAAACAGCTTTAACTTGTAGGTGACAAGGACAGCAATACCATGAAATGACAGGTGCAATTTAAGACTTTTATTGCATGTTTTTAAGATATACACTGATTGCATGCAAGGATTTATATAATTTGAGGAAAAGTATGCTAATAAATAATGCTCTTAGCGACATAAATAAAATACTGAACTAAGAAAGCATAACGTGCAGAAGCATATCACATGTATTTAACAGGGAGCGGCTAATTTATGCTTATATCTCGCAATTTAGTTATAGGATACCGTACATTAATAGTCGTCTATAAAGGGATTGCCAAAATAATTTACTAATGCACTGAGCAATCTTACTGATGAACGCCATCCATACTGTACATAAATATTCATTCTAGAACATGTTTGTGTGCTACAGTAACTTGCCAAGTGATATAAGAATACATTTGTAGAAATTATTATTGACATGCCCCATTTGTATCATTTTGATACATTGTATATTCACAATATTATGAGCCTGCTCGTTCTTGTCACTTGACCAACAAAATCACTGTTGCTAATCTATTTGCGTTTGCGTTTCATCGCTTCATTTGCACTAGAGTTGAGCGAAACAGGTCGGTCAGATTCAAAAATCACCGACTTTGCCAAAATAGCATGAGGTCGGCCATGCGGCCGTCGACCCGGGCGCCAAAGTCGGTTTTCCCAGAATGCTTGCAGGCGCCTTTTCTCAGCCAATGAGTAAGGATGCACACTGTGGGCAATGAGATGACATGGGCAGTGGCCACCACCATCTTAGAGAAGGGCATTGCAGTGATTGGCTTGCTTTATGTGGCGTCACATGGGGCTATAAAAGCCCTGACCGCCGACCGCCATTATAATTCGGCCGATCTTAGCGTAGGGAAAGGTTGCTGCCGCTGTTTCTCAGTAGGGAGAGAGTTAGGCAGGAAAAAAAAAGTTATTCTGTGCTTGTGCTGATAGCGATTGTGCTGTACAGTTAGTGTGCAGTGACTGGGAGGATTTTGTTGTGTGCAGCAGCGCTGGTTATTAGGCTGCCTGCCAGTGACAGGGGAGGATTTTGTTGTGTGTAGCAGCATAGCTGATTATTGGACTGCCTGCCAGTGACAGGGGAGGAATTTGTTGTGTGCAGCAGCAGAGCTGATTATTAGGCTGCCTGCCAGTGACAGGGGAGGAATTTCTTGTGTGCAGCAGCAGAGCTGATTATTAGGCTGCCTGCTAGCTGTATTGCTGTGCATACACTGCTGTGTAGACTGCTTTTCACACAGCACCTACACAGCACTAATACTTTTATTCTTTTTTCTGCACAGTTACCGAGCGTTCATTTTTTTCCACACCGTATAGAGCTGTACGCTCCTCACACACTACCGTGTACCGGCTGGTATCACGGAAAAATACATGCTGACTATCTGTGTGTGACTCCGGAAATATATACGGAGATTTAAATTTTACACAAAACCGTATACAGCTGGTATCTTCTGATACAGTACCGTTTTTAAGCCTTCTATATTACTGTCAAATCCATACTGAGAGAGCGTCTGTATGTGACTCCGGAAATATATACGGAGATTTACAATTACCCCTACACTGTATACGCCTGGTATCTTTGGATACATTAGCCTTTTTTGCTTTTTATATTCTGGTCTACTCCATACTGAGCCTGTGAGCATCTGTGTGTTACTCAGGAAATATATACGGAGATTTAAAATTATTCCAACACTGTATACAGCTGTATGCTTCTGATACATTAGCCTTTTTCTGCTTTTCATATTCTGGTCTAATCCATACTGAGCCTGTGAGCATCTGTGTGTTACTCCGGAAATATATACGGAGATTTAAAAATTACCCCAACTCTGTATACAGCTGTACGCTTCTGGTACATTACACTTTTTCTACTTTTTATATTCTGGTGTGATCCATGCTGAGCCTGTGAGAGTCTATGTCTGACTCTGGAAAAATGTACAGAGATTTAAAATTACCCCAACACTGTATACAGCTGTATGCTTCTAATACATTACCCTTTTTCTACTTTTTATATTCCTGTCTAATCCATACTGAGCCTGTGAGCGTCTTTGTCTGATTCCTGAAATATATACGGAGATTTACAATATTTTCACTATACTATATATACCTGGTATCTGGTGATACAGTACCCTTTTTCAGATTTTTATATTCTGGTCTAATCCATACTGAGCCTGTGAGCGTCTGTCTGTTACTCCGGAAATATATACGGAGATTTACAATTACCCCTAGACTGTATACAGCTTTACCCTTGTGATACAGTACCCTTTTTTGCAGAAAGTCCTCCTCTACCCACCACTGTAAGTGAATCATTGACACCTGGAACATTGGCCACATGTGTGATTATTTCTTGCGAATCTGCTTTTTATATTCTGGTCTAATCCATACTGAGCCTGTGAGCGTCTGTCTGTTACTCCGGAAATATATATGGAGATTTACAATATTTTCACTATACTATATATACCTGGTATCTGGTGATACAGTACCCTTTTCCAGCTTTTTATATTCTGGTCTAATCCATACTGAGCCTGTGAGCGTCTGTTTGTTACATATATACGGAGATTTAAAAATTACCCCAATGCTGTATACAGCTGAACGCTTCTGATACATTACCCTTTTTCTACTTTTTATATTCTGGTGTGATCCATACTGAGCCTGTGAGAGCCTGTGTCTGACTCTGCAAAAATATACGGAGATTTAAAATTTCCCCAACACTGTATACAGCTGTACGCTTCTATTACATTACCCTTTTCTACTTTTATATTCTTGTCTAATCCATACTGAGCCTGTGTGCGTCTGTGTCTGACTACGGAAATATATACGGAGATTTCCAATATTTTCTTTATACTATAAATACCTGGTATCTGGTGATACAGTACCCATTTTTCAGCTTTTTATATTCTTGTCTAATCCATACTGAGCCTCAGAGCATCTGTGTCTGACTCCTGAAATATGTATGGAGATTTACAAAAATTTCACTATGCTATATATACCTGGTATCTGGTGATACAGTACCCCTTTTTTCTGCTTTTTTATATTTTGGTCTAATGCATACTGAGCCTGTGAGCGTCTGTCTGTTACTCAGGAAATATATACGGAGATTTAAAATTACCCCTAGACTGTATACAGCTGTACGCTTGTGATACATTACCCTTTTTGGCAGAAAGTCCTCCTCCACCCACCACTGAAAGTGCATCATTGACACCTGGAACATTGGCCCACATGTATGATTATTTCTTGCGGATCTGCTTTTTATATTCTGGTCTAATCCATAGTGAGCCTGAGAGAGTCTGTGTCTGACTCCTGAAATATTTATGGAGATTTACAATATTTTCACTATACTGTATATACCTGGTATCTGGTGATGTGATACAGTGCCCCTTTTTCAGCTTTTTATATTCTTGTCTAATCCATACTGAGCCTGAGAGCATCTGTGTCTGACTCCTGAAATATATATGGAGATTTACAATATTTGCACAATACTATATACCTGTTATCTGGTGATACAGTACCCCTTTTTCAGCTTTTTATATTCTTGTCTAATCCATACTGAGCCTGAGAGCGTCTGTGTCTGACTCCTGAAATATATACAGAGATTTTCAATTATCCCTAGACTGTATACAGCTTCTGATACAGTACCATATAGCTGCAGGTATTTTGGGTACATTTTCTCAAACATGAGGAAGTATGGTGGAAGAGGCCGCGGACGTGAGCGTGGGGGGCCAGCTGGAAGGTGGTGGTGGTGCATCTGCTGGAAGTGCCAAAAGCACAAGAGCACCTAAGGCAGGAGGTGTTGAGCCTGCGTCATTGTCTGGCTCCAGAAGGCCTGGAAGGCTACCTTTTCTGGGAATAGGTAAACCGCTTTTAAAGCCGAAGCATCAGGAACAAGTTTTGTCTTACATTGCCGAAACAGCCTCCAGCTCTATCGCCTCCTCTTCTAAAGTTTCAAAAAATGCAAGCACTGAGTCATCAGTGCAGGCTCCTGGTCAGGAACAACACCTTTCCTTGTGTCCTTCACCCCCACCAAAAGTGAAGGATGCGGCAGGCCACACTTCAGCTTACTCTTTGGAGCTCTTTTCACATACCATGCCTGGGTAACCAAGTCAAATCCTGAATTCCCCAGTCCAACATGAATCTGACAAGGAGTGCACTGATGCACAGCCACAGAGAGATGATTCTGCTGGTACAGTGATGGCCAAAAGTATTGGCACCCCTGCAATTCTGTCAGATAATACTCAGTTTCTTCCTGAAAATGATTGCAATCACAAATTATTTGCTATTTTTATCTTCATTTAATTTGCTTGCAAGGAAAAAACACAAAAGAGAATGAAGCAAAAATCAAATCCTTGATCATTTCACACAAAACTCCAAAAATGGGCCAGACAAAAGTATTGGCACCCTCAGCCTAATACTTGGTTGCACAACCTTTAGCCAAAATAACTGCGAACAACCGCTTCCGGTAACCATCAATGAGAATGCTCTGCTGGAATTGTAGACCATTCTTCTTTGGCAAACTGCTCCAGGTCCCTGATATTTGAAAGGTGCCTTCTTCATACTGCCATTTTGACATCTCTCCACAGGTGTTCTTTTGGATTCAGGTCTGGACTCATTGCTGGCCACCTTAGAAGTCTCCAGTGCTTTCTTTCAAACCATTTTATAGTGCTTTTGGAAGTGTGTTTTGGGTCATTGTCCTGCTGGACGACCCATGACCTCTGAGGGAGACCCAGCTTTCTTACACTGGGCCCTACATTATGCTGCAAAATTTCTTGGTAGTCTTCAGACTTCATAATGCCATGCACATGGTCAAGCAGTCCAGTGCCAGAGGCAGCAAAGCAACCCTAAAAAATCAGGGAACCTCCGCCATGTTTGACTGTAGGGACCGTGTTCTTTTCTTTGAGTGCCTCTTTTTTTTTTCCTGTACACTCTATGTTGATGGTTTTTCCCAAAAAGCTCGACTTTTGTCTCATCTGACCACAGAACATTTTTCCAAAACGTTTTAGGCTTTTTCAGGTAAGTTTTGGCAAACTCCAGCCTGGCTTTTTTATGTATCAGGATAAGAAGTGGGGTCTTCCTGGGTATCCTACCATACAGTCCCTTTTCATTCAGACGCCAACGGATAGTACGGGTTGACACTGATGTACCCTCGGACTGCAGGCAGCTTGAACTTGTTTGGATGTTAGTCGAGGTTCTTTATCCACATCCGCACAATGTTGCGTTGAAATCTCTCGTCAATTTTTCTTTTCCTTCCACATCTAGGGAGGTTAGCCACAGTGCCATGGGCTTTAAACTTCTTGATGACACTGCACACGGAAGACACAGGAACATTCAGGTCTTTGTAGATGGACTTGTAGCCTTGAGATTGCCCATGCTTCCTCACAATTTGGTTTCTCAAGTCCTCAGACAGTTCTTTGGTCTTCTTTCTTTTCTCCATGCTCAATGTGGTACACACAAGGACACAGGACAGAGGTTGAGTCTACTTTAATCCATGTTAACTGGCTGCAAGTATGATTTAGTTATTGCCAACACCTGTTAGGTGCCACAGGTAAGTTACAGGTGCTGGTGATTACACGAATTCGAGAAGCATCACATGATTTTTCAAACAGTGCCAATACTTTTGTCCACCCCCTTTTTTAGGTTTGGTGTGGAATTATATCCAATTTGGCTTTAGGTCAATTCTTTTTGTGTTTTTTCATTGAAGACAAATTAAATGAAGATAATAATACCAAAGAATTTGTGTTTGCAATCATTTTCAGGAAGAAACTGAGTATTATCTGACAGAATTGCAGGGGTGCCAATACTTTTGGCCACCACTGTACATTCACCCAGAGCACTACATTGCCCTCGCTGTCCACTGAGCCAGAATCTGACCCTGATGAAACTCAGGTGCCCCTTCCCGCATACTATACCACCTTACATGGTGACACAGAGGAAGGTGCAGATGAAATTGAAGAGGAGGTGATGGATGACCCAGTTGTTGACCAGGATTGGCATCCATTGGGTGAAGAGGGTGCCACTGGCAACAGCTCAGAAGAGGAGAAGGATCCGCAGCAGGCATCGACATCGCAGCAGCGGTTATCTGGCAGGCCCGTAGCAGTCCAAAAATGTGTTTTAAAAAAACAAAAAGAGTTGCTGGACAGCTTGGCCAGACAGTCAAATTAGCACAGCTTGCAAGCCTGAAAATTTATACCATTGTAGGAAGAGTGCAGTGTTGCACTTTTTTGACCAAAATCCTATTGATGAGGCAAAGGTTATCTGTAAGAAGTGCGGAAGGACGTTTAGCCGAGGGAAAAATCTCTGAAAATTGAATACCAGTTGCATGCTAAGACATTTAATGAACATGCACTTGCAAGCATGGACGGATTACAAAACCTCAGGTAGCACATGTGCACCTGCTCTGACTGAAGGTAGCCAGCAACCCTCCATCGCTTCCCCCACTTTAAGCCCACTGGTTAGCACACCACCAGCAAGAAATGTTGAGGTGTCGTCGCAAGGCCAAAGCAGTCAGGGAATCACAATGTTTCTGCAACGAAAGACTGAATCTAAGCCATCACCACCACCACCATCATCATCACCAATCCCCTCTCAGTTCGTCATGTCCACCGCTAGTTCCCCCATATGCAGCTCTCAAGTCCAGCTTACCCTAGCAGACACTCTGAGTAGGACAAGAAAGTACTCATCCTCTGATCCGTTTACAATGGCTTTGAACACCTACATTGCCAAACTGATCTCATTAGAGATGATGCCCTTCCATTTGGTTGAAAGCGCAGCGTTCCGAGAGCTCATGGCCTACACTGTCCCACACTATGACCTACCCAGTCGGCACTTCTTTTCTAGAAATGCCATCCCTGCCCTCCACCTGCATGTGAAAGATCGCATTGTCCATGCACTCAAACAATCAGTGAGTGGACAGGTGCACCTCACAACAGATGCATGGGCCAGTAGGCATGGCCTGGGCCGTTAAGTGTCCATCACTGCACACTGGGTTAATGTGGTGGATGCAGGGTCCACAGGGGACAGCTGCGATGGAACAGTGCTGCCTTGCCCACTGTATAGGCAACAGTTGGATGTAGACGTTCGACCCTACTCCTCCTCCAGAAGCGAAAGCTCGTCGACAGAGAGCAGTCACACGAGCACTCCATCCGCAGCTGCCAGTGTTGCACACGAGGTGTCCCACTATAGAACAGCTAGTGGTAAGCATTAGCAGGCTGTCTTTGGGCGACTACAGGCACACCGTGGAGGTACTGGCCGACTACTTGCAGCGAGAAACTGAGTCATGGCTGGGCAGTCTACATCTTGCGCCAGGCAAGGTAGTCAGTGATAACGGCCGTAATTTTGTGGCGGCCATAGCCCTGGCAAAACTCAGACACATTCCTTGCCTGGTTCACACCTTGAACCTGGTGGTGCAGTGCTTCATAAATAATTATCCGGAGTTAACAGCCCTGCTCCATAAGGTGCGAAGACATACGTCGCTCGCCTGTAGACTCCAGTCGTATGCAGAGGCTGCAGCGATCGCGCCACCTCCCCAAGCACCGCCTAATCATAGACGTTGCAACAAGGTGGAACTCCACCATGCACATGGTTGAGAGGCTGTGCAAACAGAGGCAGGCTGTAATGCATTTGTGGGAGGATACACGGGCAGACAGTTTGAGGGCAGACATCGAGTTGTCGGGTGTGCAGTGATCAAAGTTGAAAGACCTCTGTAAAGTACATCAGTGTTTTGAGGAATGCACACTGCTGGTAAGCACAGACGATGCCATCATAAGCATGAGCATCCCACTTATGCATCTGTTCATGCAAACTTTGACGCACATTAAAGATCAGGCGTCTGCAGCGAAGGAGTAAGAGGAGGAGGGAAGCCTTGATGACAGTCAGTCATTTTCTGCTCAGGGAACTGTCCTGGATGAGGTGGAGGAAGAGGAGGAGGAGGATGAGGGGTATGATTATTTTGGGGAGGAGGATGCTTCTCAGGGGGCAAGAGAAAATATTGGCTTGCCAAGGTCATGTACAGGGTTTGTGCGTGACAGGAGGGATGTGGATTTGGCAGAAAGTGCTCCTCCACCCACCACTGGCAGTGCATCATTGACACCTGGAACATTGGCCCACATGTGTGATTATGTCTTCCGGATCCTAAAAAGGGACCCCCGCATTGCCAAAATGATGAAGGATGACGACTACTGGTTGGCCAGCATCCTCGATCCACGCTATAAATGCAAATTACAGAACATCATGCCACAGTAGAACCTATAGCTAATATTGGCGAACAAACAAGCAACTCTGGTAAACCGTATGTTAGAAGCATTCCCAGCACACAGCAGCAGTGCAGGTTTTACCACGAGCCATACTGGGCCAAACGGAAGAGGTGTTCGTGGTGCACACAGCCGAAGTGGCATTGGAGACAGGGGTTTCATGACCATGTTGTGGACTGATATCTCGAGTAACACTCGCACGACTGGTAATATTGAATCGATTGCAATAGACAGGAGACAGCAGTTGTCAATTATGGTTCAAAATCTCCTCCCCTATCGATGTTCTCCCTCACAGTTCATTCCCCTTTGACAACTGGGCCTGAAAACTGGACACCTGGCCTGAATTGGCCCAATATGCTTTACAGGAGCTCGCTTGCCCTGCTGGTAGTGTGCTATCAGAAAGAGTCTTCAGTGCAGCGGGATCAATCCTGACAGAAAGAAGGACCCGGCTGTCGATCCAAAATGTTGGTGATCTGACCTTCATAAAAATGAACCTTGCCTGGGTTTCAAAGGATTTTGAATCACCTTCCCTGATGACACAGGTTGCCAGCAAAATGGCTCGCTTTGTCCTCCTCTTCCTCCGACTTCTCCAATTCTTCCATTTGCAGATGCTGAACGTCCAGCCTACACCTCAACATATGCCAGTTTTTCCACCTCCCTAACTGGGCTGTCCCCCCAGGGCCGGCGTCAGCACCTGGCGCACCCGTGCAAGTGCCGGTTCCCTGAGCAGGTGGGGGAGGCCCACTCGTGTGCGATGGCACTGGCACAAGGCCCCTAATAGTACTCAAAAGTGTCTCTGATGGTGGAGGGGCCCACTCGCCGTCAGACACACCGGCTAACTATGAGGGGCCTTGTGCCAGTGCTGTCGCCCACGAGTGGGCCCCCCCTGCTTGCTCAGGGCCCCAGCACTTGCAATACTTACCTCTCCCTGTCCACCGCTGTGACATCTTCCGCGTTTCCTGACAGTGACATTCAGGTCAGAGAGCACGATGACGTCACGTCTTTATGCCCTCTGCCTGAACAGTCCAAGTGCAGAGAGCTAGAAGATGACGACACTGAGGAGTCCAGAGTAGAGCAGTGCCCAGGGAGGAGAGGTGTTTCATTTTGTTTAATGTTTGGAGCAATATTTGGAGCAATATATGGGGAGCATTATACACTGGAGAATTATATATGGGACCCATCATACACTTGAGCATCATAGTTAGGGCCCATTATACACTGGAGCATTATTAATGGGGCCCATTATTTATGGAGCATTATATTGGTACATAAGACACTGGAGCATCAACCATGGGGCCCATCATATACTTGAGCATTCTAAATGGGGGGACATCAGACACTGGAGCAGCATCTACGGGGCCCATTATACACTGGAGCATTATAAATGGGGCCCATTATATATGGAGTATTATATTGGCCCATAAGACACTGGAGCATCATCCAGGGGGCCCATTGTGATGAAGGAACAGCCACCATGTTGGATATGGGGCATAATGCTCGCCTCATGTCTTGAGCTTGGCCTGTCACAGGTTCCATTTTGTCTGAGTTCACAGAGCCACAGGCAGCTAACTTCTCCTAACCCCGATGGCCTGTAGGCATATTGAAGAAAACAGGATTTAGTGCTCCAATCTTGAATAGCTAGGTCTTTTAGTATGATAATGAGATAAGGCCAAAACAGGACTTCAAAGCTTTAGTACGGAGCCACGCTAGCATTGGGCCTGGAGGTGCATGGGGCTTCAATTAGATTATACCTGTCAGCTAGACACAGAAATGCACATCCATTTTCTCTCACAGCCACTCCAACTCCATTCTAGGATTATGGATAATGAGCACGCCTTTCGAGGTACAGACTCGCAAAAATATTTGCGTGATCCTGAGGACCTCGAGCATCTGACAGTGTGACTCCCGAGTCGGTGATGGCTCGGGGACCTGAGATATAGAGATTGGGTCGCTCTGGAGGTCCAATCGGGCCATGTTTGATCTCCACGCGACAGGCAAACCAAACTGCATTCACTGTTACCTCTAGTGTCCTGATCCGATCGTCCTGGAGAAAATTAACCCCTTTCTTAGATATTGGGAATAAATTCTGCAGGGAGCTGAAGGGTGGAGTTTATAAGCCCACCCTCTGACACCGAGGGGAGGGAAATAGCAGGTTTAAGAACTGTGAGCGGATGGCAGACTCTCTCTATTCTCACAGAAGAACAAGACGATGATGATCTAAGAAGGAACAAGGGACAGATCTGCCAAGGGAGCAGTGGCACACGTTTTGGGGACTGTAAAGTGAAATGAACTCTGCACTCAACTTTAGATCAATTGCAAAAAAGTAGAATTTAATAAGATCCAAACAAACACAGGGAAGAACGTTTCGGTCTCACGACCTTCATCAGCTACTACAATAGACAATTGGATATAAAATACAAAATTAATGTAAACATAAAATAAAATTGAAAAAAAGTATATACAGGTAAAGAGATAATAGATAATAGTGTGATTCCAACTAGTATCAAGGTCACAGATTAAGTATAAAATTGTCTAGGAGATGAAAAGGGAGGTTGTAAGCGGGTGAATAGAGTGTAGTTCAGGTGCATATAAGGTACACATACCCCTGTATAGGTATTTAATAGCGATTATGGACGCATCCAGGGTGAATGTCACATAATAACTGTGAAAAATAAACAGCAAAGCGGTGTCAATTACACATCAAGAAAAATTGGAGGTGTGCTGATATAAGATCACCTACCAGTAATGTCATGGAGCAACCATGTGAAGTAACTGATAGCCCAAAATGGAAATAGGCGACCTATAAAACAGCAGACCAGCGTGGTCAATGTTAGAACTCTCCTGTTAGGTTTTTTCTATCTTGCTGGTCACATGACCTTTGTTGCCTATTTAATCCTGCTCCGCCCTTCTGGTTTTGCTGGACTTCATTGTAATTTCTACTCTTAAGCTAGCCGGGTGCTTGGTTACCTTTCTCAATTAGTTTTGCTTGGTCTTTTGACCTCTATGTTCTATGTTGTTTGCTTTTCTTTTTACTGCTACAACTTCTGTTAGGAGGTGTCCATCTTTTCTCCCAGTTCCTAGTTCTTGTAGGGATCCCTCCCTCGCATGTATAGGTCTTCGTACAGACTAGCTGAGGAATTTAGCGGGTCTGATCGCAGGATCAGGTTCCCCGTTACATCGTAGGGATCGAGCTTAGTTCTATCGTAGGGACAGATATCCCTTTCTTTCCTTAGTGCTTGTAGCAGAACATAACAGTAAGACCAGCCTAAAAAACAAATATATCTCTGAGGAAAGATTTCCAGTTTCCATTATGGTGTCGGTTCAGGAGTTGGCTCAACGCCTGCAGGGACTTTCTCTGGAGGTGTCCGAGCTCCAGCAACAAGTGAGTAGCTGTTCTGGAGCACATTTCGTGGAGCCAAAGGTACGTTTGCCTGATTTATTTTTTGGTGAACAACAAGATTTTTCTTCCTTTAAAAAATGCTTGCTTGTTGTATTTTCGTTTGAGACCCAGATCCTCTGGTGATGAATCACAGCGCATAGGGTTCATAATGTCACAGGAATGGGCCTTTTCTCTGCAACCTAGTGATCCATGCTTTAGATCAGTGGATAGTTTTTTTTCTGCTTTGGGGTTATTGTATGATGATCCTGATCATGTCTCATCAGCTGAGACAGAATTGAGACGTTTGAGGCAGGGATCAGGTAATGTGGAAAAATATTGTACTCACTTCCAACAGTGGTCTACTCAGGTGGGGTGGAACGATTCAGCTTTGAAAAATTTGTTTCTTGCAGGGCTAGGTGAAAGGGTTAAAGATTTGCTGATTGCTTATCCCATACCTGGTAACTTGCAGGAGGCTATGCAATTAGCTATACGGGTGGATAGGAGACTGCGGGCAAGGGTTAATGAGAGTAAATCCTCTGCCATGTCAGCTCCAAGTCTTGAGAGGGTCTGTACTGACATTGGAGAGCCGATGGAGATTGGAGCGATGGCACCCAGCTCTCAGGAAAAAGACCGCAGGTTTTCTGAAGGTTTGTGCTTTTATTGTGGCAAATCTGACCATTTCATTAAGAACTGTGTGCTTCGTATGAACAAAGAAAAAAAAAAGGTCAGTTTCGCCCGTATAGCCTGTTTAAACACTAAGGGCATCTTTCTTTCTGCCACTACTGCTGCTCAGGAAGAATTAATGGATTTTCGGGTATTTGTCGATTGTGGTTCAACTCTGAATGTGATTGATGGGGGATTCTTGGAAAAACTTAAATTAAAACCCAAACCTTTGTCATCCCTTATTGCTGTGGTTTCTGTTGATAGCTCTCCCTTGAAGAAGGTTACTCACAAGGTCTGTGAATTTCCCCTCACTATTAATGATGTTCACCAAGAGAATTTGGATTTGGTAGTATTGAATAATTTACCTTCTCGGTGATTTTGGGGTTACCCTGGTTAAAATTGCACAATCCTGTTCTTGATTGGTCTACCAATGAAATTAAGTCCTGGAGCCCTAAGTGTTATGACAAGTGTTGTAACGGGCGTATTGCTGCTGTGGATAAAGGGGAACTACCTGTACCTATTCAGGATTTTTGGAAAGTTTTTTTCTGAGAAGGAATCGCAGATTTTACCTTTTCATAGAGACTATGATTGTACTATTGAATTTGTCCCTGGAGCGAATCTTCCTAAAAGTCGTTTATTTAATCTTACTATTCCTGAGAGAAAGGCTTTGGAGGAATACATACAGACAAACTTGGTCGCTGGTCACATTAGACCTTCCAAGTCTCCTGTGGCTGTTGGAATTTTTTTTGTTAAAAAAAAGGACGGCGGTTTACGTCCTTGTCTGGACTTTCGTGAGATTAATAAAATTACTGTACGCAATCCTTACCCACTGCCATTGATTCCTGATTTGTTTAACCAGTTAGCGGGGGCCAAGTGGTTCTCTAAAATTGATCTTCGGAGGGGCATACAATTTGTTGCGCATGAAGGAGGGTGATGAATGGAAGACTGCTTTTAACACTCCTGTGGGTCATTTTTAGAATCTGGTTATGCCTTTTGGCCTTACCAATGCTCCTGCATTTTTTCAGAATCTTATTAATGACATCCTTAGACCTTTGATCAGCAAAAATGTGGTTGTGTATTTGGATGACATTTTGATTTATTCGCCGGATCTGGAGTCTCATTGGCGGAGCGTTCGTGAGGTATTACACTTATTGAGTGACAATTCGCTTTTTGCTAAGCTGGAGAAATGTGAGTTCACTGTACAGAGAATTAGTTTTTTGGGCTACATTATCTCCAGCGAAGGTTTTGAGATGGACCCGGTGAAAGTTCAAGCTGTGCAGGAATGGCTTAGGCCTATTGGCTTGAAATCGTTACAGAGGTTTTTGGGTTTCGCCAATTATTATAGAAAATTCATTAAAAATGTTTCTATTATTGTCAAACCACTGACCGATCTCACCAGGAAAGGTGCTAATGCGGTTCAGTGGACTACTGAGGCCATTGAAGCTTTTGTGAGAGATTCAGCTCTGCTCCCATCCTTATGCAGCCTGATGTGACTAAACCGTTTTTGGTTGAGGTTGATGCTTCTTCTGTGGGGGTCGGCGCGGTGTTGTCTCAGGAAAACACGGATGGAGTACATCCTTGTGCCTTTTTTTCAAAAAAATTTTCTGAGACTGAACTGAATTATGATATTGGTAATCGGGAATTGTTGGCCATTAAACTCGCATTTGAACACTGGCGGCATCTCTTAGGAAGGTGCTGAATTTCCCGTTCAGGTTTTCACTGATCATAAAAATCTGATCTATCTTGATGCTGCCAAACGCTTGAATGCCTGTCAGGCTAGGTGGGCACTGTTTTTCTCCGGTTTAATTTTTCCATTACTTACATCCCAGGTACTAAGAATGTAAAAGCCGATGCTTTGTCTCGCAGCTTTTCTCCCATGGTTGGTGCTGAGGAGGAGGAGAACATTTTACAAGAAGGGGTTGTGATTGCTGATTTGGACTCTGTGTTGGAAGATGAGATTCTTAAAGCACAGGAGAATGCCCCTTCTAACACTCCCCATGGGAGGTTGTTTGTGCCTGGGACCTTTAGGAGAGATTTGTTTGTTGAGTGTCATGAGTCTCGGTTGGCAGGTCATTCTGGAATCTCTGAGACCAAGAGACTTGAGGGTCGCAGTTTTTGGTGGCCTGGATGGCAGAAGGAAGTCATTAAGTGGGTGCGTCAATATACTGTGTGTGCTAGATCTAAGTCTTCACATACTCCTGCTGCGGGGTTGCTTTGCCCTCTGGAGGTTCCTAGTGCTCGTTGGACACATTTGGCTATGGACTTTATTACTGACCTTCCCTCCTCTGGGGGTTTCACTGTCATCTGGGTGGTCGTGGACCGTTTTTCAAGATGTGTCACTTGGTTCCTTTCATCAAACTGCCCTGCGCTAAGACTCTCGCTAAGGCCTTTGTCAAGGAAATTGTCAGACTACATGGCGTTCCTACTGACATTGTTTCTTATAGGGACCTCAGTTCGTGGCTCGTTTTTGGCGCGCCTTTTGTGACAGGTTGGGAGTTCATTTGTCGTTTTCATCCGGATATCATCCTGAGTCTAATGGCCAGACAGAAAGGAAAAACCAGGATGTTGAGCAGTTCTTGCGTTGTTTTGTGGCAGACAATCAAGAGGGGTGGTCTGAGTTTCTGCAACTTGCTGAATTTGCTCTTAACAACCATACATCCTCTTCTGCTGGTTGTTCTCCTTTTTTTTGTTGTACTGGGAGACATCCGTCGTTTGGGTCATTCTCCAAATTGGTATCGGCCGTGCCTGAAGAGGAGAATTTTTCTGGTGATTTGGAGAGAGTTTGGACGGATGTGCGTGGTAATCTTCAGGAGGCTAACAGAAAATCTAAAAGGTACTTTGATAGGAAACGGCAAGAGGTTTTGTTTGTTATTGGTGACATGGTTTGGTTATCCTCTAAGAATCTGAGGTTGAGGATTCCTTCTAAAAAATTGGGTCCCAAGTTTGTAGGGCCCCTTAAGGTGCTTCAGGTTGTTAACCAATCGGCTGTTAGGTTGGAGGTTCCTACCTCCTGGAAGATTAATCCAGTGTTTCATGTTTCTCTGTTGAAAAGAGCTGATGTGTCGGATAGAGACGCCTCTGCCACTGTTCCCCCGGTGGTGGAGGACGGGGAATATGAAATTTCCCGCATCCTAAATTCTAGACGGTATAGAGGGAGTTTGCAGTATCTCGTTGCTTGGAAGGGTTTTGGACCCGAGGATAACTCATGGGTGAGGGCGGATGATGTTTCTGCGTCCAGACTTGTCAGAGCGTTTCACAAGAGGTTTCCGTATAAGCCTGGGCCTAGGGGATCCGGAGGATCCTCTTAGAAGGGGGGGTACTGTTAGAACTCTCCTGTTAGGTTTTTTCTATCTTGCTGGTCACATGACCTTTGTTGCCTATTTAATCCTGCTCCGCCCTTCTGGATTTGCTGGACTTCATTGTAATTTCTACTCTTAAGCTAGCCTGGTGCTTTGTTACCTTTCTCAATTAGTTTTGCTTGGTCTTTTGACCTCTATGTTCTATGTTGTTTGCTTTTCTTTTTACTGCTACAACTTCTGTTAGGAGGTGTCCATCTTTTCTCCCAGTCCCTAGTTCTTGTAGGGATCCCTCCCTCGCATCTATAGGTCTTCGTACAGACTAGCTGAGGACTTTAGCGGGTCTGATCGCAGGATCAGGTTCCCCGTTACATCGTAGGGATCGAGCTTAGTTCTATCGTAGGGACAGATATCCCTTTCTTTCCTTAGTGCTTGTAGCAGAACATAACAGTCAATATAGGAGAAAAAATATCAGCCATAGTGGTAAGTCATTGAAAAGCAAAGGAGCCATTGAAGCAAACCTTAGTGGAAGAGGTAGTCAGTATGGCGCTGCAGCAGTGCTGTCATGGCCGTGATCCTTCCTGTATGATAAAGGAAGGAGGTGGGACACATGGTAACTAACAGCCAATCCAGTGCAGTGGGTGGATAGTGATGAAAGCGGAAAAACATGGCTGTGTGCGTTTCAACAATGATACTGTATGCGTTCCAAGGCTTTGCAGGCGGTGCTCAGTGACGAGAGAGCAAAGGAGGAGCAGAGACGTGTATATTATGAAAGGAAATGCTAGCGTGATGATGAGGGACTCCTTCCAGAGTGTGAATGTGCCATATATTTCAGTATAACCGGCTCTAAGGCAGATAAAGAAAAATAATTATTAGTATATTAGTAGTATTTCAATATTTGCAGATGACACTAAACTCTGCAGGGTAATAAATACAGAGGAGGATAATTTTATATTACAGGAGGATTTATGTAAACTAGAAGCTTGGGCTGATAAATGGCAAATGAGCTTTAATGGGGATAAATGTAAGGTCATGCACTTGGGTAGAACAAATAAGATGTATAATTATGTGCTTAATTGTAAAACACTGGGCAAAACTGACACTGAAAAAGACTTGGGTGTATGGGTGGACGACAAACTCAAATTTAGTGGCCAATGTCAGGCAGCTGCTGCCAAGGCAAATAAAATAATGGGATGCATTAGACGAGGCATAGATGCTCATGAGGAGAACATAATTTTACCTCTATACAAGTCACTGGTGCGACCACACTTAGAATACTGTGTGCAGTTCTGGTCTCCGGTGTATAAGAAAGACATAGCTGAACTGGAGCGGGTGCAGAGAAGAGCGACCAAGGTTATTAGAGAACTGGGGGGTCTGCAATACCAAGACAGGTTATTACACTTGGGGTTATTTAGTTTGGAAAAACGAAGGCTTAGGGGTGATCTTATTACAATGTACAAATATATGAGGGGACAGTACAAAGACCTTTCTAATGATCTTTTTACTCTTAGACCTGTGACGGGGACGAGGGGGCATCCTCTACGTCTGGAGGAAAGAAGGTTTAGCCATAATCACAGATGCAGATTCTTTACTGTAAGAGCAGTGAGACTATGGAACTCTCTGCCGTCTAATGTTGTAATGAGTGATTCCTTACTAAAATTTAGAGGGGACTGGA
>JARQOD010000008.1:158797120-158829952 GCA_033576555.1 Oophaga sylvatica
AAGAGGACTTTACCAAGCGCCCCCCTTTGGGAATAGCGATCCACAATCACAATCAACCCTTTAACGGTCTTGTTTTAAAATTAGGTAAAAAAAAACAGAATCCCATTTGCAGCCGGTGTTTCGGATTTGGCCCGCTGCAAAAAAAAAATTTAATTTTTTTTTATTTTTCATTTTTTTTAAATACAAATAATACACATAAAGGAACAAATGCCCCCCAAAAACCCGACCAGACCAATACTACCCCAAGTGACCAATTTTCACTACAAAAAAAATACCGCACCAGACCAACCAAAATTCCCACCCAAATAGCCATACAAGGAAAAATCCCCGCCCCTGCCAACCCATATTCCCCACATATGACGAATACAAAATTTCGTTCAGTAAAAAAAAAAACAGTCTATCCCAAAAGCCCCTTAGCAAGTCTTCTTATATGCTGTCTTGTACAGGAAAACAGTGTCAATGACTTTTCACAGGGCTCTGTTATATATACAGTTATAGGCTGATGGGGAACACACTGACTCCCAGTGCCTCTAGGTAAATCCTTACTTTTTTTTATTTTCCCATACGACCCCCTTCCTTTTCCGCCAGGATTCGTGTCTGCAGGAAATAACAGTTATCTAGAGTACCCTTGCAGAACACATTACTTATTTTTTTCCCCAACTTCTACTTTACAGCACAGAAGAAAAAAAGGCGACATAGTGTCAGTCTGCACGTAAACGGGACCCCCCCCCCATTTAAAACATTATCCTCAAAAATAAAATAAATACATCACTGCAATAATAATATCCCTTAAATTTGCCCCCATGGTAACAATATCCCCCATCCCGGCCCGTGTGTCTCATTCCTGGCTTTCAGCCTATGATCTCCCATCCCGCCCTCATGAGTATCATTCTGCCCCATATGATCTCCCATCCTGCCCCATCTGTCTCCATCGTATCCATCCTGCCCCATGATCCGCACAAACTGTCTCCAATCCCGCCCCCTGTGTCTCCAATCAAGCCCTGTGTCTCCCTTCTGCCCCCTGTGTCTCAAATCATGCCCAAATGTCTCCAATCCTGCCCCCTGTTCTCCAATCAAGCCCTGTGTCTCATTCTGCCCCGTGCTCCAATCATGCCCCTAGTGTCTCCAATCCTGCCCCCCGTGTCTCCAAACCTGCCCCATCTCCAATCATGCCCCAGTGTCTCCAATCCTGCCCCCAGTGTCTCCCAAACCTGCCCCATCTCCAATCATGCCCCCAGTGTCTCCAATCCTGCCCCCCGTGTTTTCCAATCCAGCCCCTTGTCTCCATTCTGCCCCGTATCTCCAATTCTGCCCATTTTCATCCTGCCCTGTCTTCCAATTTCCCGCCCCCAGTGTCTCCAATCCTTCCCCCAGTATCTCCATTCTGCCCCGTTTCCATCCTTCCACCAGTGTCTCCATTCTGCCCTAGCGTCCCCCAATCCTGCCCCATCTCCATCCTGCCCCAGTGTCTCCAATCCTGCCCGTCTCCATCCTCCCCCAGTGTCTCCAATCATGCCCCAGTGTTTCCCCAATCCTGCCCCATCTCCTCTTTCCCTCAGTATCTCCATCATGCCCCCCGTGTCTCCAATCCTACCCCCAGTGTCTCCAATTTTGCCCCAGCATTTAAATCCTGCCCTGTCTCCATCCTGCCCCCAGTGTCTCCAATTTCTGCCCTGTCTCCATCCTGTCCCCAGTGTCTCCATCCTGTCCCGTCTCCCAATACGCCCCTCTCCATCCTGCCCCGTCTCCATCCTCCCCGTATCCATCCTGCCCCCAGTGTCTCCAATCCTACCCCCTCTCCATCCTGCCCCCTGTCTCCAACCTGCCTCGTCTCCATCCTGCCCCGTGTCTCCATCCTGCCCCAAGTGTCTCCATCCTGCCCCAGTGTCTCCATCTGCCCCGTCTCCCTCCTGCCCACAGTGTCTCCAATCCTGCCCGTCTCCATCCTGTGCCATCTCCATCCTGCCGGCCCGGCTTGCCGCTTTCAATATTATTTAAAAAAAAAAAAACCCTTCCTCTTACCTTGCCGGCTCCAGCGGCGACAAGTTGTACCCAGCTGAAAAGCCGCACTCGCCGGTGACTGACAATTGAGTCAGACGCCGGCGCGTGCGCGCTGTTGTCAGCTGCCAGCTTCCGATCAGCTGGAAGCTTTTTAAATTTTTGCCCTGCGGGCCCGCACGGTAATACGTAACTGAACCTGGTCCTGGACGCAGGTTCAGTTACTTGATCGGCAGAATCCTGCCGCGGGGGTGGGGCAGTTTTAGGACCGATGGGTAGTGGTGACCAGGACCGATGCGGGCCCCTCTGATGATCGGGCCCCATACGCCAGTCAGGGCTGTAATGTCCTGATGGCGGCCCCGGACTTATTAACTTCTATATGAAATTAGTGAAGACCAGCACCACGACCCTACACTACGACGCCCCCCCGGAGAAGCTTGGCGAAACGCGCATCTGGGGGGGACGAGGAAAATGTAAAGATAGAAACTAAATTTCACTTGAATATATTTGCTAATCTTATTACTAATCAATATATAATGCACAAAACAGAAAAAAACAACTTTACTTAATTGAATTTTTATATAAAGCCTCCCTTCACATGTTCCTGTTTTCAATAAATGTCATTTTGTTTTTTCCCGGATACCCCACATACCATTATAACCATGATGGCGCATGGATGACACACTGATGACACACTGACGCATGGATGACACATGGATGCACACTGGGATACACTGATGGCACATGAATGACAATGATGACACATGAATGACACATGATGATACACTGATGACAGATGGCACATGATGACCATGGATGACACATGGGATGACACTGATGGCACATGAATGACACACTGATGAACACTGATGCATGGATGCACACTGATGACACATGATGACACATGATGACACACTGATGACCATGAATGACACACTGATGAACACTGATGCATGGATGGCACACTGATGGCATGGATGACACACTGATGTGCACGATGACACACTGATGAGGCACCATGAATGAAAACTGATGCACATGAATGACACACTGATGACACACTGATGAGGATGCACACTGATGACTCATGGATGACACACTGGGTGACACACTGAAGCATGATGACACACTGATGACACACTGATGCATGGATGGCACACTGATGAGCATGGATGACACACTGATGTACACTGATGCACAATGACAATGACACACTGATGACACATGATGACACTGATGACACACTGAGATGCATGGATGACACACTGAGACACATGATGACACACTGGGATGACACTGATGCAATGAATGACACACTGATGAAACACTGGATGCCATGGATGACACACTGATGCACATGAATACACTGATGACACACTGATGCATGGATGACACACTGATGACATGATGGCATGAGACACACTGATGCACATGAATGACACACTGATGATACACTGAGCATGGTGGCACATGATGAGCATGGATGACACACTGTGATACACTGATGGGACATGATGACACACTGATGCACATGAATGACACACTGTATGACACACTGATGATTGCATGATGACACACTGGTACATGATGCACATGATGCACACTGATGACACATGAATGACACACTGATGATACACTGATGCATGGATGACACACTGTGACACACTGATGGCACTGAATGACACACTGATGAACACTGATCGATGCATGGATGCAGATGACACACTGTGAACACTGGCACATGAATGACACACTGATGACACATGAATAACACACTGATGATACACTGATGCATGGATGGCACACTGATGACTCATGGATGACACACTGGTGATACACTGATGGCATATGAATGACACACTGATGACGCATGGATGACACATGATGGCACACTGATGACTCATGGATGACACATTGATGGCACCTGATGACGCGTGGATGACACACTAATTGAAAACACAGATGACACCGGTACCATTTTTCCAAGGACCTGTTTGATACGGACGTATGAAGGAGGCCTAACTGTATGTGATTAGTCCAGAAGAAGGCACTTTCTGCAAAAGCAATCAGGAACTACTCAACTCTGTAAAATCATCAGGTTCTAATATCAGAAAATATTTTTTCCTAACACAAATTAAATACAGAAACGCTCAAAAAGTTTTATTTATTTGGACAGAGTAATTTGAAAACAATGAAGGCATCAGAAACATATGGAGAAGTGTGCACAATGTCATTCTTCCCTTATGATGGGGGTCACACCTCTTGATTTCGACAGCTGGAAGGAAACTGGCCTTGGTTTAGAAATTGTTATGTGTCACACACAACTTGGCAGCCATGGAATGTGCCATGGATTGTGGACTAAACACACAGCAGCTTTTGCTTTATTTAAGATGTGGGCAGGGAATGAATAAAGTTTGTTTTGGACTATTTTACAAGAGTGATTTCCGACAGTTGCTGCCAGAGGGCTGATATAAACTATTTGGCTTCCACACTCCCCTGATAGCTATGTTTACGAAAATAAACATTTTCACAAAGAAGCTGAGAAAGCCAAAGTGAGCGCAGCCCAGGAGAGTGCACTTCTATTACTACCCTACTGTGAGAATCACTCTGTCACTGCTGACAGAACAGGAAGGGTTGTTTGACATTATTTTTCAGTTATTTTGGATAAACTTGAGACTAATTACAATTATTATCAAAAGAGAAGGTTAAATGTAACATGTATTTGGTGCAGATTTGCCATGTAGTCTTGAAAGCAATAAAGTGGAAATGTTCCACACTTAAATTGTTCTTAAAATCTCCATCATGTCAATTCTTGGTGTGGAATTCATTGAGCTCTTCATTCTCTCCTTTGGGCACATGCACACTAGTTGGATTAGATGCAGATTTTCCGTTGTGTATCTGCAGCACTCCCTCAGCATTTCCTCTGCACCCACTGGTTACATTCGCATTTTGTTAAGAATTTCACCATAGTCAAGACAAAAATAAATTTTGCACAAAAAATTGACATGTCACCGAATGTAAAATAAACACTGCAGGTTGACTTATGTGTAAAAGATTTTTAGAAGCTCATTAACTTAACTGGTACTATATTACGCTGTGGATTTTACACATGAAAATCTGTATAAAAAACTGTGCCAAATATGTGCAGTGTACATTTATCCATTTGGTGTAAGACCTTTAATGAAAAGAAAAAATTATAGTGCTATTTGACATAATTTGTACTACCATTAAAAAAGTATTTATTTTTTTTATTTTGTTTTTCCGTTGTTGTGATATTAGCAATCAATGTATTTGGCACCTAATGAGTTAACTTTAAGTCTTAGTGTGTGATATCAGACTGTTTTCACTGGGGGTGTGTTCTCTCTGTATGACATTGATCAATCCTAAGCAGGCAGTTACATTCAGGGGGAAGAAGAACACACCTCACAATTGCTTAGAACAGGTTTCTCAGTTGTGTGTAATGCATGACAAACAGCTTTGATTCCCTGGTCTAACCTCTAACACTATATACAGAGCTCTTGTGTATAATGTCACTGGTGATCCCTGCATTACTTGTACACTGACACTATATACAGAGCTCCTGTGTATAATATCACTGGTGATCACTGTATTACCTGTACACTGACACTATATACAGAGCTCCTGTGTATAATGTCACCGGTGATCATTGTATTACCTGTACACTAACACTATATACAGAGCTCCTGTGTATAATGTCACTGGTGATCACTGTATTACCTGTACACAGACACTATATACAGAGCTCCTGTGTATAATATACTGGTGATCACTGTATTATCTGTACACTGACACTATATACAGAGCTCCTGTGTATAATATCACTGGTGATCACTGGATTATCTGTACACAGACACTATATACAGAGCTCCTGTGTATAATATCACTGGTGATCACTGTATTATCTGTACACTGACACTATATACAGAGCTCCTGTGTATAATATCACTGGTGATCACTGTATTACCTGTACACTGACACTATATACAGAGCTCCTGTGTATAATGTCACTGGTGGTCACTGTATTATCTGTACACAGACACTATATACAGAGCTCCTGTGTATAATGTCACTGATGATCCCTGCATAACCTGTACACAGACACTATATACAGAGCTCCTGTGTATAATGTCACCGGTGATCCCTTTATTACCCATAAACTGACACTATATACTGAGCTCCTGTGTATAATGTCACTGGTGGTAATAACAGGGTTAGTATTTTGTTTGTATTCATGATCAGTATTGTAGTATTTGCTCACTATGTGATAGTAATTTGTGGTCTGGTCACGGGGTGGCAGTATTTCTCCTTGTATGTGGCATTATTTCATCCCTATATGCTGGTAATATGTCATATTATTCGGTCACTATATGTTCTGATCATGGTGTGGCTATTTGTTCCCTGTATGTGATATTATTCGGTCATTATGTGGTGCTAATGTGTGATCTGGTCATGGTGTGGCTGTATTTGTTCTTCGTATGAGGTATTATTTGGTCACTATGTGGTGCTAATGAGTGATCTGGTCGTTGTGTGGCTGTATTTGTTCCATGTATGTGGTATCATTCGGTCACTATGTGGTGGTAATATGTGGTCTGGTCATGGTGTGGTGGTATTTCTCCTCCGTATGTGATATTATTGGTCTTGGTATAGTGGATTGTGTTGTGTATGGTGGTCATTTGTTCTCTCTGATATTGATTAGGAGAAGATTCTTTATTTCCATTAGAGATTAAATACTTGGCACACAGCGACAGAGATGCAGTTACAGGGGTTCTCCTGTGAAAAGCGTAATCATCTATCCACAGGATAAGTGATAACATATTGATTGGTGGGGTCTGACTACTTGCACCCAACCAGTAAAATGTGGAACTTTTAATCACCATTAGACTGGAGTGGCATGTATAACTCGATCACTGATCCATTCATTCCCTCAGTGGCTGCACTTGTTTTTTTCTGGAAGCCCCAAAGAGAATGAATGGAGCTGCAGTCAGACATCCCACTGCCACTCCATTTTAAAATGGGGATAAGTGTCCTATCAGGGATAAAACTTCCTCATTCTTCCGATTAGTGCAGTTTCTAATGGTCGGACCTAAGTGATCACCAATCCTGTGGAGCCCATGGATCAGTGATAACTTGTTTTAACCAAAGAACCCCATTAATGTAAACTACCGTAATTATACATCCCAGTTATGGTGGCGCACAGTAGATGTGCAAGGAGCTGCCTCTGTTTTACAGTCGATGGTCCAGTATAATCAGGATAAAGACTGACAGATTTTTGCATATACAGTCATGGCCAAAAGTTTTGAGAATGACACAAATATTATATTTTCACATGATCTGCTGCCCTCTGGTTTTTATGTGTGTGTTTGACAGATGTTTTTATCACAGACAGAAATATAATTGCAAACATATGAGTAACAAAAGCTTATATTGACAGTTAGAATGAGTTAATGCAGCAAGTCAATATTTGCAGTGTTGACCCTTCTTCTTCAGGACCTCTGCAATTCTCCCAGGCATGCTCTCAATCAACTTCTGGACCAAATCCTGACTGATAGCAGTCTATTCTTGCACAATCAATGCTTTCATTTTGTCAGAATTTTTAGGTTTTTGTTTGTCCACCCATCTCTTGATGATTGACCACAAGTTCTCAATGGGATTAAGATCTGGGGAGTTTCCAGGCCATGGACCCAAAATCTCTATGTTTTGTTCCCTGAGCCATTTAGTTATCACCTTTGCTATATGGCAAGGTGCTCCATCATGCTGGAAAAGGCATTGTTGATCGCCAAACTGCTCTTGGAGGGTTGGGAAAAGTTGCTCTTGGAGGACATTATGGTACCATTCTTTATTCATGGCTGTGTTTTTAGGCAAGACTGTGAGAGAGCTGATTCCCTTGGCTGAGAAGCAACCCCACACATGAATGGTTTCAGGATGCTTAACAGTTGGCATGAGACAAGACTGGTGGTAGTGCTCACCTTGTCTTCTCCGAATGAGGCGTTTTCCTGATGTCCCAAACAATCAAAAAGGGGATTCATCAGAGAAAATAACTTTACCCCAGTCCTCAGCAGTCCACTGCCTGTACCTTTTGCAGAATATCAGTCTGTCCATGATGTTTTTTCTGGAGAGAAGTGGCTTCTTTGCTGCCCTCCTTGAGACCAGGCCTTGCTCCAAGAGTCTCCGCCTCACAGTGCATGCAGATGCACTCACACATGCCTGCTGCCATTCCTGAGCAAGCTCTGCACTGCTGGTAGCCCGATCCCGCAGCTGAAACACTTTTAAGAGACGGTCCTGGCGCTTGCTGGTCTTTCTTGGGCGCCCTGGAGCCTTTTTGGCAACAATAGAACCTCTCTCATTGAAGTTCTTGATGATGCGATAGATTGTTGACTGAGGTGCAATCTTTCTAGCTGCGATACTCTTCCCTGTTAGGCCATTTTTGTGCATTGCAATGATGACTGCACGTGTTTCTTTAGAGATAACCATGGTTAACAGAAGAGAAACAATGATGCCAAGCACCAGCCTCCTTTTAAAGTGTCCAGTGGTCTCATTCTTACTTAATCATGACAGATTGATCTCCAGCCATGTCCTCATCAACACCCACACCTGTGTTAATGGAGCAATCACTGAAAAGAGGTTAGCTGGTCCTTTTAAGGCAGGGCTGCAATGATATTGAAATGTGTTTTGGAGGATAAAGTTCATTTTCTAGCCAAATATTGACTTTGCAAGTAATTGCTGTTAAGCTGATCACTCTTTATAACATTCTGGAGTATATGCAAATTGCCATTAGAAAAAGTGAAGCAGTAGACTTTGTAAAAATTAATATTTGTGTCATTCTCAAAACTTTTGGCCATGACTGTACATGTAGGGTGGGCCCCTAGGGTCCATTCCCGCTGTGGACCCCAGACACCCCAGTCCGACCCTGCTGCATTGTGCTATTTTGATTCCTCACAGCTACTTGTTTATGCACTCCATGATTGTATTATCACATGGTGAGCTTCAATAAACTGTACTTCATAGTGCAGCATGGGACCTGAGCCCTTTCCATGCATACTGAGTGAGTATAGAGTTGGATACTTGCACTATATAATGCTTTTTAAAGAATACACACAAAGCACAAGGATTGTGCAATTTATGTGATTTAAATCTTTGGATAATACCATATTTTAGGAAGGTATGCTGTGATAGTAAGAGATAAATTATATCTTTTTGTAACAAACCCAGCAGCAAGTATCCAATTTCAGTACATTGCCACAACCGGTCAAATGAAGAATTGCACAATTGTCAAATAAATCAATTAGAGATGAACAGATCGATTGAAATTCGACTTTGCCGAATTTTCTTCATAAATTCAATTTGCCTCAAATTCGCTATTATTAGTATTCTATTATTATTATACTTTTATAGCGCCATTTGTTCCATGGCGCTTTACATGTGAAGAGGGGCAAATATAGACAAGTACAGTAAACATGAGCAATACAAGGCACACACAAGTACAGAAGGAGAGAGGACCCGGCCCGCAAGGGCTCACAGTCTACAGGGATGGGTGAGGATACACTAGGAGAGGGTAGAGCTGGTCGTGCGGTGGTTCAGTAGACTGATGATCACTGCAGGTTGTAGGCTTGTCGGAAGAGGTGGGTCTTCAGGTTCTTTTTGAAGGTTTCCATGCTAGGCGATAGTCTGATGTGTGGGGGTAGAGAATTCCAGAGTATGGGAGAAGCACGGGAGAAGTCTTGTATGCGATTGTGGGAAGAGCAGATAAGAGGGGAGTAGAGGAGGAGATCTTGAGAGGATCGAAGGTTGCGTGTGGGTAAGTACTGGGAGACCATGTCACAGATGTATGCAGGAGACAGGTTGTGGATGGCTTTGTATGTCATAGTTAGTTAGGGTTTTGAACTGGAGCCTCTGGACGATAGGAAGCCAATGGAGGGCTTGGCATAGAGGGAGAGGCTGGGGAATAACGGGGAGACAGGTGGATTAGTCGGGCAGCAGAATGTAGATACATCACAATACTGGAAAGCTTCTAACTCTTCTGAAAATACATGTAGAAAACTCTATACTTTTGTAAGTGATGTGGGAGAGAGGAAAAGTGAGAAAGAAGAAAGAGATAGAGACATACATTTTGTTTTAATATGATCTGCATAATCCTCTTAGGCTAAGTGCACACGGCTGTATTTTCTCTCATCCAAGAAAATCGTTCTAATTGTGTTAATTACACTCTGATTAGAGTTTGATCAGATGTGTGATCATATAGTGATCCAATTTTCTCAGATGTGGAGAATATGGGAAAATAAATTCCCCACCTTCTCTATTCTGTCAGTCCATAAAAATCGGATTGCACTCGGATGACATCTGTTTTTTTACAAGACCTATTGACGTAATGCCGACTGAGATCCAATTTACAGATGTAAATTGTGCATGCTGTGATTTTTTTTCCTGTGTCCAAGAAAAAAATTGGACATGTGCACAGCCTCGTAGAATAAATTGGTCTTATTGTGATTAGTGATGAGCGAACTCGTGGATGTTCGTGTCCAGCGGATTTGGCTGAACATCTAAAATAAGATCGGTTTGGGTAGCAGAACAGTACCAGAACCCAGATATCATTTAGATGAATAAGGGGCCCAAACATCACTGATGTGACTGCTCTCCCCATTAGCCAGCTCACACTAACAGGAGCGTAATCGCTTATGCAGTGTCTAGCGCTAATCTAACCTCAAACCTGATGAACCCCCGGTGACCTCATTTACTCACTGCATGAGAAAGTTCTCACAGCAGCTCAGTGCTAGTCACTCCTGATGCCCCTGTGTCAGTGTGTTCTGTCTGGCAGGGATAAGGGCCGCATCACTGATGTAGCTGCTATCCAAATCAGCTGGATCACCGTGGGACAGAATGTGTTATTTTCACACTGGACTGGTGAGGGATACGGCTGTTTATTTTTTTTCTTCTTTTCTAGGGGACATAAGCATCGGTGAACTAGGCGTAAAATTGAATTTTATGGTTGTTTATTATTTTCTGTCTTTTACAGGTGACATGAGCTTCAATGGATTAGATGAAAGGTGAGTATAGCTGTGCTTTTTTATTTTTATTTCAAATAAAGGAGTATCTATCATTATTTAAATTAAATAATTTTATTCTGGCTTTGTCTTTTTTATAATCTATGAGGTAAGTAATGGGGGCGTCATATAGAAGCCTCTCCATTACTAAACTGTGGGCTTGATGTCAGAGGCCAAAAAACAGCTGATATCAACCCCACAACCATTACCACACTTGCCAACCCATTAGGGCAAGTGGGAAGAGCTGAGCAAAGTGCCAGAATTGGTGCATCTAATAGATTCGCCTTTATTGGAGTGTCTGCGGGCTGCTATTTTTAGGCTGGGGTGGCTTAATATCCAGTGCCCCTTATCAGTCTGAAAATACCTGCCCCAAGCTGTTTGTTTTACCTTGGCTGGTTGTCAAAAATTGGGGGGGACCTCACACCTTCTTTAGATTAATTAAATAATTTAAAAAAACGGCATTCTTTATAACCAGCCATGATGAAGCTGACAGTTGAGGGTTGCAGCCCACAGCTGTCATTTTTGCATGCACTGGTTATCAAAAATCGAAGAGACCCCACGTTATTTAAAAAAATGTATTTATTTATAGCACAGGTGCTGGCTGACTACTCCTCTCATCTGTGGCACCTCCCTCACTGTTATCAGCAACAGCAGGCGAAGGCTGATAGGAGTAGTACTCTCTACTCAGCCGATGCCTGTGACCGGAGGTAATCTTTTTACCGCTGGTCACAGCTACTAGCTTATGCTATCATCTGAAAGCATGGGAACTGCAGCTCTTTGACAGGTGGCATTGATCTTACCGCCAGTCAGAACCACCAGTGTTTCTGGTGCTGTCATGCAAATGACAGCGTGGGAAGCCACGATCTTTGGGTTGCCGAACCCTAACAGTAACACAGACTTTCCATCTCTAATTGCAATATTTTGCTGAATTACAATTGGACCGAAAATATGGACATCTGTATAAGCCATTGCCCAATAAATCTGAAGATGGAATCCATCTCTGGCATTCAAATAGCCAGTCATATGCCCAGTGGTGCTCTAGAGGGATCCACTGGTATCTGATGTCCAAGATACTCGTCACCTCTGCACAAAGTTTGATAATCCACTCAAGAAACTGGGAAAGACCATATGATTATTATTATTCATTTTTATAGCGCCATTTATTCCATGGTGCTTTACATGTGAGAGGGGGCAAATATAGACAAGTACAATAAATATGAGCAATACAGGACATACATAAGTACAGAAGGAGAGAGGACCCTGCCCGCAAAGGCTCACAATCTACAGGGGATTGTCACATCTGCATTATTGGGAAGCCCATGTGGCAGTGACAAACATTATTTGCCCTGTCTCTGATGCTTCAGCAGTGTGGAAAATGGTACCGGGAAAGGATTTTTTTTTAGATCCTCATAAATGGAATCTCAAAGTGCTTGAATTCACAAGGAACTGCAAATTTCAGGAAACTCGACTCAAAGTCGCTCTTCCGCAGATCCATCTGATCATCTCTAAAATCTATAAATTGTTTGTATAGAAATAATTGGGGTTTATTTTTTATTAAACCAATCAACTTTTTATAGAATTTAAAGATGTGATGATTATACTACAGCTATCTACCTTGTTGGTTCTGAAAAACAAATATAATGACCTTGCAAAACACAGCATAACATATACATTCATAAACACAGTATGTTACCATTTAAACATTGCGAAAGGGGAATAGGTAATAATTATACGTATATGCAGCACACTGATTTCTAGGAATATTTCATTAAAAACATTCAGTGACACTGAAATCCATGCAAAATCATTTTAAAGAAAAAAAATTGATAAACATGGATTATAAAATCAAATTAAGTGCACGCATAGCTGGGACTTCATGTCATACCCAGAGATTCTGTCTATTCCTGTCCTCATGTAGAAGAAGAAGGTGTAATTACACATTTGGAAATGTGGAGCATAGACTACTCAACATAGAAGGGCTTTAGAATCCACATGGACCATCCATGATTGTATCTAATTGTCAGGTAAGTGGACCCAGCTCAAGAGGAAAGTGTGAAGAAGTCTGAATTCCAGGCTGTAAACACAGTTGCAAATCGTGTAAAGTATCTGTAATGCAGAATGAAGGGAGGATTCATTGTGAGCTCCAGCTAAGGTCAAATTAATAATGTCTGTAGTGAATCATGGAAATTGCACAGTGTCCAGATTCAAAGCACCGGAACACGTGAGAAGATTATAGTACGTTATTATTTACATCTAGTCGTTCTCTTGTGTAAATAAGTTGTTGGAGATTGTCTCAGCCACAGGAAAGGATTTGACAATCACATGTCGAGTGTTGTATAAATGCCATAGCGTAAAATAATAAAACACTCGACAGAGGATAAAATGTCTCAGGCTGGGACAGGGCCGCAGCTATAATGAGGCGAGTTGAGCCTGTTGTCTCAGTCGGCAGCTAGGGGGCGGCAGAGCGGAACTCATAACACGTGGTGTGATGCCGGCTGGCTCTCCTTAATCCTCACACAGTCACATCTGACCCCCCTCCAGCTGTCCCGCTCTGGACATAATATGTCCCGCAGTGAGATGAGCCACCACACCCCCCATGCACCCATTCCTTGCCTTTACATCTCAGCCTGTCACAGCTGTCAATGACGCTGCTATGCTGAACTCTTCTGTGCCCACAGGACCTGTGATGAGGTCACAGGAGGGGAGGAGTCAGGGGTCACATGATCAGTGTCCTCGTTGTGTGCAGGACTGCTGTGATGGTTGTCATGGTGCTGGATGACTGAGGGTAAGTTTGTATGTGGGGTCGGGACAGGTTTACAGTGTGGATGTAGCAGAGCTGTAGTGTGTACAAGTAGCAGAGCTGTAGTGTGTACAAGTTGGATGTGGCAGAGTCGTGTGTGTACGAGGTGTACTGAGCGAAGCCGTGTGTGTACGAGGTGTACGGAGCGGAACCGTGTGTGTACGAGGTGTACGGAGCGGAGCTGTGTGTGTACGAGGTGTACGGAGCTGAGCCGTGTGTGTACGAGGTGTACGGAGCGGAGCCGTGTGAGTACGAGGTGTACAGAGTGAAGTCGTGTGTTTACGAGGTGGATGTAGCAGTGCTGTACTGTGTACGAGGTGTACGGAGCAGAGCCGTGTGTGTACGAGATGTACGGAGCTGAGCCGTGTGTGTACGAGGTGGATGTAGCAGTGTTGTACTGTGTACGAGGTGTACGGAGCGGAGCCGTGTATGTATGAGGTGTACGGAGCGGAGCCGTGTGAGTACGAGGTGTACGGAGCGGAGCCGTGTGTGTACGAGGTGGATGTAGCAGTGCTGTACTGTGTGTAAGGTGTACGGAGCAGAGCCATGTGTGTACGAGTTGGATGGAGCGGATCCGTGTGTCTGTACGAGGATTACGGAGTCGAGCCGCTCGTGTACGAGGTTTACGGAGCTGAGCCGCGCGTGTACGAGGTTTACGGAGCGGAGCCTTGTGTACGAGGTGGATATAGCAGTGCTGTGTGTGTACGAAATGGAGCCCTGTGTGTGCGAAGTGTACGGAGTTGAGCCACTCAGCTCCGTACACACAGGGCTCCATGCTTGAGCCTGTGTGTACAGAGCGGAGCAGAGCCGTGTGTGTATGGAGTGGAGCCTTGTGTGTATGTAGCGGAGCCGCGTGTGTACAAGGTGTACGGAGCAGAACCACGTGTGTACAAGGTGTATGCTGCAAAGCCGCATGTGTACATGGTTTACGGAGTGGAGTCGTGTGTGTGCAACGTGTGCAAAGTGTGGCTGCATGTGTATAAGGTGTACGGAGTGGAGCCATGTGTATACTGAGTGGAGCCTTGTGTGTGCGAGGTGGACGGAGCGGAGCCGTGTGTGTACGAGGCATACAAAGCGGAACCGTGTGTGTATGAGGTGTGCAGAGCCGTGCGTGTACAAGGTTTATGGTGGGGAGCATTCATACATCCCAAGCATCCTGAATTCAGCGGGACACTACCGATTTTGAGAGTCTGCCCCGCTGTCCCGGCCAGGAGCTTTTCCCGTGGACACAGGAGTACATGCCAGAGCCCCGAGGAGCACTTTAAAACTCGCACGTGATGTTCCACCAGAAGTGATGTGCTGGAAGATGACCGGAAATTAGGTAATTCCGGGAGGAGATTGTGACGGAACCATGGAGGCACTTCAGGGAATGCTTCAGATCCATTACCGTGTCCTCGCCTTGGAATCGGGGATGTCGGCCATGTGAGCGGATCATGATTTGTCCTGCATCGGGAGGCTCAGGTGGGCACTACAATGGGAGCCGGGCTGCTATAGTATCTTTATAGAATCTTTGTTTCTTTCTCTCTGTTCTTTCTTTCTTTCTCTCTGTTCTTTCTTTCCCATCTTTCTTTCTCTCTGTTCTTTTTCTTTCTTTCTCTCTGTTCTTTCTTTCCCCTCTTTCTTTCTATCTCTCTCTGTTTCTTTCTTTTTTCTCTATCTCTCTGTTCTTTCCCCTCTTTCTTTTTCTCTCTCTCTGTTCTTTCCCCTCTTCTTTCTTTCTTCTTTCTTTCTTTCTTTTTTTTCTTTCTTTCTTTCTTTCTTCTTCTTTCTTCTTCTTTCTTCTTCTCTCTTTCTTTTTCTTTCTCTCTCTCTGTTTTTTCCCCTCTTTCTTTCTTTCTCCTCTCTCTGTTCTTTCTTTCTCTCTCTCTGTTCTTTCTTTCCCATCTTTCTTTCTCTCTGTTCTTTTTCTTTCTTTCTCTCTGTTTCTTTCTTTCTCCTTTATTTTTCTCTTTCTTTATTTCTTTCTCTCTCTTCTTTCTTTCCCCTCTTTCTTTCTCTTTCTCTCTGTTCTTTCCCTCTCTTCTTTCTCTCTGTTCTTTTTTTCTTTCCCATCTTTCTTTCTCTCTCTGTTCTTTTTCTTTCTCTCTGTTCTTTCTTTCCCCTCTTTCTTTCTATCTCTGTTCTTTCTTTCTCTCTGTTCTTTCTTTCTTTCCCCCCTCTTTCTTTCTTTCTTTCTGTTCTTTCTCTCTCTCTGTTCTTTTTCTTTCTCTCTGTTCTTTCTTTCCCTTCTTTCTTTCTTTCTTTCTTTCTTTCTTCTATCTCTCTGTTCTCTCTTTCTCTCTGTGCTTTCTTTCTTTCCCCTCTTTCTTTCTTTCTTTCTTTCTGTTCTTTCTCTCTCTCTGTTCTTTTTCTTTCTCTCTGTTCTTTCTTTCCCTCTTTCTTTCTTTTTCTTTCTTTCTATCTCTCTGTTCTCTCTTCTCTCTGTGCTTTCTTTCTTTCCCATCTTTCTTTCTCTCTGTTCTTTTTCTTTCTTTCTCTCTGTTCTTTCTTTCTTTCTCCTTTATTTTTCTCTTTCTTTATTTCTTTCTCTCTCTTCTTTCTTTCCCCTCTTTCTTTTCTTTCTCTCTGTTCTTTCCCCTCTTTCTTTCTCTCTGTTCTTTTTTTCTTTCCCATCTTTCTTTCTCTCTCTGTTCTTTTTCTTTCTCTCTGTTCTTTCTTTCCCCTCTTTCTTTCTATCTCTGTTCTTTCTTTCTCTCTGTTCTTTCTTTCTTTCCCCTCTTTCTTTCTTTCTTTCTTTTCTGTTCTTTCTCTCTCTCTGTTCTTTTTCTTTCTCTCTGTTCTTTCTTTCCCTTCTTTCTTTCTTTCTTTCTATCTCTCTGTTCTCTCTTTCTCTCTGTGCTTTCTTTCTTTCCCCTCTTCTTTTCTTTCTTCTCTCTGTTCTTTCTATCTGTTTTCTTTATTTCTCTTTCTCTCTCTGTTCTTTCTTTCCCATCTTTCTTTCTCTCTATCTCTCTGTTCTTTCTTTCTTTCTTTCTTTCTTTCTCTCTTTGTTCTTTCTTTCCACTATTTCTTTTTTTCTCTCTGTTCTTTTTTCTGTCCCCTCTTTCTTTCTCTGTTCTTTCTTTCTTCTCTCTTGTTCTTTCTTTCTCGTCTTTTTTTCTTTCTCTCTGTTTTCTTTCTCTCTGTTCTTTCTTTCCCCTCTTTCTTTCTCCCTCCCTCTCTGTTCTTTCTTTTCCCTTTGTTTATTTATTTCTCTCTCTACTTTCTCTCTGTTCTTTCTTGCTTTCCCCTCTTTCTCTCTCTCCTTTCTCTCTGTTTTCTTTTTTCTCTCTCTGTTCTTTCTTTTACTCAGTACCAGTGTGCCCATAGTACCAGTCATTGTGCCCTCAGTACCAGTCTCTGTTTCTTTCTTTTTCTCTATCTCTCTGTTCTTTCCCCTCTTTCTTTTTCTCTCTCTCTGTTCTTTCCCCTCTTTCTTTCTTTCTTTCTTTCTCTCTGTTCTTTTTTTCTTCTCTCTCTCTGTTTTTTCCCCTCTTTCTTTCTTTCTCTCTCTCTGTTCTTTCTTTCTCTCTGTTCTTTCTTTCTCTCTCTCTGTTCTTTCTTTCCCATCTTTCTTTCTCTCTGTTCTTTTTCTTTCTTTCTCTCTGTTCTTTCTTTCTTTCTCCTTTATTTTTCTCTTTCTTTATTTCTTTCTCTCTCTTCTTTCTTTCCCCTCTTTCTTTCTCTTTCTCTCTGTTCTTTCTTTCCCCTCTTTCTTTCTCTCTGTTCTTTTTTCTTTCCCATCTTTCTTTCTCTCTCTGTTCTTTTTCTTTCTCTCTGTTCTTTCTTTCCCCTCTTTCTTTCTATCTCTGTTCTTTCTTTCTCTCTGTTCTTTCTTCTTTCCCTCTTTCTTCTTTCTTTCTCTTTCTTTCTTTCTTTCTTTCTTTTCTTCTTTCTTTTCTTTCTTTCTCTCTCTCTGTTCTTTTTCTTTCTCTCTGTTCTTTCTTTCCCTTCTTTCTTTCTTTCTATCTCTCTGTTCTCTCTTTCTCTCTGTGCTTTCTTTCTTTCCCCTCTTTCTTTCTGTTCTTTCTCTCTCTGTTCTTTCTATCTTTTTCTTTATTTCTCTTTCTCTCTCTGTTCTTTCTTTCCCATCTTTCTTTCTCTCTATCTCTCTGTTCTTTCTTTCTTTCTTTCTTTCTTTCTCTCTTTGTTCTTTCTTTCCACTATTTCTTTTTTTCTCTCTGTTCTTTTTCTGTCCCCTCTTTCTTTCTCTGTTCTTTCTTTCTTTCTCTCTGTTCTTTCTTTCTCTCGTCTTTTTTTCTTTCTCTCTCTGTTCTTTCTTTCTCTCTGTTCTTTCTTTCCCCTCTTTTTCTCCCTCCCTCTCTGTTCTTTCTTTTCCTTTGTTATTTATTTCTCTCTCTACTTTCTCTCTGTTCTTTCTTGCTTCCCCTCTTTCTCTCTCTCCTTTCTCTCTGTTTTCTTTTTTCTCTCTCTGTTCTTTCTTTTACTCAGTACCAGTGTGCCCATAGTACCAGTCATTGTGCCCTCAGTACCAGTCAGTGTGATCACAAGTGCTAAATGGGTGTGGTCGGGGCGTGGACATGGGTGTGACTAGTTGTGAAATGGGTGTGGTCGGGCATGGCCTAAAATTTGCCGCAACCTTTCTCCCTCGAATTGGGGGGGGCGCCGTTTTGCAGTTCGCCTCAGGCAGCACAGAGGCTAGGTTCACCCGTGGGCTGGGATGCCCAGATTCCTGTATCAAAACATAAAGTAAAAAAAACAAGTCAAATCGGACCAATATTATTCAATAGGTGACATCTCATTTGCGATTTTTTTCTCAGCCGAAATCGGTGTGAGACAAAAATTGCAACATGCTGCGATTTGATGCGATTTTGGCACGATAATCGCTAATGCAATAGATGGTGCTGTAAAAAATCGCATGCAAATCGCATGACAATTGCACATAATCGGACCATCCTGAAAACTGACCGATTTTTTTCCAGCAAGTGAGTATGAGCACTAACTCGTATCTTCTCCAGGGCTCTCAACTTTCATTCTTTCTTTATGAAAAATACATCCCTCCTGGAAGGTAAGAAAATGCTTACTAGTGCCACCTTTTGGAGGTAGATAGGCTGGAGAAGAAATAATTTGAGACTTTCGGAATTTACATGCTAATCTTCACTAGCTACGCCAATATGGGCAAAGCATGGGTGGAGCATGGCTGGGATGGGACGTCGCTATGCCCATGAATAGATGCGCCTCTTTAGTGGAGTGACTTATGCTAGAAATATACTCCAAATGGAGCACATTTCTGTCAGTGACGCACAACAGTAAAGAGATGTGCCTAATTCATTAAGTGTATCCAAGAAATGAAGTGGCTTCAGGCACTCACCGTCCCAAAATGATCCTTTATTCAGCAAAATACAAACACAGCATGGAGGCAAAAAATGGAGATGTACTAGACGTGATTTGCTGCAATATTTTTTGGTGCGGCACCCGAAATCCCTGAACCAGTGCCAAGGATAAGAAATTACTCCTGGAGTTTTTTTCAGCTGTGCCGTCCATTCTTATTTCTTGGTGTGATTTCATTTAATTCGTTAAGGGGCAGTGTGAATGAATTGGCCCCTATGACTCCTTGTCTATTATGTTGAAAAACACCTTTTTGCATGGTAAGACAGTTTTTATTAGTTTTTTGTATCAAATTAATCCATAATTGACAAATTTGAATTAACCCCTTTCTGACATTTGTCGTAATAATACGTCTCTGTGCCTATCTGACCAGGGATGTATTATTACTTCATGGCGATCGCCCGCGGACAAGGGCTGTACGTGGGGGATCGCCGCCGGGTGTCAGCTGATTCTGATAGCTGACACCCAGCACTAAGTGCCAGGATCGGTCACACATTGCTCCTGGCACTTTAGCCCCCTACTTGCTGCGATCGAATGCAATTGCAGCATTCCAGGAGCCGGCAGAGGGATGATAGCTCCTCTGCCTTTCTATCGGAGACCCCGTGGCATGACGTGCGGTTCCGATCGTTCCCATGGTGACCCGATGTCATCATGACGACATCTGGGCCCCCAGAGCTAGGAAAGTTGCTTGATCATGCGCAGTGCATAATCAGCAACGTTATCTGTCAGTGCAGAGCTGACAGTTTCTACAGCTGCTGCATCCCCATGCTGTGCAAGCTATCAGCCTGCAAAAAATGATAGTGTCATAGTGGGACAAAGTAAGAAAGTAAACTTTTTTTTAAATAATTGTAAAAATATTTACAAAAAATATAAATAATAATAACAATAAAAAAACAAAAGATATTGTATCTATAAATAAATATTTGTATATAAAAAAGTAAACAACAAAAGTACACATATTTGGTATCGCCGCATCCACAGCGACTCGACCTATAAAACTGTCCCACTAGTTAACCCCTTTAGTGAACACCATAAAAAATATAAAAGCAAAGCAAAAAAAAATAATGCTTTATCATTATACCGCTGAATAAAAAGTGCAATAAAACGCGATCAAAAAGAAAGATATAAATAAACATGGTACTGCTGAAAACAAGCCGCCATACAGCTCCATCAGCGGAAAAATAAAAAAGTTATAGCTCTCAGAATAAAGCGATGCAAAAATAGTTATTTTTCTGTAAAATAGTTTTATATTGTGTAAAAGCGCCAAAACATAAAAAAATATAAATGAGGTATCTCTGTAATCGTACTGACCCGAAGAATAAAACCGCCTTATGAATTTTACCACACACAGAACGGCAAAAGCCTCCCTTAAAAAAAATTCCTGAATAGATGGTTTTTGTTCATTCTGCCTTCTAAAAATCGTAATAGAAAGCAATCAAAAATGTCATGTACCCAAAAATGGTACCAATAAAAACGTCAACTCGTCCTGCAAAAAACAAGCCACTCACATGACTCTGTTAGCAGAAATATGGAAAAATTATAGCTCTCAAAATATTGTGATGCAAAAACTATTTTTTGCAATAAAAAGCATCTTTTAGTCTGTGACAGCAGCCACACATAAAAACCCAATATAAATCTAGTATCACTGTAATCACACCGACCCAAAAAATAATGTTGCCTAATCACTTATACCGCACTAGGAGCGGCGTAAAAAATAAATAAAAACAATTCTTTATCTGCTGTTGATTTTTTCATTCTGCCTCCCAAAGATCGCAGTAAGGCCGGCGTCACACTGGCGAGTTTGATGCGAGTAAGTCGCACGACTTTCTCGCATCAACACCCGGCACGGCCGCCCGCTCTCGGACCCGAGTGTGCGGCTGCATGTATTTCTATGCAGCCGCGCACTCAGGTCCAAGAGCGGGCGGCCGTGTCGGGTGTTGATGCGAGAAAGTCGTGCGACTTACTCGCATCAAACTCGCCAGTGTGACACCAGCCTAAGGCTCAGCACACATTTATCCTGAGCTCTGCGCTGAGCGCTTGCACCAGAGTTTCCGTGTAAAAATCACGTGAAGTGATTTAGACGGAACCTCAGGTGGAAGATTCACCATAATGAGTCAGCTGGATGCACTATGGATGCCATCTGACCTGTGATCCACCGCTGTCCATCTTTTAAGGATTGCATAAAAGTGACATTGACCACAGTTTTGTGCACTTCTGAAAAGAAGGAGTAACTCTTCTGCTTTATTACACTGAATGGATCCCTCAGGGGTTTCGTCTGATTCATGTCACTCAGAGATTTAGATGGAAACTCCAAGGTAAGTTCTCAGCGTAGAGCATCGGATAAATGTGATAGTAAACTTTTTGTAAAATAGTCCCAATAACAGCTTCAACTCAATTCACAAAAAAAAGCAAGCCCACACTCAGGTCTCTCTTCTGTTAACGGAAATATAGGGGGCTTTCATGTTACTGGTAACACAAAGGTTCTAGAAAAGCGAAATGGCTCCTCACTCGACAAAAGAAATTCAGCAAATTCTCCACTCCCAAATCCAAATGTACTCTCCCTTCTTAGCCCCACAGTGTGCCTAAACCACATATTGTGTCCATGCTTGGCATTTCTGAAGCAATGAGAGCCCACCTAACTTACGGGTGCATGCCACCAGAAACACAGAATGTTAATAATGTACTGGTGACTGCAACGTACTGGTCACTACAATGTACTGGTCACTACAACAGCAGTTTGCAATTTTCACTCGGCAGCATTCATTGCTGCTTGTTTCTGGAAAATACCCATGGAGTCAAAATCGTCACTACAACGGTAGATAAATTCCCAAAGGGGTAGAGTTTCCAAAATGGGGTCACGTGAGGGGGGGATTCTGCTCTTCTAGCAATTAAGGGCTCTGTATATGGAGTCTGCAAACTGTTCTAGGAACATCTGCGCTCCAGGAGGCAAATAGTGTTCTGTTCCTCCCGAGTCTCTCTCTATGGCTAAAACAACATTTTGGTGGTAAAAATGTTGTTATTTTTTTCTTCACTGTCCAATGGTATAAAATTCTGTGACACACCCATGATATCAATATTATTACTGCACCTCTAGATTAATTGATTGAGAGGTGTAGTTTGTAAAATGGGATCACTTATGGGTTTCTGCAGTTCTGGCACCTCAGGGGCTCT
This sequence comes from Oophaga sylvatica, assembly GCA_033576555.1. NCBI lineage: Eukaryota > Metazoa > Chordata > Amphibia > Anura > Dendrobatidae > Oophaga > Oophaga sylvatica. The sequence goes on from JARQOD010000008.1 coordinate 158,819,477, forward strand.
CCCAGTCGGTTATGGCACCTGCAAACCGTAACAGTAAAATCTGTCGATCCTTGCCTTCTGAGCTTTGCACTGTGCCTGAAAAATATTTCCTGATTACATGTAGGGTATTGGAGCACTCAGAAAAAATGGACTTTATTTTTTGTAAAAGCAAAATCCTATTAGCTCTTCAAAAAATTAAAAACTTGAGGCTAAAACAACATTGTAGTGGTAAAAAAAATTAATTTATTCTATCTTCACCGCTCAATGGTATAAAATTCTGTGAGGCAAATGTGGTGTCAAAATGATCAGTGCTCCCCTAGATGAATTCATTGCGGAATGTGGTTTGTAAAATTATTTCACATATAGGGGGGTTCTGTTGTTTTGCCACCTCAAGGATTCTGCCAATGTGACATAGTACACAATCCATTCCAGCAAAATCTGAACTCCAATATGGCGCCTCTTCCCTTCTGCCTCAAAAGTAGTATTCCCCTACATATGGGGTATCAGCGTACTCAAGATAAATTGCACTGCAAATTATATGGTGCAATTTCTCCTGTTACCCTTATGAAAATGCAAAATTTGGGTCCAAAATAACATTTTTGTGGGAAAATGTGATTTTTTTTCACGGATCAATGTTCTAAACTTCTGTAAAGCACCAAGGGGTTCAAGTAGCTTACCACGATTCTAAATACATTCCTTGCTGTGTTTAGTTTCCAAAATGGGGTCACTTGTGGGGGTTTCCACTGTTTAGGCACATCAGGGGCTCTCTCTTGGGACATAACGTCCGCTAATGATTCCAGGAAATTTTACATTCAAAAAGCCAAATTACGCTCCTTCCCTTCTGAGCCCTGCAGTGCGCCCAAACAGTAGTTTTCTCATTCATATGGGGTATTGGCTTACTCAGTAGAAATTGGACAACAAACTGAATGGTGCAAATTCTCCTGTTACCCTTATGAAAATGCAAAATTTTGAGCTTAAAACATATTTATGGGGAAAATTTGTTTTTTTTATTTTTACTGCTCAACGTTATAAACTTCTATGAAGCATCTGAGGGTTCAATGTGCTCACCACACATATAGACCAGTTCCCTGAGGGGTCTAGTTTCCAAAATGGTGTCTCTTGCAGGGGATTTTTACTGTTTAGGCACATCAGGGGGTCTCCAAACGTGACATGGCGTCTGTCAATTGTTACAGCAAATTTTGTATTCAAAATGTCAAATGGCGCTCCTTCCCTTCCGAGCTCTGCCATGCGATCAAACAATGGTTTTCTCTCTCATAATGGGTATCGGCATACTCAGGAGAAATTACAAAACAAATTTTGGGGTCCATTTTTTTCCTGTTACCCTTGTCAAAATAAAAAAAATTGGATCTGAACTAAATTTTTTGTGAAGAAAAGTTAAATGCTCTTTTTTTTCCACATTCCAAAAATTCCTGTGAATCACCTGAAGGGTTAATACACGTCTTGAATGTGGTTTTGAGCATCTTGAGTGGTGCATTTTTTTAGAATGCTGTCACTTTTGGGTATTTTCTCCCATAAAGACCCTTCAAAGTGACTGCAAATGTGAGGTGGTCCCTAAAAATATGGTTTAGTAAATTTTGTTGGAAAACTGAGAAATCGCTGGTCAACTTTTAACCCTTATAATTTCCTAACTAAAAAAAATGTGGTTCTAAAATTGTGCTGATGTAAAGTAGACATGAGGGAAATGTTATTTATTAACTATTTTGTGTGATTTAATGTCATGAAAATTCAAAGTTGGAAAATTGCAAAATTTTAAAAATTTTCGCCAAATTTCCACTTTTTCACAAATAAACGCAAGTCATACCCAAAATTTTTTACCACTATCATGAAGTACAATATGTCACGAAAAAACTTTCTCAGAATCACCGGGATCCTTTGGAGCATTACAGAGTTATTACCTCATAAAGGGAAGTGGTCAGAATTGTAAAAATTGCCCTCGTCATTAACATGCAAACCACCTTCGCGGATAAAGAGGTTGAATTAGGCCCTAAGGGTCAATTCATTGCGCATGTCAATTTTAATGACATTTAAAGAGGCTGACTGGAGTAGAATGTGCCTATTCATTTAACTGGTTTGTGCAGTTATCAGAAATGTACTCCAGACATTGACTGGAGTTCATTTCTGGAGTAAGTTTTGACATCCAGACCATGCTACTCCCATATTGGCCAAGACTGGCATCTAATAAAATGTAACAATCATTTTGCACAACTTCATAGTTGCCCAAATACTTTGTGAATTTGTGACTTATTAAGCTTATTAAGGTGCTTTACTTCACAATTCTGACATTGGCGTGTTCCTTGAAGTGTGTGTGTTGATATGAGCGGCACATATCCAATGTGTGAGTGGCGGGAGTATGTGTATTGTATGTATAATATACTGTTGTCTGGAATTTTTTGAAGCATCCTTGGTAAATGCATGTTTGCATCATATCATATCTGTTTCATTTGCGAGTGGCATGTATTCAGCTTGTGTTCTATTTGTGAATGGCGTATATGCATCATGTGTTTAATAATGTGTAAGCAGTCGGTCACATCATGTTTTTTACGCAGTGACCTCCCAAGCTCATTTTTAACCTTTGGATGTCTTTTTATGGTTTAGAGAAATGGCAGACAGCTGCCTTCAATTAGCTGAATTCACACGGAAGTGAATTACAAAATATCAGGCACATACAGTGTTTTGTACAATTCAAGTACAATTCAATGCCACGCAAATGTATCGCTCATCTCTAGTAGGTATTATTACTGCATATTAGAGTTGGGGGAATGTATTCAAGAGGAATTGATTTCTTCATACCCCTTATTCTCCAAAATATGCGTTTTTTTGTAATTCACCCCATGCACGTTCAGAAAAATATTGGCCTGCTCCAGCCACCATTTTCCTGAACTGTAAAGGCCTGCAAAAGGTGTAAAATAATACTCACCTGTCCCGGCACCCTCCCTATCTTTGGTGCCCACTGCCTGCCACCCGGCCCTCAGGACCTCTTATTTATCATTTGTGCTCTGATGTCTTTACTCTAGGACAAGACTTTCGGCCACTGGAGTGAAGAGATCAGGCCTTGTAGATCATGACGAGTTGTAGAGTTGTGATGTTATGATTCACTTTGCTCTCTGATGTCTGTTGGCGGTCAAAAGTCATGTTCTAGAGTGAAGGTATTGGCGTGCGACTTGAGAATGAAGAGACCCAGAGACCTGGACATGCCGGCAGTGGAGATGCTGGAAAAGGTAAGCGGTAGAGTGAGTATTAGGCCGGGTCACACTTAGGAGAAACTTGCATGAGTCTCGCACCTCAATACCCGGCACTGCCGCCAGACTCGGGACTGGAGCATTCAGCTGCATTGAAATACATGTAGCCGCACACTCCGGTCCCGAGTGAGGACGGCAGTCTTGAGGGACCCCAAAGCTTAATAAGGAACATACAATTTATTGATTGTAACTTGGCTGCAAATTTAATTTCTCAGTAAAAAAAATGGGCAATTTTGTGAATTCTTATTTTTTCAGATCTTCTCAACTTTACTGAATATGCATCATGTGTCTTAAGTCTGTGGTGTGTGCACCAAGTGTCAAATGTTTTAGTGGCAAACCCGGTCCGTTTACAAGCTGATATTGGGTCAGAAACCAACTCCAGGTAACGTATAAGTACTATAAGGACTCACGAACATGGGAAATCGGGTTTTGAGTTCAAAGAGCAGCCCAAAATTAATTGATATTTTAATTGCAAGAAGGTGCACTAGATAATACAAATATATACAGAATAATATACAGATATTATAGCCAGATGTACAGATAAAGGTAGGGTACAGGTAAGGTATTGCAGTTAGAGCTGTATGTGTCACATTACCATTCCTTATAGTATGTGGGTCCCAGGGAAGCTCTTGAGTCCATAGATGCTTTCTTAGTTTCTGGTCCGTCTTCACGCGTGAGGTGACGTGCTCTCAAGGGAGATCTCTGGATAATCTATGGGGCCTGAATTAATAAATCCAAAATGGAGTCTCCCTCGTCCCTCACACAACTGTTATGCAACTTTGGCAGGCTCAAGTGATTTTTGACCTGTTCCATCAAAAAAGGCAGAGCTGGGGTGGGACAGAGGCGTGGCAACCGACACTAGTCCTAAATTTGTGTCCAGGCTCTGGAGTAGGATTTGTGTCATCTGCCGCTCTTGTTGTTCCACACTTGCCCGATGCTCCTGATTTCATGAAAATGTGTACATCTCTAACTCCAGCTCATCTCTTCATCAAGTCCGGCATGAACAATACCAGTCTTGATCTATCAGGCTCATAGTTTTCACTCACTGTTCCCATGGGAGCTCACAATCTAAATATCTTATTAATATATTTTTGGATTGTGGAGGAAACTAGAGTACTCAGAGAAATCTCACATGAACATGTGGAGAACATACAGACGCTATACAGATGTTGCCTTATGGTCAGATTTGAACCCAGGACCCCAGCGCTGAAAATCAAAAAGTGCTGTCCATAAATGGCATTCAAAAATGAAAATAAGCATAAAAGTATATGAATAATTGAGATAGTGTTGTCCATAAAATGGCATTCAAAAATGAACATAAGCATAAAAATATATGAATAATTCAGATAGTTCAGTCCACTTTTAGTCCAAACTGTTTGGACAGCTGGAAGGAAGAAGTTTTGGCTGAAGACGAAATCAAATTTCTATCATAAAGGAAACAAAGGATCAGTATATTTTGCAAATCTGTAAAATAAAAAAAAAAACAATGAACCACAAGAACTCAAGAACTAAAACATATTTCTTGCTTTTTTTTTGGAATTGTGAGTGACTCTCATGCTAATAAATGAGGATGCAAAGCAGATTTCTCATACAGAAGGATCCTGTATAAGAAGTTCTACAGAAAACAGATGAACCGTCAGACATGAGTTCAAGATGTAAACATGGGCAATTTTATATAAACGAAGGGAAAAAATGATGTTGCATATGCAATTTCTGCTCAGCTTATTAACTTCATTTTCTCTTATTGCGGAGGAGTTAGACACTTCAGTATGCCATGCAATGAATGGTTTACTGAGCCGGTGTCTGAAAACAAACATACCCATTAGAGGATAATCAAAGAAATGTATGCGCCTGAGTAGGTTCTTTTGAATGTCAAGTTGTGTATATAACACAGTATCATTGTACAATGGCAGTACAGTTCGGAAGTAATAATTGCAGACACAATGACATGGAAGTAATAACAATCATTGATACAAATAGGTTTTTGGTGAGTGTTCTGCTTGCAAGAACTTGCATTATAGACCCCGAGTTAATTTTTATTGGCGGAATGGCCGGTTCTGTAAATGAAAACTGCAGATAAATGTTACCGTTCTCACATTATCTTTTGCATTTGGCACTTATTATGATACCATAAGGTATAAAAGGTTAGCAGAGCTATTGAGTAAATTAAAGGAGCCTATAAATTTCAGATTCATACATAATCCGTTCGGGAATTCGGTTTGAAGCAAAATATAAAAATTTAAAGCCATTAGCATCAAATAAACAATTCATGCCAGTTATAACTCGTAGCCTCCCGAGTGATAATGAGGCTTGTCTTTTGCTTATTGTCACAACACATTCCACTATAATTAACAAAATTACAGCTACCGTGCTTACGGGTAAAAAAAAACCAAAATAAATGAACATGTTGGAGTGAAAAGAAGAGCGGTACATCATAGAGAGATAACAAACTCTGACTAGGAGTAAACTTCTCATATTGATTTACTGGAATACATGACAATCCCTCTTAGAACAGAAGTCATTAGCAAAGATCATGCTTTCAGACTACAGGATAGTTGATACTTATTTAAAGGGATAGAAATGAAAAGGAGGGTTAATCAATGGATCATCCATAGCTTGTGCTTTATGTTAGAATCTATTTCGTTTTGACCGTCCACCATCTTGTTGTAGTTTTCTGGCTGCTGGTCTTTTTCCCCTGGTGCTGGGTTTGTCTAAGTTCAGGTGATTGTATCACCCTTTATTACCCACCACCTGCCTCCCAGTCCTTGCTGGACAACAGTGTTAATCCTCTAGAGTTCTGGCTAGGAGCCTTGTTAGCTTTGTGTTATACTTTGTGCAGTTCTGGGATCTCTAGTTCTGCCTGCTTTGTTTTTTGGCTTTCCTTTTGTTTCTGCAGCTTCCTCTGTTTTCCTACTAGGAGGTTACCTGTTTTTTGTTCCCAGTCCCTAGATCGTTCAGGGATACCATTCCCCCTACCTTGAGGTCTTCGTTTGAGTTTAGCCTAGGAAACGTCAAAGGGCTTAGGTCTAGTCCTAGTAAAAGGTCAGCTTGTCCCCCTCCTGCCCTAGCCCAGAGTTGCAGATCCGTAACGCTTTACAATTCTTCTACATAATGAAAAAGGTTAAATGATCACATCTCTACTGAATACAACATTATTGTTTGATCAGTGTGATTGTTATTGATGGCCAGAAAGGAGGACCTGGGTCCTCCAGGTTGTTGACTTGCCACAAAATTACGACCAAGAGGAAATGATTGCTGGATATGTTGGTGCATGTGTCCTGCTGATCCAGTTTAATTCTATGCACATTTTCTCTTCAGAGGCAAATTCCTGCACCACCTATTGGACGTGGCAATCCTAAAAGTCAATATCGACCCTTTGCCATATGACTTAAGATAAAAGCCAAACCAGAATCTGAATTTGCGGACACATGTTTCAGGAAGTTCCCATTCCTCAGTGCAAAGCATGAGATCTGATTTAGCTGTTTGAGTGGCCTCTGACTGGAGTCTAAGGAGCACAGTTTCTCCTTTTGGAGAGTGATCTGTTTGACATGAAGAGTAAAGAGACCATGCAATGCTCCTTTGGGAAAATAAATATGCAAATTGTCACTTCAGGGAGGAAGAGGACTAGAATTCTAGCGTGAACTATTGGAAGTAGCAATCCTGAAAGTCAATATTGACCCTTGCCACATAACTTAGGATAAAAGCCAAACCAGAATCTCAGTTTGAAGACACATGTTTTTGGGTGTTGCCCCTCTTCAGCACAAAGCAGTATATTTTATTTAACTGTTTGAAGGGCCTTTGACTGGAGTCTAATGGATATCGTTTCCCCTTAGAGAGTGACAGGCCTGACATGCAAGGGTAAGGAGGATTATAGGACATGCAATACTCCTCTGGGAAATTAAATATGGTAATTGTCTCTTCAGAGAGGATGAGGACTTGATCTCTAGTGTCACCTATTGGAAGCAGCAATCCCAAAAGATAGTTGAGACGCAGTGCCATGGACATAGAATGGAGCCTGAGAGTCTGTGAGCAAAGGCTCCATTCAACTCCTAATGGTTGCAGTGCATCAATCAAAGGAACAACCAGGAACAACGTTCCAGATGCTAATTATTGGTGGGGGAATACCTTTTTAACAGCTTCTCGGTATACTTTGTTAAGGCACGTGGATAACATCTATGGGCTCTTCTGCTCCAGTACTTGAAGGCTTCACAGGTGAGATGCCCATGAGTTGTTGTTGAGGGCACAGCAGAGGATGTAGTTACATGACAGTAATGATCGTAAGCTGATGGCAGGGGCAGAGCTGAAAGCTCAAGGTCCCTTCAGCAACATTTTACTTTCCCCCTCCAATAACCACCAGTTATGAAAAAAATATATTACATACTGTATATAGAATTTTATAAATACATTATTACTATAGTAAATATTTATAGTAGAATTATATGGAACATTAAAAAAAATGAGAATAAGATATGTAAAACAGGAATAGTACAGTTGCTGCAAGTGGTAGACACAGGACTAAAGTTTGTGGTCAGAGCAGTCTGAAACAGCAGAAGCTCTGAATACAGCTCTGAAGTCATAGTAATGTGTGTAGAAGACCATATTGCAATTTGTTTTCCATACAAATTCTACTATATTAATTGTTAGACATGTATACTGTGTCTCACTTGTTATAGTATTGGAGAAAGCAGCTATGATGAAATAAGAGGACAACACAGATATTATGTATGATATATATATATATATATATATATATATATATATATATATACAGGGGTTGGACAAAATAATGGAAACACCTAACGTTTTGGCATCATAATCTTCGAACATGTTATAAACATGCAAACCGTGACATATGGTAATGTTTTGTATTTGATTATTTGTGTTATGTGATATGTGTATGTAAATTAACTGTTTGTTTTGCATAATTGTAAGAATATTGATTTTCAAAGAGGCCAAATTGTTGGTGCTGTTATGGCAGGCGCTAGTGTAACCGAAAGTGCCCGAATTCTTGGCGTGTCAAGAGGTTCTGTCTCCAAAGTAATGACTGCGTTTGAAAGAGAAGGATAAACGTCCGCAGTAAAGCACAGGGCCGGACGAAAGTCGAAGATGACTGAGAGAGACCGTCAGACTCTAAAGCGAATTGTGAGAGATGATCACAAGACCACGGCTCTGAAAATCACTGCTGAGCTCAATGAACACCTACAGAACCCAGTTTCCACGAAAACTGTTCATCAGGAGCTGAACAAATCTGGATTCCAGGGAAGAGCTGCAATTCGAAAACCGCTGCTCTCAATGACAAATGTTTCCAAGCGTTTAGAATGGTGAAGAAACCTCCAGAATTGGTCCCTCGAGCCATAGAAACATGTGATATTATCAGACGAATCATCGTTTACCCTATTTCCGACCTCCGGCCGCGTGTACATTTGGAGTCAGCGGAAAGAAGCATTCCATCCAGACTGCCCTCTCCTAAAACATGGCGGAGGTTCTGTGATAATCTGGGCTGCTATTTCGTGGAGATCCGCCGGGCCAATGATATCCCTTCATGGAAGAATTTACAGCCGCGATTATTTAGACATTTTGGGTGACCAAATGCATCATATGGTGCAAGCACTGTTCCCGGAGGGGAACGCCATCTTTCAGGACCAATTCATACAGCTAGAATCATTAAAGCATGGCACGAAGAACATTCTAATGAAGTTGAGCATCTCATCTGACCTCCACAATCCCCAGACCTCAACATTATTGAGCATTTATGGTCGATTTTAGAGATTCAAGTTAGACATCGATTTCCACCGCCATCGTCGCTCAAAGAACTGGAGGGTGTTTTACCTGAAGAATGGGCTAAAATTCCTTTGGAAACTATTCACACCTTGTATGAATCCATACCTCGGAGAATTGAGGCTGTAACCTCCGCAAAAGGTGGACCTACACCATATTACACTGTTCCAAATTATTATGCAAATTATATTTTTTCTGATTTTCCTAAGTGGTCGGTTCAAATGACAGTCAGTCTAATAAAAGTCATCACCCGTTAGAGTATACATCGAATTTTATTGAAGAAACCTCCCAAAAGATAACAGTATTTAAACTTTTCCCAAAAAAAAAAAAAAAAACCAAAAAGGGACTGTTCCAAAATTTTTAGGCCTTAAAAAATTTTTAAACATTTGATCTGTTTTTAAAAAAATGAAAAAAGGGTCATTTGTGGGAAATTTTCAAACATTGGGAGGGCACATTCACTGAACAAAAAAAGGGACTTTAAAAACCCAAAAAAACCCAACGGCCAAGGGTTTTTTTGGTAACAAAGGAACCCCTTTTTTTTATATACCTTCACAATTCTTTCATCCATTGAAATTGTGAGTTTTTTTGGGGAGTTTTTTTTGTATTTCTTTGGGATGAAAACCCCCCCAGGCTGTTTTTTGAAGTTTAACTGCCTCCCCCCCTCATAGATTTTTGCTTTATAACTCCAAAGGGGTTTTTTTATGGGTTGGGGCGGGGAATGGGGGCCACACCCTGAGGGTTTTTTCCCTTTTAACCCCCACAGTCAAAGACTCAGAGGGATTCTTTTCACAAGAGATGGGATTGTACACAAAATATTTTTTCTCCGGAAGACACCTTTTTCTTTTTTTCCATGGAAAAGTTTTCAGTCAAAAAATCACATATTTGCAGGGGTCATTTTACACCACAGGGGAAACCCAAAGGGGCCCACCCGCTGTTTCCCCAAAAAATTTCCGGGGCCCAAAAAAAAATCCCCCACCTCCTTGAAAAGTCGAAAACCTTTTTGGGGACGGGGGCCCTCCCCCAACCATCCCCTATTCCTTTCCCCCGGGGGGATCCAGGGGTTTTTTTGATTCTCAATAAAAAAATGTTTTAAAATTTGTTTTAGATGTCTGGGCCCCCTGCAACCTTTTGCTTTTGACACTGTTTAGGGGTTTTTTTCTGGTTTTAAAGGCTTTTTTTTTAGCTGCCTTTAATCCTGAAATTGCCTGGGGAAACCTTCCTCATTCTGCCTTTTTTCCCCCGAGCAATCTGTGCCCGAAAAACCCCAAATTCTTAAAAGTCGGAACGGGGGAAATTTTTTTGGGGAAAAAGTTTTTTAAATTTTACCCAAGGCTTTGCATTTTTGCTTTTTAGCAGCAAAAGATCCTTTTTGTTTCCCCGTTTTGAAAACCTTGGGCCGTTTAATGGTGGGGTGTTTTTTTTTTTGGGGTCACCTGGGGAAAATAATTAACAGGATCTG
>JARQOD010000008.1:158830052-158967781 GCA_033576555.1 Oophaga sylvatica
CCAAAATTGCTGAGTGGCTTGAGCTTGACTCACATGCCTTGGAGGTTTTATCGTACCCGACAGCCAGCGTTCTCTCAGAACATGTCTTCTGCGCTGCTGGTGGTGTCCTGACAGATAAGCGCAGCCAGCTGTCCCCTGAAAGTGTTGACCACTTAATTTTCATTAAGATGAACAAACCAGTCATGGATCTCCAAGGACTTTTGCACCGCAACATCAGACTGTACAAACTAGGTGATATTGCATTTTTTAGTGTGATGCATCAATATCACGTAACTGGACACTGTAATATCTTTAGTGTCACTTTTGTGGCTGCTGCTGCTGATGTTAGCACAAATTTGTGAACAGTCATGTTTGGTCTACATCTGCTGAGTTAGCTGTAGTGGAAGAAGTCTCTGTCCCATTTACACTATTTCTATTCTTGTGACAGCTATTCCACTTTGGTGGTGTCAGGCACTCAGTTTTTAAAATGTGAACACTCCTGGTTGGGTGCCCATCTGTTGGATTGGGTCTAGTGGAAGACCTGTCGGTCCCTATTATACTATTTCTACTGTGGTGAAATTGATGCCACTTTGGTGGTGTATGGTCCTCATTTCTTTAAATGTGAACACTCCTTCTTGGGTGTCCATCTGATGTATTGGGTGTTGTGGAAGAACTGTCTGTCCCTATTATACTATTTCTACTGTGGTGAAATTGATGTCACTTTGGTGGTGTCTGCCAATAATTTTTGGAAATGTGAACACTCCTGGTTGGGTGTCCATCTTCCTGGATTGGGTGTAGTGGAAGAACTGTCGGTCCCTATTATACTATTTCTACTGTGCTGAAATTGGTGTCACTTCTGTGGTGTAAGGACCTCATTTCTTTAAATGTGAACACTCCTGGTTGGGTGTCTGTAAGGGGGTGAAGGATTATTACTGTTTTGCCCCGCCTCTTAAGTGTACTTACTGTTTCCTATGTAAATAATTGTGTAGTTATAAACATCCAGTGGTATTGCTACATAGTTCTATGTATTACCGCTAGTATTTACAGTACTGCCACATTCATTATGGCTTACCATTATGTATATAATATTGTTTATGCATTGTGCTCTTTTAGTCAACACTGTATATAATGTATCTGATGTGTGCTAACTCTCTTGTATATATTAGGGAAAGTTAGGTGCTGTTTTCCGGGGACACTAAAGGAGGGCGCCTTAGTATATAGTTCTCATTTAATGGTGAGTGTAGTTCTGTTGCAGGCCACCAGATGGGGGCATACTAGTCGGCCTTAGTAGGTAAAGCTGGTAGGAAGTTTACATAGGGTTAAGTGTAGGAGGGGCTGCTGGGTAATGAGAAGGTTCTAGTTAGATTAGCTCAGACTGGGCCAGCGTGCCCAAGTGTCCACAAGGTCTTATGTCCGGACAACCGGCAGCCACGCAATGTTTAAGGACAGCAACCCACGTTACCCACGGCTGCTGCATAGTCTCGCAGTGGGCCTGTACAGAGAAGATAGATGGGGCGTCTTACCGCCTGGGCCAGTGCTTTTAGTGCAGAAGTGGGCTGGACCAAAGAAGTGAGGGGAGCTGGAGCTTCGATGAGCTCAGTACAGACGGGAATTAAATGCTTCTGGGTTCAGACTATTACTAGCGGCATCCATGACACAGTCGCAGGTGGTCATTCACTCCCGGATTACATAATTAGATGCTTCTAGGTTCATTAATATTACTAGCGGCCTCCATGACACAGTCGCAGGTGGTCATTGACTCCTGGATTATATAATTAGATGCTTCTAAGTTCAGACTATTACTAGCGGCCTCCATGACATAGTTGCAGGTGGTCATTGACTCCTGGAATTTGATGCTTCTAAGATCAGACTTTTACTAGTGGCCTCCATGACAGTCTCAGGTGGTCATTGACTCCTGGAATTGGAATAAGATGCTTCTAGGTTCAGACTATTACTAGCGTCCTCCATGACACAGTTGCTGGTGCTCATTGACTTTTGGATTAGATACTGTAATTAGATGCTTCTAGGTTCAGACAATTACTAGCAGCCTCCATAACATAGTCACAGGTGGTCATTGACTCCTGGAATAAGATGCTTCTAGGTTCAGACTATTACTAGCGGCCTCCATGACATAGTCGCAACTGGTCATTGACTCCAGGAATCAGATGCTTCTAGGTTCAGACTATTACTAGTGGCTTCCATGACACAGTCGCAGGTGGTCATTGACTCCTGGAATAAGATGCTTCTAGGTTCAGACTATTACTAGCGGCCTCCATGACATGGTCGCAACTGGTCATTGACTCCAGGAATCAGATGCTTCTAGGTTCAGACTATTACTAGTGGCTTCCATGACACAGTCGCAGGTGGTCATTGACTCCTGGAATAAGATGCTCCCAGGTTCAGACTATTACTAGCGGCCTCCATGACATAGTCGCAACTGGTCATTGACTCCAGGAATCAGATGCTTCTAGGTTCAGACTATTACTAGTGGCTTCCATGACACAGTCGCAGGTGGTCATTGACTCCTGGAATAAGATGCTTCTAGGTTCAGACTATTACTAGCGGCCTCCATGACATAGTCGCAACTGGTCATTGACTCCAGGAATCAGATGCTTCTAGGTTCAGACTATTACTAGTGGCTTCCATTACACAGTCGCAGGTGGTCATTGACTCCTGGAATTAGATGCTTCTGGGTTCAAACTATTATTAGCGGCCTTCATGACACAGTCACAAGTGGTCATTGATTCCTGCATTATATAATTACAGTCATGGCCAAAAGTTTTGAGAATGACACAAATATTAATTTTTACAAAGTCTACTGCTTCACTTTTTCTAATGGCAATTTGCATATACTCCAGAATGTTATAAAGAGTGATCAGCTTAACAGCAATTACTTGCAAAGTCAATATTTGGCTAGAAAATTAACTTTATCCCCCAAAACACATTTCAACATCATTGCAGCCCTGCCTTAAAAGGACCACCTAACCTCTTTTCAGTGATTGCTCCATTAACACAGGTGTGGGTGTTGATGAGGACATGGCTGGAGATCAATCTGTCATGATTAAGTAAGAATGACACCACTGGACACTTTAAAAGGAGGCTGGTGCTTGGCATCATTATTTCTCTTCTGTTAACCATGGTTATCTCTAAAGAAACACGTGCAGTCATCATTGCAATGCACAAAAATGGCCTAACAGGGAAGAGTATTGCAGCTAGAAAGATTGCACCTCAGTCAACAATCTATCGCATCATCAAGAACTTCAAGGAGAGAGGTTCCATTGTTGCCAAAAAGGCTTCGGGGCGCCCAAGAAAGACCAGCAAGCGCCAGGACCGTCTCTTAAAAGTGTTTCAGCTGCGGGATCAGGCTACCAGCAGTGCAGAGCTTGCTCAGGAATGGCAGCAGGCAGGTGTGAGTGCATCTGCACGCACTGTGAGGCGGAGACTCTTGGAGCAAGGCCTGATCTCAAGGAGGGCAGCAAAGAAGCCACTTCTCTCCAGAAAAAGCATCATGGACAGACTGATATTCTGCAAAAGGTACAGGCAGTGGACTGCTGAGGACTGGGGTAAAGTTATTTTCTCTGATGAATCCCCTTTTCGATTGTTTGGGACATCAGGAAAATGCCTCATTTGGAGAAGACAAGGTGAGCGCTACCACCAGTCTTGTCTCATGCCAACTGTTAAGCATCCTGAAACCATTCATGTGTGGGGTTGCTTCTCAGCCAAGGGAATCGGCTCTCTCACAGTCTTGCCTAAAAACACAGCCATGAATAAAGAATGGTACCAGAATGTCCTCCAAGAGCAACTTCTCCCAACCCTCCAAGAGCAGTTTGGCGATCAACAATGCCTTTTCCAGCATGATGGAGCACCTTGCCATAAAGCAAAGGTGATAACTAAATGGCTCAGGGAACAAAACATAGAGATTTTGGGTCCATGGCCTGGAAACTCCCCAGATCTTAATCCCATTGAGAACTTGTGGTCAATCATCAAGAGACGGGTGGACAAACAAAACCTAAAAATTCTGACAAAATGAAAGCATTGATTGTGCAAGAATGGACTGCTATCAGTCAGGATTTGGTCCAGTAGTTGATTAAGAGCATGCCAGGGAGAATTGCAGAGGTCCTGAAGAAGAAGGGTCAACACTGCAAATATTGACTTGCTGCATTAACTCATTCTAACTGTCAATATAAGCTTTTGTTACTCATATGTTTGCAATTATTATTTCTGTCTGTGATAAAAACATCTGTCAAACACACATAAAAACCAGAGGGCAGCAGATCACGTGAAAATATAATATTTGTGTCATTCTCAAAACTTTTGGCCATGACTGTAGATGCTTCTAAGTTCAGACTATTACTAGCGGCCTCCATGACATAGTCGCAGCTGGTCATTGACTCCAGGAATCAGATGCTTCTAGGTTCAGACTATTACTAGTGGCTTCCATGACACAGTCGCAGGTGGTCATTGACTCCTGAAATCACATGCTTCTACGTTCAGACTATTATTAGCGGCCTCCATGACACAGTCGCAGGTGGTCATTGACTCCTGGAATTAGATGCTTGTAGGTTCAGACTATTACTAGCAGCCTCCATGACATGGTCGCAGATGGTCAATGACTCCTGGAATTAGATGCTTCTAGGATCTTGAAATCAAACAGAAATGGGAAGATTTAGTGAGTGGGTGCTCCAGGGGGTTTATGGAACTCCTCATCCAGCTGAACGGTAATACCATTATTAACTTAGATACGGATATTGAGGAACTACAGAACTCAATCAAAAAGGACATGTCTGGTGACGAATTGATTACATTCAATCGTGAACTTGATGCTGTTTTTACTAAATGGGAGAAGGAGATCTGTGAGGTCAAAACCAAGAAATTCCAAAGACACATTGGTGACCATCAGTCTAATTCCGTCTATAGATGGAATTGCAGATCCAAACCATCGAGAAATTCCCCAGAGGGGCAAATCTGCTTCAATTACCTCCTATGTTTCTAGTGAGGGGTCTATTAGGTCCAACTCTAAAAATTCTGGGGCTCGTTTTGGTGCCAACCATGAATTACAGAACAACAGACCAAAAAAAACCCTCTTCCAAAAAAGTGGATACATTTAAGAGCAATACATTACAGGTAATCAATCTATCTACCCATGAGTTGACTCCTGTACAGATTGATGTTTTGTCAAAAGGATTAACTTTTTCACCAACCCATTCTTTTGATTTATTTACAGCCATAAAGGATTTATATTTATTTTCCCGTAAATTGATTCTTAAAAAACTACATAATGGCAATAGACAAGATCATCTTAATAATGTTCAGCTGGAGAAGAAGGACCTGCACGAACTGGAGGAGCTGCAGAGGGAACAAGAATCTGGCTCCCCAGGTATGTTTCCTTTGTCTGTACGTCTGTGATCGACTAAGTTCCTTCCCTTGTCCATATGTCCAGCAATTAAAATTTTTACTAGACTGGTCGTGGAGAACTTTCGGAACATCTCTACTGAAAGAAAGTTTGACAATCTGACATTGCATCAGCGGACAGCGATCAATGAATTGAAATCTTATTCGGCCATAGTTATTAAGTCTTCAGGCAATGGGGGAAACATAGTACTGTGGCCCCAGGACAAATATGAGAAGGAAGCAAACCGACAATTGAGAGACAGGGTAACCTATAGGCGGCTTGATCAGAATCCACTGAAGATTTTTTCTGATGAATTAGAGGAGATTCTCTTTAGAGCCTATGAACAAGGTATTATCCTGAAACAGCTTTTTGAGGGCTTACTAATAAAGTCTACCAGGATTCCGACAACATATTATGTCCCCAAGATTCACAAGGATCCCTTGGACCCGCTGGGACGTTCTATCGTGTCGAGCATTGGGGGGTTGTGCAAACCCATCTGTTATCAATTATTATCTTAAACCATTGGTGGAGGCACTCCCCTCCCATGCCCGTGACATGACGGACGTCCTGGCGAGGATCGATGGTATGTCCTTGGAACCTGACATGTGCCTAGTTACCGGTGACATTGAATCTCTATACACATGCATATGCCATCAGGACGGTATAGATGCTTGTGGATTCTTCCCTATATTATATTCTATTTGCAACAGTGCGGCACTGCCATGGGCGCGGCCTGTGCGCCCTCTTTCACGGGCCTCTTCCTGGGTTACTGGGAGAGGGAGGTCTTTGCGGGGGAGGGTGCGCAGGCCGTAGACCATGTGCGGTGCTGGTTGCGATACATCGATGATGTGTTCATGGTGTGGCAGGGGTCGCAGCAACAGCTCCAGGAATTCATGGAGAGTTTAAACCACAATAGATTTAACATCAAGTTAACATACACTTCAAGTAAGACTGATGTGGACTTTCTGGACATTAAAATATATGTCGATCCACAGTTATTTTTACAAACGGATATGTACAGAATGACATCGGTAAATTCTCTCCTCCGTGCACACTTCTGCCACCCACGGACCACAATTAGTGCCATCTCGGTTGGTCAATTCCTGCGCGCCAGGCGAATCTGCTCTTTGGACACCAATTTTCAATGTCAGGCAGGGGAACTTGGGGATCGTTTTAAAATCAGGGGCTATAGTAATCGGAGCATAAGGAGAGGTTACAATAGCTAAAAGAACCAACAGATTGGCCCTCCTGCATCCAACCCCCAATAATAGGAAAACACGGCAACAAGGCGTTGTTAGATTTATTTCAACATTTAATGGGGAATGGAATAGGATGAGGGACGTTCTCAGTAAACACTGGGACATATTAAAAACTGAACGTTCCCTGACCAACTTAGTGTCGGACCGTCCCCTCATGACTTATCGCAGGAGTCCTAATCTTGGAGATATGCTGGTGCACTCTATGTTCTGCCCACCAAAAACTTTTTTGGCTCTTGAGGTCCGCCATTGGGTTGTTATCCCTGAGGTTACTGTGTGGCTTGCAAAAATGTGTTGCAGGCAACTCTGTTCCATACTGCTGACGGCAAAAAAACTTTCTCTATACGCCAGTACATAACCTGCAACCCTTCACAGGTGATTTATTATGCAACCTGTGGTTGCTCTAAAATATCTAATATATAAAGCTGAATGTATGTATGTGTGTATGTATTTGGGTATGTTTGTCCGGGATTGGAATCCGCACCGTCGCACTTATGGGCAAGAAATTTTGCACGCCCGCACGTCTCGACCCCGAAAGAGTCCTAGGCTATGTCTTGAATCGAAATTTTAACCCCGCGCGTTCCAAATCGCCAAACAATTTTGGCCCTATCTACATAATGGGGAGAAAGCTGAATGCTTGTGTGTATGTCCGGCATAGGAATCTGCATTTACGGGCATGAAATTTTGCACACCCGCACGTCTCGACCCCGGGAGCGTCATAGGCTAGGTTTTGAGTCGAAATTTTAACCCCGCGCATTCCAAATCGGCAAATAATTTTGGCCCGGGATAGGAATCTGCACCGTTGTACTTACGGGCATGAAATTTTGCATGCCCGCACATCTCAACCCCAGGAGCATCATAGGCTATGTGTTGAATGGAAATTTTAACCCCCGCACGTTCCAAATCGCCAAACAATTTTGGCCCTATCTACATAATGGGGAGAAAGCTGAATGCTTGTGTGTATGTCCGGCATAGGAATCTGCATTTATGGACATGAAATTTTGCACACCCGCACGTCTCGACCCCGGGAGCGTCATAGGCTAGGTTTTTAGTCGAAATTTTAACCCCGCGCATTCCAAATCGGCAAATAATTTTGGCCCGGGATAGGAATCTGCACCGTTGTACTTACGGGCATGAAATTTTGCATGCCCGCACATCTCAACCCCAGGAGAATCATAGGCTATGTGTTGAATGGAAATTTTAACCCCCGTACATTCCAAATCGCCAAACAATTTTGGCCCTATCTACATAATGGGGAGAAAGCTGAATGCTTGTGTGTATGTCCGGCATAGGAATCTGCATTTACGGGCATGAAATTTTGCACACCCGCACGTCTCGACCCCGGGAGCGTCATAGGCTAGGTTTTGAGTCGAAATTTTAACCCCGCGCATTCCAAATCGGCAAATAATTTTGGCCCGGGATAGGAATCTGCACCGTTGTACTTACGGGCATGAAATTTTGCATGCCCGCACATCTCAACCCCAGGAGCATCATAGGCTATGTGTTGAATGGAAATTTTAACCCCCGCACGTTCCAAATCGCCAAACTATTTTGGCCCTATCTACATAATGGGGAGATAGCTGAATACTTGTATATAGATATAATCATTACAATTTGTTATAACTAACCGTAGTTAGGTACTATGCCCAGGCAGCGCCGGGCTCTTCAGCTAGTATATAATAATAATCTTTATTTATATAGCGCCATCATATTCCGCAGCGCTTTACAGTTTAACAGTTTCAAAACACAAGTCATAAGTAACAACGTTAATACAATAATTAAAGCAAAATAAGCCGCCCCTGCTCGTGAGAGCTTACAATCTACAATAAGGTGGGGGAGATACAAAGTACAGGTGTATATACACAATGGTGGATTTACAATGATGGTCCAGCCATCTTGAGGGAGTGAGGGATGGATGGAGATAGTGAATGGGCTACACACACACACACACTTACACATAGAATGACTTTGATTAGTGAATGTGATAGGCCGCTCTGAACAAATGTGTTTTGAGGGAGCGCCTGAAACCATGCAAATTGTGGATAGTCCTAATTTCTTGGGGTAGAGCATTCCAGAGGATTGGCGCAGCGCGGGAGAAGTCTTGGAGTCGGGAGTGGGAGGTACGGATTAGTGCAGAGGTTAGTCGAAAGTCGTTTGCAGAGCGCAGCAGTCGGTTAGGCCGATAGATAGAAATGAGGGAGGAGATGTAGGGGGGTGCTGCACTGTGGAGAGCTTTGTGGGTGAGAACCAGTACTTTGAATTGTATCCTATAATGAATGGGCAGCCAGTGTAAGGACTGGCGAAGAGCGGACGCGTCCGAGTACCGCTTAGCCAGATGGATTACCCTGGCTGCTGCATTAAGGATGGACTGGAGAGGGGATAGTCGAGTAATGGGGAGGCCAAGTAATAGAGCGTTGCAGTAGTCCAGGCGGGAGTGGATCAATGCTACAGTGAGGGTTTTTGTTGTTTCCAAGGTGAGAAAAGGGCGGATTCTAGAGATGTTCTTTAGGTGTAGGCGGCAAGAGCGGGCAAGAGATTGTATATGGGAGGTGAAGGAGAGATTGGTGTCAAATATAACACCCAGACAGCGAGCCTGCTGCCGGGGTGTTATTATGGTGCTGCCCACGGAGAGGGATATGTCAAATTTAGGGAGGTTAGTAGACGGCGGGAGCAGAAGAAGTTCAGTTTTGGAGAGGTTGAGTTTCAGATAGAGAGCGGACATGATGTTGGAGACTGCGGACAGACAGTCAGTGGCGTTCTGTAGTACAGCAGGGGTAAGGTCGGGGGATGACGTGTATAGTTGTGTGTCATCAGCATAAAGATGGTACTGAAAGCCAAATCTGCTGATGGTCTGTCCAATTGGGGCCGTGTAGAGAGAGAAGAGAAGGGGCCAAGGACTGAGCCCTGGGGTACACCGACAGTGAGAGGAAGAGGAGATGATGTGGAGCCAGAGAACGAAACACTGAAGGAGCGGTCAGAAAGATAGGAGGAGAACCAGGAGAGAACAGTGTCCTTAATACCTAGTGACTGGAGCCTAGACAGTAGGAGACGGTGGTCAACCGTGTCGAAAGCTGCAGAAAGGTCGAGAAGAATGAGCAGAGAGTGGTCACCGTTAAGTTTTGCTGTAAGAAGGTCATTGGTCACTTTAATGAGTGCAGTTTCGGTCGAATGTAGGGGGCGGAAGCCGGACTGTAAAGGGTCTAGGAGGGAGTGATTGGAGAGGTAACGGGTAAGGCGGGAGTAGACTAGGCGCTCCAAAAGTTTAGAGATGAAGGGGAGATTGGAGACCGGTCTGTAGTTGTTTGTGCAGGAAGGGTCGAGAGCGGGTTTCTTTAGTAGTGGAGTAATGTCACGGGTGTGTCGCTGCGAAGATCGTCGCGATTGCACACCCTGACTTCTCACAGCTGAGTTTCTGCTGCTGGGTGTTTTTCGGCAGTGAGAGAGTTAATTCTCCCTCTCTCTGTGCTGGACAAGACCAGCCTCGCTCAGCTGCAATTAATGTTGCGATAATTGGATTTCTTCATATACCTGCCTGTCTGCTAGGGAAGTGTCGGTGAAAGCATTCATGCAGACCAGCAGAGCGGATCATATTGAGAAGTCTAAAGCTAAGAGTACCTGTTGTGGTTTTCTCCTCTCCTCGCTTTATTATTTATCTCCTTACCATTTGGTGTTCCCTCTGTAGTTGTTGTTTTGTTTGCAAGGTGTCTTTTATTTTACCCCTTGTACTGTCTCGTTCGTCTTATACTGTGTGTAGGCAGTTACCTTCCCGTTCCCTGTGGTGGTAATCAGGGTCCTTCTCAGGACTAGATTACAGTTGTCAGGGATTCACAGGAGATAGGGTTACGCTGGCGGCCTGGACCTCTGTACCATCAACAGTACCTCCAGGTAGGGGGATTAGTCAGGACCCCAGCTTAGGGTCAGCATAGACCCCGGTCCTCCTTATGCAGAGACAGCGTGACATTTTCACCGACCACTAAAGATTTTCTCCAGTCACCATGGATCCAGTAGTCAGTCTTGCTCGGCAGTTGCAGGGTTTGTCCATGGAGCTGGCGGACGTTAAGTCCAAGGTTTTGTACCCCCAGAGCAGGCCGGACCTGAACCTAAAGTAGCTCTCCCTGACAGATTCACTGGGGGGCGGGACAAGTTTTTTGCTTTCCGGGAGGCATGTAAATTGTACTTTCGGCTGCGACCTCGGTCATCTGGGAGTGAAGAACAAAGGGTGGGGATTGTCATCTCGCTCCTGCAAGGAGACCCCCAATCCTGGGCGTTCGCTCTCCCCCCGGGCTCCCCAGCTCTCCAGTCAGTGGATGGGTTTTTTGCAGCTCTGGGTCTTGTATATGATGACCCGGATCGGGTCTCCCTTGCTGAATCTAAGTTACGTAGGATACAGCAGGGAGATCGTCCGGCGGAGGAATTCTGTTCGGAGTTCCGTAGGTGGGCCACAGACACCCAGTGGAATGACCCGGCTCTTAGGAGCCAGTTTTGTCAAGGTTTATCTGACAAATTAAAGGATGTGCTGGCACAGTATGACCCCCCCACGTCACTGGAGGCCGCTATGGCCCTTGCTATTCGTATTGACAGACGTCTTCGGGAGAGGTGCGGGGTAACTTCGCCCCCTGTTATGACTCCACCTTCCTCAAGGGTCCCTTATACGGAGGTTCCCCTAGTCAGTCCAGAGGAGCCTATGCAATTAGGAGGGACATCATTCCGGGGAGGGGATCGGTGGGGCGCCACAAAACAATAAGTTGTTTCTTCTGTGGGAAAAAGGGACATTTTATTGGGGGGTGTCCATCCCGTTCTTTGCAGAGTGAGAAGTCGCCGGAAAACTATTGATCCCAGATTGTGTGGTGGACGGCAATCTGGGAGTAAGTATTTCGTCCCTAAATTAGTCTCAGTCTCTCGTACCGGCGGAGGTAGTGGTGGGTGCGAGAACTGAGAGGATATCTGTTCTTCTGGATAGTGGGGCCGGGGCTAATCTGGTGGATGCTCGTTTTGCCCGGGTTCAAGGTATGCGATTGAGTGTGTTGGCTAAACCCGTCCCCATATTCTCGATCGACGCCAGACCTCTCGGTCAGGGAAGTTTTTTGCAAGCAGTGCATAACATAGATCTTCAAGTGGGGGCGTTACATAAAGAACTGTTGTCTTGTTATGTGTTGGAGGGTCTTCCTACTCCTATAGTGCTGGGCCTTCCTTGGTTAACTAAGCATAACCCGGTTATTAATTGGCAATCCAGAGAGATAAGTCAATGGAGTGAATTCTGTAATAAAAACTGCATGAATACGGTCATTGGTACGGTCGCTCCTAGGGCCTTACCTCCATTTCTGGTAGACTTTGAGGATGTATTCTCGGAGAAAGGGTGTCAAGAATTACCTCCTCATCGCGAATATGACTGTTCTGTTAACTTGATCCCTGGGGCCAAATTACCGAAATCTAGGTTGTATAACCTTTCTGGTCCTGAGAGACAGGCCATGAAGGATTATATTTCAGAGAGTCTGGCTAAGGGGCATATTAGACCTTCATCTTCCCCGGTGGCCGCGGGGTTCTTCTTTGTGAAGAAAAAAGATGGAGGCCTACGCCCTTGCCTGGATTTCCGTGAGCTTAATCGGATTACGGTCCGAGATCCGTATCCGCTCCCACTTATTCCCGATCTCTTCAATCAGATCGTGGGTGCCAAATGGTTCTCTAAGTTGGATCTCAGAGGGGCGTACAATCTGATTAGGACGAAGGAGGGGGATTAGTGGAAGACGGCGTTTAACACTCCGGAGGGGCATTATGAGAACCTTGTCATGCCATTTGGTCTGAGTATTGCCCCGGCGGTGTTTCAACACTTTGTAAATGACATCTTTCGCCACCTAATGGGACAGTTTGTGGTCATATATCTGGATGATATCTTAATTTACTCACCAGATCTTGTGTCTCATCAGGAGCATGTTAGACAGGTGTTACAGATCTTGCGGGATAATAAACTGTACGCCAAATGGGAGAAGTGTGTGTTTGCCGTACAGGAACTTCAGTTTTTAGGATTCCTGGTCTCAGCATCCGGTTTTCGTATGGACCCTGGGAAAGTGCGGGCAGTTCTTGAGTGGGATCTGCCAGAGGATCTTAAGGCATTACAACGTTTCTTGGGGTTTGCTAACTACTACCGGAAATTCATTCTAATTTTTCGTCCATAGTTAAACCTCTCACAGACATGACTAAAAAAGGGACGGATTTTTCAAAATAGGTCTACAAGGCTTGTCAAGCGTTTTCTTCCTTGAAAAAATGTTTTGCTTCAGCACCCATACTTATTCAGCCTGATGCGTCACAGCCGTTCATTGTTGAGGTGGACGCTTCCGAGGTAGGGGTGGGAGCAGTATTGTCACAAGGTTCGTCCCCTGGTAAATGGCATCCGTGCGCCTTCTTCTCTAAAAAATTGTCGTCCGCGGAGAGGAATTATGATGTCGGCAATAGGGAACTCTTGGCCATTAAGTTAGCTTTTGAGGAGTGCGTCATTTTTTGGAGGGGGCAGTCCACCCAGTCACCGTCATTACTGATCACAAAAACCTGCTATATTTAGAGTCCGCTAAACGTCTGAATCCCAGACAAGCTAGGTGGTCGTTGTTTTTTACCAGGTTTAATTTTGTCGTCACATATTGTCCTGGGTCAAAAAATGTTAAGGCGGATGCCTTATCTCGCTGTTTCCCAGGGGCTGGGAATACGGAGGACCCGGTTCCGGTCCTTCAGGAGGGGGTGGTGGTGTCGGCAGTATGCTCTGAGCTTGAGGAGGAGGTATTGGAGGCTCAGGGGGACGCCCCTGTAGGACCTCCAGGGAGACTGTTTGTTCCAAATCAGTTGCGACAAAAGGTGATCGAGGCACACCATAATTCAGCTTTGGCAGGACACCCAGGGAGTAAAGCAACTGAGGATCTCCTCTCGCGCCGGTTTTGGTGGCCTAACTTACATAGGGAGGTGGTAACTTTTGTCGCGTCCTGCGAGGTTTGTGCGCGCTCTAAGACCCCACATACCCGTCCGTCTGGGACCCTCTTACCTTTGAAGATCCCGGAGCGTCCGTGGACTCATCTGTCTATGGACTTCATTACGGACCTCCCGCCATCTTCGGGTAATTAAAACAGTCATGCTCGTTGTAGTGGACAGGTTCAGCAAGATGGCACATTTTATCACTCTTCCTGCTCTTCCTAATGCTAAAACTCTTGCGCAGGTGTTTATTGGGGAGATTTTAAGACTTCACGGGGTACCCTCCGATGTGGTGTCGGATTGGGGGTCTCAGTTTGTGTCCAAATTCTGGAAAGCATTTTGTACACGGCGGGAGATGCAGTTGTCATTTTCATCGGCTTTTCACCCGCAGTCCAATGGTCAGACAGAGCGTCTGAACCAGAGCTTGGAGACATATCTCCGGTGTTTTGTGTCAGAGAACCAGGAGGACTGGGCTTCTTTCTTGCCTCTGGCGGAGTTTGCTCTAAATAATCGGCGAAGCGAGTCCACTGGTAAGTTCCCGTTTTTTGGGGCATATGGTTTTCACCCCCAGTTTTGTACTTTCAATAGGGGGGGCTCTTCTGGGGTTCCTGAGGAGGAATGATTTTCGTCGTCACTTGCTTCAGTGTGGAGAGGAGTGCTGAATAAGCTGAGTACTATGGGGAACCGATACAAACGTATGGCTAATAGGAGGAGAGTGTCTGGTCCGGACCTAAGTGTGAACGATCTGGTATGGTTGTCTACCAAGAATATAAAACTTAAGGTTCCCTCCTGGAAACTGGGTCCCAGGTTCATCGGGCCATACAAGATCAGTTCTATAATTAATCCGGTTGCATTCCGTCTTGACCTCCCTCCCACATTTAGAATTCATAATGTGTTCCACAGATCGTTGCTTAAGAGGTATGTGGCGCCGGTGATACCTTCACCTTTACCTCCTCCTCCTGTGGTGGTCAATGGTAACTTGGAGTTTCAGGTGTCGAGAGTCATCGATTCACGTCTGAATCGCCGGTCCCTTCAGTACCTTGTTCATTGGAGGGGGTATGGTCCTGAGGAGAGGATGTGGGTTCCTGCGTCGGATATTAACGCAGACCGATTGGTTCGGGCCTTCCACACTACTCACCCAGATAAACCCGGCCCTGAGGGTCCGGAGGCCCCTCGTAGAAGGGGGGTACTGTCACGGGTGTGTCGCTGCGAAGATCGTCGCGATTGCACACCCTGACTTCTCACAGCTGAGTTTCTGCTGCTGGGTGTTTTTCGGCAGTGAGAGAGTTAATTCTCCCTCTCTCTGTGCTGGACAAGACCAGCCTCGCTCAGCTTTCTGAATGTGTGGTAGGTAGGAGTGCGCTGGGGTGGTCGAGGATTTGTGAGCGTCAAGGAGAGAATGTTGTGGTCAGAGAGAGGAAGCGGTGAGTTATTTAGGTGGGAGATTGAACAGAGGCTGACAAAGACCAGGTCAAGGGTGTTACCATCCTTGTGTGTCTCAGAGGTTGAAAGCTGTGAGAGGCCTAGAGAAGTGGTTAGTGATAGAAGCTGAGATGCAGATGTGGAAGTAGGGCTGTTAATGGGGATGTTGAAGTCTCCAAGGATAAGGGTTGGTAGTTCTGAGGACATGAAGTGCGGCAGCCAGGCAGAGAAGTGGTCAAGGAACTGGGTGGGCGAGCCTGGGGGCCGATATATGACCGCTACTCTGAGGGAGAGGGGACAAAAGAGCCTGATGGTGTGGACCTCAAAAGAAGGGAATGAGAGTGATGGAATTGGGGGATGACCTGGAAAGTGCATTGTGGGGACAGGAGTATGCCAACTCCACCACCATGTCTGTTTGTGGGTCTCGGGGAATGGGAGAACTGTAAGCCACCATAGGAAATGGCAGCAGGGGAGACCGTGTCAGAATCCTGAATCCAGGTTTCAGTGAGGGCCAACAGACGAAGAGAGTTGTTCAGAAAGTAGTTGTGCAGGAAGGTTAGCTTGTTGCATGCAGACCGTGGATTCCAGAGGGCACAATTAAACGAAGGAGATGAGGGAGTGCAAGTAATATTAATAAGATTATTATGGTTTCGATATGAGGTAGGGTAGGGATTGAGGGTGGGGGATGGTGGACCAGGGTTGGGGGAGATGTCCCCTGAAATCAGTAGGAGTAGGAAGATAAAGAGCAGGTAGTTGTTGGAGTTGTAAGTCGGTTTTTTCTGTGATGTGTTTGGGCAAGATGGGCTGAGGTTTCTCAGGAAGGTGAGGAGTGTATGGGAGCTATACATGGGAGAGGGAAGTATGGAGGGGCTGATGTGTATGAGTCGTGATGGAGGGGGGATGGGGCGGTGAATGTGGATGGCAAGGGAACACAAGAGGATAGAGGTAAAGTACATAATTAAAAAGAAAGCAAAGTGTGGACTACCTGATTCCAGCCCTGATTAACTGCCATGGATAACTGCCGTTTACACGATGCTTGACTTCTGTGATGCTTAGCTTTCTGTGATGCGTGCACCCCACACATGCGTGCACCCCTTAGACTACTCCTAAATATATAGCCCACACTACAGGGTTAGGAGAGTGGGATTGTGGGAACTGGTTTGGGATAATTTGGCAGCTGGGGCCAGCACACCAGGGGATGGTTAAATGATCAAGGGCCTAGACCTGGCAACATCTATATGTTTTAGCTCCTTCCACCTGATTAGATCTACAGAGGCCCAATTCACAGGATATGAAGCAGTAAGTATTAAACAGTGCTAAAATGAATTATACTAAAGCTTTAGCAGGCACATTAAAATATGTAGCAAAATGGTAAAGCAGCAGATGACAGACAGTGAGCAGAAGTATGGAGTTGTACCATTGGGATATATTGCAGCAGAAAAGACAGCCAGCAGAGGTGGGGATTGTACCATTCAGCTGCTTGCTGACAATGAATGCAGTGCATACATGCAGACAGGACAATTCAGAGGTTGAATGATTTGATTACCATTGGGATATATTGCAGCAGAAAAGACAGCCAGCAGAGGTGGGGATTGTACCATTCAGCTGCTTGCTGACAATGAATGCAGTGCATACATGCAGACAGGACAATTCAGAGGTTGAATGATTTGATTACCATTGGGATATATTGCAGCAGAAAAGACAGCCAGCAGAGGTGGGGATTGTACCATTCAGCTGCTTGCTGACAATGAATGCAGTGCATACATGCAGACAGGACAATTCAGAGGTTGAATGATTTGATTACCTGTGTGAAGAGAGAAGATGAATGTTAATTCCATGCCATGGATAACTGCCGTTTACACGATGCTTGACTTCTGTGATGCTTAGCTTTCTGTGATGCGTGCACCCCACACATGCGTGCACCCCTTAGACTACTCCTAGCCGTCAGGTAAAAGGGAACATGTTTGTGACATCATGGCGGCCAAGACAGTATCAGACTTAGCTCAATTGAAAACAATACCTCGACACTTAAAATGGTTCACCATTGTGACCCCAAAACGTTTTTGGTGAGAGGTATCCAACATGTTAGTTGTGGAATAAGAGGAGGCGATATTAAACGCATCTTAGCCCAGAAGGAATGCAGGTGGATCACGGTCCTAGGGACCATGACGCCACATGGTTTAAATGAGTCTCTGGGGTTTGCATCATTTTTGTGAGACATGTGGACGGGTTAATTATGCCCTTAGTGATTCGACCCTTCACATGTTTTTTCTCCTCCTCTTTCCTCCTTCCTCCCCTTCTTTCTTTTTCACCTCCCTCTCTCTTTTATTATTTTAGCATGTTTTTAATTTAATTTATTTTTTATTTTTTTATCCGGTCATAGATGCTTGTCAATATGATTGTATTGCTATACCATGGACCCTGTCATCTATCCAAATTTATGAAATATTAATAAATCAAGAACAATAATAGTAAAGACTGATGATAGGATTCTCATTATTACTGTTTTATCTATTGTCTCCTTGTGATATTTCTACATGTTGGTATTATGTCTAAAGGGATCACCTTGTTAATTGTTACATTGCTATGATAGATATTGTTATCTTTTACTATGCTATTCTACATGTTGTTATCCTTTTGTAGAGCTCTATTCTGTAGAATTAATTTGGCAGTACATAAAACCTATTCTGTGTCTAGTTAAAGACTCCTATTCTCATAATGTGGTCCTAATGTATTAGCTATACATATTGCGATATTTATCCATTTATCCAGTTGCAAGCTTTGGTATTAAGGGGCATTGCCTTTCACATGCTTTATGAGGTGAATCAAAATATTTATTAACATACAGTAGTCACTTTGTCAAATGTTTCGGTCTGTGTAGACCTTCATCAGTGTACTACAACAAAAAGGAAGGGGTGATAACAGAAGAACAAAACAGAATACTTTCATATCTAGAAAAATAACCAAATAAGGTAAATACAATGAGGGTATTGAGTCAAACTTGGTATATAACCAATAGCCGCGGTGGTTCCGCCAATATTATGCTTCAACAATCGTATAGGATACAATGAGGCTAAGTGCACACGATCAGGAATAATTGCGTTTTTCGCGGTTTTTCCGCGGTTTTCCGCGGTAAAACGCGATAAAAACGCAGCTTTAAGCATCCTATACATGTTAATTGATTCCGCATGTTTTGGCCACATGTGCGTTTTTTTCCGCGAAAAAACGCTTTGCGGAAAAAATAGCAACATGTTCATTAATTTTGCGGAATGTAAGCGGTTCATGTGCGGTGGTACCCAGGGTCTGGAGGAGAGGAGACTCTCCTCCAGGCCCTGGGTACCATATCCCTGGTAAAACAATAATTAAAATAAAAAATAATGATATTCTCACCTTCCGGCGGCCCCCGCAGCCTTCCCGCGGCCCCGCAGCCTTCCCGCCTTCAGCGACGCTCCCGGCAACTTCCGGTCCCAAGAGTCCTTTGCGAGAATCACCCAGATGGCATAGCGGTCTCGCGAGATGCTACGTCATCGGTGTGATTTGTCGCAAAGCATCCTTGGGACCGGAGTTGCCGGGAGCGTCGCTGAAGGCGGGAAGGCTGCGGGGGCCGCGGGAAGGCTGCGGGGGCCGCCGGAAGGTGAGAATATCATTATTTATTATTTTTTTTATTATTTTTACATTAGATCTTTTTACTATTGATGCGACATAGGCGGCATCAATAGTAAAAAGTTGGTCACACTTGTCAAACACTATGTTTGACTCGTGTGACCAACCTGTCAATCAGTTTTCCAAGCGATGCTACAGATCGCTAGGAAAACGCTAGCATTCTGCAAGCTAATTACGCTTGCAAAACGCTATTATTCTGGCGGGAATCAGCATACAAAAAACGTGCGTATTTCCTGCGGGAGAAGTGCGGGATTGCCGCGGAAATTTCCGCGGCAATTCCGCAACGTGTGAACTTAGCCTGAGTGTAGTCTGTCAGGAGAAATAGAAAAGCACTTAAATGGACATACCTAAGTGACAGTGATAACTGTCCTTGCAGAAGGCAGTTAAGGTGTTAACTGCGTGGAGTCTATAGGACATAATAGAAGCAGTGTTCATAGTTTGTGCATAGTGCCCAAAGATCACATTAATTATATCAAAAAGGAATTACTGTAAGGGTCTGCGGAACACACCAAATATTTGATGTAGAGAGGTGCGTTCGCAGCCCGGGGTCCACCGTGCAGGCGGAGCCTGCTGCTGGTAAAATGGCGCAAGAAGCGAACTCTGTTATCCCGCAGAGTCGCCAAAATAAACGCCGTAACGCGCTGTGGCAATAAGTGCAAACTCTGTTATTCCACAGAGCCGCTAGAAGGAGTGCCGCAGCACTATATGGCGATGTGTGCTAACTCACTAAACACAACTGAGTCGCAAAGTAAACACGCTAGGGCGCTGTCTAGCGTTGAAAGTGAACCCTGTTACGTCACAGAGCCGCTGAGAAAAAGTTCTGTGTCCTGTCAGGCATCCAAGTACACAGTTAAGTGCTAAGCGAACATAGAACGTGATCATGCGCTAATGTCCTCGCGGGAGTCATCCGCAATCTATGGCGTCTGCACGCCAGGCCCTGAATACGGCAATCAAACTCCTCACCGGTTATGCCGGTAATCTAGAGCATCTAGGACACCGACCCTGACCATCTAGGATACCAAACTCCTCACCGATTAAGTCGGTATTCTAGGAGCTTATTTCAGCCGGGTCCCTAACCACACACACGCATGACCACACTGGCGCAAAGCATATAATGGTTGATACTAGCGCATGGCGGCTCAGCATTGCCACCCTTTTATAACAACAGCTACAGGACCTGCCAGAAACAAGGACCAATGAAACTTGTGCCAGAACTCCAGTAGTCACAGGACCTTCCTGGCAGAGCAATAGGAGCTGCTGAAGCACCTGAGCACGTGACCCCCGATCTCCAATGAGAGATCTCACCCTGGGCATGCTCAGAAGGGGAAACGCAGGACTTTGTCCCAAAGACATCTGCTCCAGCACTGGCTACAATAGCAGATCCAGGAGAGGCAGCAGCAAGTCACTGCACAGTACTGGAATGGGCAAGACGCTGGGACCTACGTCTCTGCTGAGCAGGCTCCACTGCGGCCGGAGATGAATGGGAGACCGCAGTGGGACTGGTTCGAGACTCCCCTTGTGCAGCAGCAGGAACTCGAACCCTAACATTACCCCCCCTCCTAGGGCCCCCCTTTCCTTTGGGCCTCGCTGCGCTCAAAGGCAGCGATGAGCTGCGGAGCCTGAACACGCTCAGCAGGCTCCCATGACCTATCCTCAGGCCCATTACCCTTCCAATCCACCAGATAAAACTTTTTGCCACGTACCACCTTGCACCCCAGAATAGCATTCACCTCATAATCGTCCGTAGACGAACCCGATGTCCCGGCAGATGACTCGGAAAACCAGGACAAGTATACGGGTTTCAGGAGGGAGACATGGAATGTGTCGGTGATACCCAGGCGTGGCGGAAGGGCTAACAGGTAGACCACAGGATTGACCTGTTCAAGGACGTTGAAGGGACCCAAGAAAGCGAGGTGCGAACTTAGTGGACTCTACACGCAGCCTGATGTTACGGGCGGAGAGCCACACTAAATCGCCAGGGGCAAAAGTCGGAGCGGGGCGCCGATGTGCGTTGGCGGATGACCTCATTCTCTCCTTGGAGGCCTGAATGGCATCCTGAGTGCGGTCCCAAATGTCCCGTGCCTCCACAGCCCAGTCTGCCACCCTGGAGTCGGCGGAAGACACGGGCATAGGTACAGGAACCCGCGGGTGCTGACCGTAATTAAGGAGAAATGGGTTTGTCCAGTGGAATCAGGCACAGCATTGTTTAATGCAAACTCCGCCCACGGTAACAAGGATGCCCAGTCATCCTGCCTAGCTGAAACAAAATTTTGCAGATATGTGACCAAGGTCTGGTTGGCCCTCTCTACCAACACATTAGTCTCGGGATGATAGGCAGAGGAGAGATTTAACTCAACACTAAGAAGGCGACAAAGCTCTCTCCAGAACCGAGACGCAAACTGGGGACCCCGATCGCTGACAATTTTGTCCGGCATACCGTGTAAGCGGAAGATATGTTTGATAAACAGTGTCGCCAAGGCCCGTGCAGAAGGTAACCGGGGTAGCGGCACCAAGTGCACCATTTTAGAGAAGTGATCGGTGATAACCCATATGATGGTACACCCACGAGATTTGGGCAAGCCTACCACAAAATCCATCCCGACCATTTCCCAAGGCCTGTCTGCCACCGGCAATGGGTAAAGTAACCCAGCTGGTCGTTGACGAGGGGACTTATTTTTGGCACAGGAGACACATGCCGGAATATAATCTCCAACGTCCCGGACCATATGCGGCCACCAGTATGTCCTCGCGAGTAGCTCAGATGTCCTTTTTTTCCCAAAATGTCCACCCACCCTGGACGAATGGGCCCAAGAGAGAACCTCCGGTCGCAAATTAGATGGTACAGAGGTCTTGCCCGGAGGGACAGACTCTAGCGAGACCGGAGCTACAGTTCTCAGGCTCTCAGAAGGGACAATAAGCCGTGGCTCCCCCTCCTCCTCCTCAGAAGACACAACGGAGCGAGAGAGAGCGTCAGCCCGAATGTTCTTCTCTCCCGACAGAAAATGGAGGGTGAAGTGAAATCGGGAGAAAAACAAGGACCATCTGGCCTGACGGGAATTTAGCCGCTGGGCAGTCTGTAAATACACCAGATTTTTGTGATCCGTGAAGACTTGGAAGGGAAAGCGAGCCCCCTCCAACAGATGTCTGCACTCTGAGAAGGCCAACTTCATTGCTAGCAACTCCCTGTCCCCGATGGAATAATTCCTCTCCACTGGTGTGAAGGTCTTGGAGAAAAAGAAGCATGGATGCTTCCGACCTTGAGCATCCTTTTGGAAGAGGACTGCTCCAGCACCAACGGACGAGGCATCCACCTCCAATATAAATGGATTATCAACATCGGGGCGATGTAGGATGGGAGCGCTAGCGAAATGGGACTTAATAGAAGTGAAGGCCTTGGAGACCTCTACAGACCACAATTTGGGATTTGCTCCCTTTTTGGTGAGGGCAACCACGGGAGCTACCAAAGTTGAGAAGTGAGGGATAAACTGGCGGTAGTAATTAATTAACCCCATAAAGCGCTGCACCGCCTTCAAAGAATGGGGTTCTTGCCAGTCCATCACTGCCTGTAGTTTGGCAGGATCCATAGCCAATCCCTGGGCGGAGATGATATAGCCCAGGAAAGGTAAGGACTCCTGATCAAACACACATTTCTCCAACTTTGCGTAGAGGGAATTTGCCCGTAAGAGGTCGAAGACTCTGCAGACATCTCTCCGGTGGGAGTCAATATCTGGGGAAAAGATGAGAATATCATCCAGATAGACTACGACTGAGGTGGAGAGCATATCCCGGAAGATGTCATTAACAAAGTCTTGGAAGACGGCTGGGGCATTACAGAGCCCGGAGGGCATCACCAGATATTCATAGTGCCCATCCCTGGTATTAAAAGCCGTCTTCCATTCGTCCCCCTCACGGATACGAATCAGGTTATAAGCACCCCGCAGATCTAATTTCGTAAATACCCTTGCCCCCCGTAGCCTATCAAATAGCTCAGAAATCAGTGGCAACGGGTATTTATTCTTAACGGTGATGGCATTAAGACCCCTGTAATCGATGCATGGACGTAATTCTCCATTCTTCTTCTGCACGAAGAAGAACCCTGCCCCTGCAGGTGACACTGACTTCCTAATGAATCCTCTTGCCAGGTTCTCCTGAATATATTGGGACATAGCCTCCGTCTCCGGGAGAGAAAGGGGATAGACCCGTCCCCGAGGAGGTTCTGCTCAAGGCAAGAGGTCAATAGGACAGTCATAAGGACGGTGAGGTGGAAGGACTTCTGCAGCCTTTTTGGAGAATACATCTGCATATGACCAATAGTATTTAGGAAGTGAAGTAAGATCTGCGGGCATCTCTGTAGTGGCCACCTGA
The DNA here is from genome assembly GCA_033576555.1 of Oophaga sylvatica. NCBI lineage: Eukaryota > Metazoa > Chordata > Amphibia > Anura > Dendrobatidae > Oophaga > Oophaga sylvatica. The sequence continues at coordinate 158,853,084 of JARQOD010000008.1, forward strand.
ATGCATTCCCTCATACATCTGCCTTTACATGACTCACCCCAACCCAATATCCTTCCAGAGTTCCACTCAATGTGTGGGGAGTGGAAACGAAGCCAGGGCATCCCTAACAAAATCTCGTCTATTCCCTCGGGAATGACCAGAAGTGAGATAATCTCTTAATGGGAAGGGGACATTGACAATGTGAAAGGGATGGTTTGATGTGTGATAGGTGAAGGTAGTGTCGACCCATTCACTACTCAAACAGTCACGGGTTTGGTGAGCATCACCAGAGGTATAGAGTGGCGGAGAGCGAAGGTAGAAGACATGAAATTTCCTTCGGCTCCAGAATCCACACAAAGCGTGACTGTTAAAGTGGATGAGCCAAAATTGATTGTCCCCCTAAAGGACAACTTGGAGGCGTGTACTGCTCTATCTAGTGAACCCCCTCCAATGGTTTCTAGACGCGGTCGTTTTCCCGACCGCCATGGACATTTATTAGCAAAATGCCCTATTTGTTGGCAAGCATTACAAATCACAGATACTCGAGCGGCCCGAGACTTAGGTCTCACTCGAGAAATCTCCATGGCTTTAGGGGAATCGCACGCCTGAATGGAAGATTCAAGAGTTCTGGCGAAGATGGGCTCCAGCCGGAACCTCTGCCTACACTGGGCCCGCTCCAACCTCCGCTCGTTAAAACGGAGGTCGATGCGGGTAGATATGGTAATGAGCTCCTCCAGTGTGGCAGGAATCTCCCTGGTGGACAAGGCATCCTTCACATGGTCTGCCAGTCCCCTCCAGTACACGGGTATAAGGACTTTATCTGGCCAGTCCAGCTCAGAGACCAGAGTCCGAAATTGGACGGCAAACTGGCTGACCATGGATGAACCCTGGGTGATAGCCATCAGTTGAAGAGCCGTATCGTGGGTGACGCGAGGTCCTAAAAAGACCTGTTTCAGAGTGTCCAAGAAGAGAGGAGCACTCTGCACCACACGATCATCGCGCTCCCACAACGGCGTTGCCCACTCCAACGCCCTGCCCGACAAAAGGGAAATGATAAAACCCACTTTCGCCAGCTCCATGGGAAAACGTGCAGCCAGAAGCTCTAGATGTATGGAGCACTGACTGACGAAACCCCGACATTGTTTACTTTCACCGGTAACTTGTCTGGAAGTAGGAGGCGGGAAATAGTCGGAGCAGGGGTGGCAGAGGATAAACTGGCGGCGGCCACACTAGCAGCCTGAACCGCGACTGCGGTAACATCCACAGCTGAGGTTGTGCGCTCTAGAGTCGCCAACCTACCCTCCAGCTGCTGGATATACCGCTGCAGACGCTGGTCGTCCGCCATTTTACCAGCCAGACCCTGGCGCTAGTATTATGTAAGGGTCTGCGGAACACACCAAATATTTGATGTAGAGAGGTGCGTTCGCAGCCCGGGGTCCACCGTGCAGGCGGAGCCTGCTGCTGGTAAAATGGTGCAAGAAGCGAACTCTGTTATCCCGCAGAGTCGCCAAAATAAACGCCGTAACGCGCTGTGGCAATAAGTGCGAACTCTGTTATTCCACAGAGCCGCTAGAAGGTGTGCCGCAGCGCTATATGGCGATGTGTGCGAACTCACTAAACACAACTGAGTCGCAAAGTAAACACGCTAGGGCGCTGTCTAGCATTGAAAGCGAACCCTGTTATGTCACAGAGCCGCTGAGAAAAAGTTCTGTGTCCTGTCAGGCATCCAAGTACACAGTTAAGTGCTAAGCAAACATAGAACGTGATCATGCGCTAATGTCCTCGCCGGAGTCACCCGCAATCTATGGCGTCTGAACGCCAGGCCCTGAATACGGCAATCAAACTCCTCACCGGTTATGCCGGTAATCTAGGGCATCTAGGACACCGACCCTGACCAGCTAGCATACCAAACTCCTCACCTATTAAGTCGGTATTCTAGGGGCTTATTTCAGCCGGGTCCCTAACCACACACACGTATGACCACACTGGCGCAAAGCATATAATGGTTGATACTAGCGCATGGCGGCTCAGCATTGCCACCCTTTTATAACAACAGCTACAGGACCTGCCAGAAACAAGGACCAATGAAACTTGTTCTAGAACTCCAGTAGTCACAGGGCCTTCCTGGCAGACCAATAGGAGCTGCTGAAGCACCTGAGCACGTGACCCCGATCTCCAATGAGAGATCTCACCCTGGGCATACTCAGAAGGGGAAACGCAGGACTTTGTCCCAAAGACGTGTGCTCCAGCACTGGCTACAATAGCAGATCCAGGAGAGGCAGCAGCAAGTCACTGCACAGTACTGGAATGGGCAAGACGCTGGGACCTACGTCTCTGCTGAGCAGGCTCCACTGCGGCCGGAGATGAATGGGAGACCGCAGTGGGACTGGTTCGAGACTCCCCTTGTGCAGCAGCGGGAACTCTAACACATACCAATGTATTCTGGTAACAACAATAATGGTCGAAAGTGCTAAGATGGGGGTGTAGTATACTGTGCAGTATATACTGAACTAAAATATCACATACCCAGAAAAAAGCAAATTGTTCAGATTGTGGATCAGTGGATGCTGGCTGAAAGAGCTGTGACATGACATGAAATCGTTACTACAGAGCGTCTGGATGGACCGTTATGCAGGCTGTATAATTGCGATCACAGATGTTCACTTACCCAGGGACGGTATGGCTGTGTGTCCTCAGACACGGTATCCACCGCTAGTCAGGAGGTGAGCAAAGTTGCGGCGTGCGGCCATATATGGTGGAAGTACAGTGAGACTGTCTCATGGCTGTGCACGGATCTACCGGAAGTGAGGTAAGCGTTCCACTGGGATGGACGCTGTGCGCTCCAGGAGGGGAGTGTCCTAGGCTTGAGTTCCAAGTGAGTATGTGCCTGCGTGTCACCAGCTGCAGAGCGCTCAAAAGGTGGAATTTATGTTCGGAGGTGGAAGTATGTGAATTAGAGGGTGACCATCTTATCGTAAGTTCAATAAAGACGGTTCTGTGAAGAAATAAGAAATGTTTAGGAGCAATATTTAAGAATACTATGACAGCAACCAATATGTCATGGCAATACAGATCTCATATTCATAATTGTCTCTGAAACGTGTTATAACAATGAGAGGATCACAAGAACGCATATAGATCATAATCTTTATTCAAACCCTTGGGTACGGGTATCCAGTTATGTATCCAGTACGCTTCCCTGCGTTTGAGCAGGGTGATCCGGTCACCACCACGTCGTGTTGAGGGGACATGTTCCAGTACTTGGAAGCGTAGCTGGGCTACACTATGACCTTTAGGCCTCTTTCACACTTCAGTCGTACGACGTCAGTCAGAATCCGACATCGTGGCGGATTAGCGGATCCGCCAAAAATAATGAATAACGGAGTCAACGGATCCGTTATTTTGGCGGGTCCGTTAACGGTTCCACCAAAATAATGGATCCGTTGACTCCGTTTCATCCGTTTTTTCCAGCCGTTACATCCGCTTTTTGACGGATCCGTTATTCACAAGGGAGGGTCTCCATCATGATTGGCTATAATGGAAAATACTCTGTACCGTGATTGGCTACTGGTAACTATGTGGAAACTATAAATAGGGTGTTTTTACACCATATTATTTGAAAGGGTTTTGAGCAAGTGGCAGCGATGGAGAGTATTTTTGAGAAAATGGAGAAGATTTGCGAGGATTTTAGAGTGGAGGGTAATCGTTTGGCAAGGATTGTTCAGGAGGAGGAGGAAGCCAGACGTCGGATACTGCGTCGTCGGCAGAGACGGATGTGGATCCATCCCATAAATGCGAGGCGGATGACCCGTGGGGTGTATTCCACCTTGTATATGGAGTTACGGCTGAACCCCAGCAAGTTTTTTAACTATGTAAGAATGCGAGCTGAAAATTTCGAGTTTTTGGTTGCACGCATTGAAGACAGAATTCGGAGACAGGACACTGTCCTTCAGTTTGCTATATCTCCAGCAGAGCGGCTGATGGTGACAATTAGGTAAGTTTTTTTTTTCCAAAATAATTATTCACAATTTTTTATTTTTAATTGTTTTTTTTGGTTCTTTTTTTTGGTTTGTTGCTGGGTAATTTTTTTTTTTTAATTTTTTTTGTGGTTTTTTTTTTATTTTTTGCTGGTGTTTTTTTGTTTTGTTTTGTTTGTTGCTGGAGTTTTTAATTTATTAATTATTGTTTCTCCTTTTTTGCAGGTTTCTTGCTACAGGGGAATCATTTTCATCTCTGCACTTTCAGTACCGGCTTGGCATTTCCACTATCTCCGGTATTGTGAAAGAAACCTGCCAGACATTGTGGGATTGTTTGCACAATAAATTCCTCCCAGAGTCAACACAGCAGAGATGGCTAGAAATTGCAGATCATTTCATGGATATCTGCCAGTTTCCCAACTGTCTTGGTGCAGTGGATGGCAAACACATCAGAATTGTCAAACCCACTGGATCCGGATCTCTTTTTTTTAACTATAAAAAGTTTTTCTCGATAGTACTTATGGGCATTGCGTACGCCAAATGCAAGTTTATTGCTGTGGATATAGGTGCATATGGACGTTCAAATGACTCGCAGGTGTTCAAGAATTCGCCTATGGGACGTCGCTTATATGGCGATACTTTCCAGTTTCCACCTCCAAGAGCACTCCCTGGAACCTCTGGCCCTGCATTGCCCTTTGTCTGTGTGGGAGATGAGGCCTTTCAGCTGTCACCACATTTATTGAAACCTTATGGCAGCCATGGATTGACACAAAGGAAAAAAAATTTTAATTACCGTTTAACAAGGGCTAGAAGAGTAGTTGAATGCGCTTTTGGGATCTTAACAGCCAAATGGAGGGTGCTGCTGACTGCTATTAAATTAAAAGCGAGACTGTGGACCATGTTGTGAAGGCATGTGTGGTCCTGCACAATTTTGTGATCTCAAAGGAAAATTTCCCCAAGGATGAATATATGCCTGGGACCACATTGCAGGACTACAGGAACATTAGTTTCCGGATCTGTGGCCAGAATGCGTGACAAGTTTGCGGACTATTTTATGTCTCCTGAAGGAAGGGTGGACTGGCAGGATGTGATGGTGTAATTTTTTTTTTTCTACTATACTCTGCGTTGCTTTTCTTAACACAATTCTGTATAGTATAATATTATTACCCCTTTTGTGATGTTTATCTGTACCCTATTCTTGGTACATTTTCACCAAGTTGATTGTGTTATAACCTTGTAATGTTTTAAACACTTTTATTAAAAAAAGACATTACATTTTTTGAAACAAAATACATTTTATTTTTCAAAAAAAAGTTTCATTTTTATTTTCAAAAACATTTTCCAAAATAATTTGTCAAAAAGTTATATATACATAAATTTACAACACTCTATAATATATACATACATCCCCAGCACTCTATACAATATATACATACATCCCCAGCACTCTATACAATATATACATACATTCACAGCACTCTATACAATATATACATACATCCCCAGCACTCTATACAATATATACATACATCCCCAGCACTCTATACAATATACACATACATCCCCAGCACTCTATACAATATATACATACATCCCCAGCACTCTATACAATATATACATACATCCCCAGCACTCTATACAATATATACATACATCCCCAGCACTCTATACAATATATACATACATCCCCAGCACTCTATACAATATATACATACATCCCCAGCACTCTATACAATATATACATACATTCACAGCACTCTATACAATATATACATACAGTAACAGCACTCTATACAATATATACATACATCCCCAGCACTCTATACAAATATATACATACATTCACAGCACTCTGAACAATATATACATACATTCACAGCACTATATACATATTTACAAAGAGGTGTACTGTTGGGTGGACATACTAGCGGAGGGGCTGACAGGGCGGACCACGTCGATAGTGGGGGACGGAACAGTAGGTTGGATAAGATCAGAAGTGGAGGGAAAAACATGAGGTTGGGAAGGGAGTTGAGGAGCAGATGAGGTTTGTGGGAGGAATGGTGAAGGTGTTGGTGGGATGGGGTACGGTGAAGTTAAGGGTGAAACAGAAAAGGGGAACTAAAATACTGGGAATATTGAAATGGGGAAGGAGTGGTAGGAGGATGGGCGGCAGCTTTCTGGCTGGCAGCTGGATGTGCGGCAGCTGAATGTGTGGCAGCTGGATAGGCTGCAGCTGGATGGGTGGCAGGTTGAAGTGGGGAAGGTGTTTGAATTTGGTGGGTAATTTGATGGGCTCGGGACATTGCCTGCATTAGAGAAGTATGGCAGCCTTGCATCACATGCATCTGCAGGTCAGGAGTTATATTTTCCATGTGCTTGAGTACTGACTGAAAAAAACAGTGTCTCGGCGACATGTTTGCATCTGACTGCATCCTTTCAATTTTACTGCTGAGTTCAAGTATGTTTTTCTCAACAGAGCGAACCCAGCAGTAACTTGATCTTTTAAAAGTCTAGTTGTGTTTTGAAAGGATGCATTCAGATGCAAAAAATCTGATGCATAGCTCCTTTCCTGACCTCTGTGACACTGCCGTCTAGTGGCGACAGTGTCAGCAGGGTAAGGTAAAGGGAACTCCAACTCATCACCTGCAGCTTCATGTGACGAAGTCTGCCGTGCTACTCCAGTGCTGGTGGATGGGGCGGAGGTACCTGACAAGAGGGAAGGTGCAGAGGGGTCAGGTCTATCGACGTGGTCCCCGGTGGCGGACTCCTGAGGGATCGCTCCAAAGGGAACCAACTCAGAAGCAGGCATGCTGCAGACAGTGCAAGAAAAACAAAAAAATGTTAATATATTTATATTACATTGCCCTTGCTGAAATAATAAAATATGGTTAGACACGTTAAACTTTTGTCATACATAAATGGGGTGTGAAATATTTACCTTCTGCTGACCATCGTTGATCGCAGGAAAGACAGGGCTCTGGCGTATTTGTACCTGCTCCTGCATCCTGATGATCCACTAGCAGCCTGCATCTCCTTGTTAAATTCCCTCTTGAAGCGATCCCTGAGTGACCGCCACCGTGTGATAACACGATCACCTGGAAATAAAAAGAAAAAAATTGGTTAGCATCCAACACATAACATTCTGCAACCTTCATTACTGAACTGTGAATACTTACGTCCAAGATCCTTGTCTCGAGCATCGAGTTCCCCCCAGTTGTCCATCACCAGGCTGCATACTTCCTCCCATAGCCGTCGGGTGATAACTTGGTCTGAATTGCTGCAGTCAGCCATATTCCACAGCGCCTCCCGATCTTGGACCTCTTGGATTAGGGTGTCTACGTCGATCCCTCCCCCATCTTCACCATCTGTATCGGGAGCATGCCGTGAAGCCTGTGGAGAAAAAAAAAATGTTAAGCTACATGAAGTAAAATAATTTAGCAAACACAAAACAAAAAAAGGATGCTTACTTGCTGACCGCGGCGACGATCATGCCGATGACCATGGGAGGTCCTTGGAGATACTCTCCTACGAGACCTGGATTGTGAAGTCTATAAAACATAAAAAAAAAAATTAAGTGCATGAAATGGCGGTATGTCTTGTGTGTGCTGTGAACAGTTTGTGTTGGTTAATGTAATGTGAGGATCTGACTGTGAAAAACTTACACTCTGCGCGCCCACTCCTGGTATTTCTCCACCCTGACCGTCTCCTTCTGAAAGCCCCTCTTCTTCAGCTTCCTGTGAAGACAGAATACATGCATATAGGTTTGCAAATAATGTTATCATCAGTGACCAAAAACAAATAATTACCTCTGTTCGCCTACGCTGTGGCGGGGGGCTCCAGAAGAAGACATACTTGAACAACTGGGCCTGACTGGGTCCTTCAATTAATCTGTAAGCATAAAGCCTATTAAGCAACAATACAAAAGAGATAAAAGCTCAATTGACAATATGCTTACATCACTATCAAGTTGCGCCTGGATGACTGTCCTCTGTGGCTGACTGTCCTCTGTGGCAGACTGTCCTCTCAGTAAAAGACTGTCCTCTCGGTGGCAGACTGTCTTCCAAGAAATCTGTAAGGATAAAGCCATTTTAGCAAATATACTATAGTTATATACGCTCAAATGACAATATACTTACATCACAATAAACTTTGTGCTGGTTGACTGTCCTCTGTGGCCGACTCTCCTCTGTGGCCGACTCTCCTCTGTGGCCGACTGTCCTCTGTGACAGACTGTCCTCTCGGTAAAAGACTGTCCTCTTGGTGGCAGACTGTGTTCCAAGAAATATGTAAGGATAAAGCCATTTTAGCAAATATACTATAGTTATAAACGCTCAAATGACAATATACTTACATCACAATAAACTTTGAGATGGTTGACTGTCCTCTGTGGCCGACTGTCCTCTGTGGATGACTGTGTTCCAAGCAATCTGAAAGTATAAAGCCAATTAAGCAAATATACTAAAGTTATAAAAGCTCAAATGACAATATACTTACATCACAGTAAACTTGGCCCTGTATGATTGACTTCTCTGTGGCAGACTGTCCTCGCTGTGTAGCAGACTGTGTTATCTCGGCAATCTGCAAGCACAAAGGCAATTTAGCAACTATACAAAAGAGATAACAGCTCAATTGACAATATGCTTACATCACTCTCAACTTCGGCCTGGCAGACGCTCCTGTAAACCTGGCACTGTCTCCTCCAAGTAATCTGGAAGCATAAAGACACTTAAAAACACTGATACCCAAAAAAAAAAATTACTTGCGTGGTTTTCCCACGCCGTCTTTTACATCCTCTTGATACGCAATGCACAAACTACAGAAGAATCCAACTCCTGTTTCACCCCCACCCAAAAAAAAAAAAATTTAAACACCAACCCCTCTTTCAACTTTACATACCTACTCACAAAACCTTTGTATACACCCCATTGTCGTTGTATGCACCCCATTGGCTTTGTATACCTTTGTATACACCCCATTGTCGTTGTATGCACCTCATTGGCTTTGTATACCTTTGTATACACCCCATTGTCTTTGTATGCACCCCATTGGTTTTGTATACCTTTGTATACACCCCATTGTCGTTGTATGCACCCCATTGGCTTTGTATACCTTTGTATACACCCCATTACCTTTGTATCCCATTAACTTTGTATTCACCCCATAAATTTTAGATCCACATTTTAAAAGCAATACACCCCTGTGTGTTATAACAATAATAAAAACCAAAATTTTGAAATTATACTATGGACATTTTTTTTAGACAGTTTTTATTGATATTTTTTTTAATTATTTTTGTTTTGTTTAAAGTATGAGCTACACCGCTCTTTATTTAAAATAAAGTTGCATTACATGAAACAAAATACATGACAAAAAAACACGCAGATACATGCATGCGCACACACAAAAATAATTGTACATCATGAAAACTAAACATGTTGTAAAAATAACTACAGTGTGTAAGAAATTAAGAATGCAGGAAACACTCAAACATGCATGACATGCACACACAACGCACACGCACGTAAAACTAGTACATCATGAAAACTAAAACATGTTGCAAAAATAGCTACAGTGTGAAAGAAAATAAGCATGCAGGACACATTCAAACATGCATGCATGCACACACACACATACTAGTCTCATGCAAAAAAATAACTGTAAGTACATCACATAGGAACAACTAAAATACATTGTTTGCAAAAATACTACGTGTGAAAGAAAATAAGCAATGCAGGACACACTTCAAACATGCTGCAATCACATATGATGACATTATACTCACACTGGCTGACAGGATTCAGCTGGGCTATCAACCAGTCTTTCAGGCAGGGTCTTGTGGTTTGCTAGCAGGGTCTTGACGCTTGCTTGCAGGGTCTTGACGCTTGCTTGCAGGGTCTTCAGGTTTTTATAGCAGGGTCAATGGCAGGGTCTTCAATCTTGCTTGTCTTGCTGCTTTGTCTTCATGTGTGGCAATGAGACACCTGGCTTGTTTATATAGGTTTTGGGCTGTCTGGAAATGTATCCAACTTGGAGCATGCTCAGTCCTAAACGGCGAATCCGTCGTGTGAATCCGTCAAATGATGGTTGTGGGCGTATCCACCACCCATAGGCGCTCATTGTAAAATTTTGACGGATCCACCGTCCGCCACAATCCGCCACAATCCGCCATTTCGACGCAGACAAAAAACGTTACAATGTCCGTCCAACCGAGACAGCGGACGCCAAATAGCGGATGCAGCGGGCGACCATCCGCCGCGATTCGCTAGTAATACAAGTCTATGGGAAAACAGCGGATCCGCCAAAAAATTTTGTATGACTGAAGTGTGAAAGAGGCCTTAGAGATAAAATGTTGTGGGATAGGGAGAAGCAAATCCATGCACCGTTTTGTCGATTTGTGCTTGGATATCCTGTCTTTAATGCTCTGTGTGGTTTCTCCGATATCTAGAAGACCACATGGGCATTTGATCAAATACACAACAAAATTGGAGTTACAAGTAAAAAACTAATTGATGGTATACCACTTGAATGTGTATGGGTGATGTATAGTATTCCCTTTAAAGACATTATTGCATAATTGCAATTTAAACAGGGAAAAGTCCCCATTTTGGGTTGGACAGGAATCTTTGTGTTTTTGTGGGTTTCTTAGTGCCTATGTCGGCACGAACCAGAGTATCCTGTATATTACGTGCCCGCCTGAAGCAGGGTAGAAAGGGTTGTTTGAAAGCCCCTATGGTGGGATGGGCAGTTTGTAAGATGTGCCAATATTTCCTTATGCTCGTGTGGATTCTATAGGCGGCCGGGTGATAGTCATGTACAAAAGGGATGCGAGCATTCGTATCCCTATCACTGTTCCTGGTAGGGGGAGATTTGTATTTAACAATATGGGGTGGATAACCTCTCTCAAGAAATTTTGATTGCATTTCTTGTATGCGTAATTGGCGGGAGTCTGGGTTGGAGACTATTCTTGTTACTCTCTGTATCTTGAACTGTGGTATAGAGTTTTTCATTCTAGGAGTATGAAAACAGTCAAAGTGAAGTAGACTATTCCTGTCTGTTGGTTTGGAGTAGAGATCGGTAGATAGGTTGCCAAGAGAATCCTTTATCACTAAGGTGTCCAAAAAATTAAGTTGATGTGAATCATAGGTCATGGTGAAGTCAAGACCAGGCCAAGATGTTCTGAGAAAATTGATGAAGGTATCAAGAGATGTCAAGTCCCCACTCCAGACACAAAAGATATCATCTATATACTTCTTCCACACTAGAGCATGGGTGTGGAAGAGGTCATTCTGATAAATGAGGGAGTCCTCAAAATGGACCATTTAGGCGTTTGCGTAAGGGGGCGCTACATTCGAGCCCATTGCTGTGCCTTTTATCAGTAGGTAGTAGTCGTCCTCAAATAGAAAAATTTTTTTAGTCAAGACTAGAGTGAGAAGGTCACAGCAGAGGTTGATTTGGTCAGGGTGCATGCCGGAGCTAGATAGCAACAGGCGTGTGGAAGCTAGACCCTCGCAATGTGGGATAGAATCGACCGATTCAATACTGTCCCCTCTATCAATTTATCTGGAGAAGATTATTACCCCACTTATCAAAAATACAGCCTCTTTTCTACTGGATACGAGCTCTTTCCTTTCCACCTTATGGACCATCACCCCCCTACCTCCTGACTTTTTACTAGTCTCCTTTGACGCTCGAGATTTGTACACGTCTATCCCACATTCCGAGGGTCTAGCTTCCACACGCCTGTTGCTATCTAGCTCCGGCATGCACCCTGACCAAATCAACCTCTGCTGTGACCTTCTCACTCTAGTCTTGACTAAAAAAATTTTTCTATTTGAAGACGACTACTACCTACAGATAAAAGGCACAGCAATGGGCTCGAATGTAGCGCCCCCTTATGCAAACGCCTACATGGCCCATTTTGAGGACACCCTCATTTATCAGAATGACCTCTTCCACACCCATGCTCTAGTGTGGAAGAGGTATATAGATGATATCTTTTGTGTCTGGAGTGGGGACTTGACATCTCTTGATACCTTCTTCAATTTTCTCAGAACATCTTGGCCCGGTCTTGACTTCACCATGACCTATGATTCACATCAACTTAATTTTTTGGACACCTTAGTGATAAAGGATTCTCTTGGCAACCTATCTACCGATCTCTACTCCAAACCAACAGACAGTAATAGTCTACTTCACTTTGACTGTTTTCATACTCCTAGAATGAAAAACTCTATACCAAAGTCCCAGATACAGAGAGTAACAAGAATAGTCTCCAACCCAGACTCCCGCCAATTATGCATACAAGAAATGCAATCAAAATTTCTTGAGAGAGGTTATCCACCCCATATTGTTAAATACAAATCTCCCCCTACCAGGAACAGTGATAGGGATACGAATGCTCGCATCCCTTTTGTACATGACTATCACCCGGCCGCCTATAGAATCCACACGAGCATAAGGAAATATTGGCACATCTTACAAACTGCCCATCCCACCATAGGGGCTTTCAAACAACCCTTTCTACCCTGCTTCAGGCGGGCGCGTAATATACGGGATACTCTGGTTCGTGCCGACATAGACACTACGAAACTCACAAAAACACAAAGATTCCTGTCCAACTCCAAAATGGGGACTTTTCCCTCTTTAAATTGCAATCAGTGCAAAAATGTCCTTAAAAGGAATACTATACATTACCCATACACATTCAAGGGTATACCATCAATCAGTTTTTTACTTGTAACTCCAATTTTGTTGCGTATTTGATCAAATGCCCTTGTGGTCTTCTATATATCGAAGAAACCACACAGAGCATTAAAGACAGGATATCCAAGCACAAATCGACAATACGGTGCAAGGATTTGCTTCTCCCTATCCCACAACATTTTATCTCTAAAGGTCATAGTGTAGCCCAGCTACGCTTCCAAGTACTGGAACATGTCCCCTCACCACGACGTGGTGGCAACTGGATCACCCTGCTCAAACGCAGGGAAGCGTACTGGATACATGAACTGGATACCCTGTACCCAAAGGGTTTGAATAAAGATTACGATCTATATGCGTTCTTGTGATCCTCTCATGGTTATAAAATGTTTCAGAGACAATTATGAACATGAGATCTGTATTGCCATGACATATTGGTTGCTGTCATAGTGTTCTTAAATATTGCTCCTAAACATTTCTTATTTCTTCACAGAATCGTCTTTATTGAACTTACGATAAGATGGTCACCCTCTAATTCACATACTTCCACCTCCGAACATAAATTCCACCTTTTGAGCGCTCTGCAGCTGGTGACACGCAGGGACATACTTACTTGGAACGCAAGCCTAGGACACTCCCCTCCTGGAGTGCACAGCGTCTATCCCAGGGGAACGCTTACCTCACTTCCGGTCTGCGCACTTCCGGTAGATCCGTGCACAGCCACGCGACAGTCTCACTGTACCTCCACCATATATGGCCGCACGCCGCAACTTTGCTCACCTCCTGACTAGAGGTGGATACCGTGTCTGAGGACACACAGCCACACCGTACCCTGGGTAAGTGAACGTCTGTGATCGCAATTATACAGCCTGCATAACGGTCCATCCAGACGCTCTGTAGTAACGATTTCATGTCACAGCTCTTTCTGCCAGCATCCACTGATCCACAATCTGAACAATTGCTTTTCTCTGGGTATGTGACATTTTAGTTCAGTACATACTGCACAGTATACTACACCCCCATCTTATCACGTTCATGTTTTCACCTTAGTTACCGTCGACAGCACTTTCGACCATTATTGTTGTTACCAGAATACAATGGTATGCCCTTTTTGATATTTTTAATGTGATCTTTGGGCACTATGCACAAACTATGAACACTGCTTCTATTATGTCCTATAGACTCCACACAGTTAACACCTTAACTGCCTTCTGCAAGGACAGTTATCACTGTCACTTAGGTATGTCCATTTAAGTGCTTTTCTATTTCTCCTGACAGACTACACTCATTGTATCCTTTACGATTGTTGAAGCATAATATTGGCGGAACCACCGCGGCTATTGGTTATATACCAAGTTTGACTCAATACCCTCATTGTATATACCTTACTTGGTTATTTTTCTAGATATGAAAGTATTCTGTTTTGTTCTTCTGTTATCACCCCTTCCTTTTTGTTGTAGTACACTGATGAAGGTCTACACAGACCGAAACGTTTGACAAAGTGACTACTGTATGTTAATAAATATTTTGCTCTATTTACACTACCCATCTGAGTGTGCACAGTTTTCATTGCAAAACTTAAGGCTTGGGAACCTGCTGTCACACCTCCTCCATAAGGCTGTGCTCGCGTCTCTCATACTATGAGGTGAGTCTTGTGCTGCCCGGGTTGTGACGGCCGTCCCCGCGCGGCATCAGTGCACCTCTTTCATCTCACTCCGTTCCATGTGTTCTCTGGCGATGCCTGGGAGATGGCTAGGCGCCGGCTGTCGACAGGTGACGTCGGAGCGCACTGGAATACATTTCATTCAGGCACTTCCCCTTAATTCCAAAGCGCATGAGCAAACTTTTCATGTAATTGGTGTATATTCATCATGTGATCGGATCTAACCGGACACAAGTATGGGTTATTATATACTGTTAGCCACGCCCCCGAGGAAGCGGTTCCTATACCGTGAAATGTGTGTTGGGGTTCACAGACCAGCGCCCACCCTCTTGACTGCATAATGATGGGTATGTTCCTATAGTGACATTTCTATATATTTTTTAATGTGCACACCTTGCAGCATCTCATAAATACCTCCTCCACACGTGTAATTTACTGTTTGGTAGCGAGGTATACTTCACGGATATGCCTTTGCACGGGGCTCATTTTATTTTCATATTGTATGCCATACCTTTTGGCTCTATGAGGGAACTTGCAGCGTTTGTAGATTGGATGGAGCTTATGTAGACCACTTACGGTATGTAAATCTTCATAGCTGCTTGTCCCTCACATTGTGCCGATCATGTAAATATTTTTCTATCTCATGCTAAGTGTTGGTTCACTATTTTTGTTATTTCGCTTGATGGATTTTATATTTAGGAACGTTACCGCTTTCAAGCAGCACCATTTGGTTGTACATACTAGTGTGCAGCTGATCTGTATTTTCTTGTTGTCCTGGGCTATTAGCCCATTGTAAACTTTCACTATATACTTTTTACTGGTCCTGTTTCTCTATTGAGTGTCCTTTTTGTACTAATAAAAATCATATTTATTTTAATAGTTTTGGACTCTAATCTTCTCTTGTTTATTCAATGTCTGAGAGTCACCACTATTGAATTTTTTGAGGCATTATTAATGTATTTACACACTATGAATTAAAAATGTTTATTTGGAGAATTTTTCTTACATCGGACTATTACTAGCGGCATCCATAACACAGTCACAGGTCTTCATTGACTCCTGGAACTAGATGCTTCTAGGTTCAGACTATTACTAGCTGCCTCCATGACACTGTCACCTCCTTCCAAATGTTTCTTTAAATACCTCTGTGCATGCTCAAAACAGAGAACTGTCATGTCCAGAGAAAAGTCTCTCTACACATGCTCAATGAGTATTTAGCATATTCACAGGATTTCAGAAGAGGCAGCCCTTTCTCAAGTTATGCCAGACCTTTCAATGAATGCAACAAAGGTAGAGATAGCCAGAAAATCTATTAGTATAAGGGTACTGATGTCTGCTTTGTCCAATCTAGTTCATATGGGAAAAAAGGTATCAAAAATGATCCAGTGATTTTTAAAAGAAAGGTATTGTTCATCTTAATGTGAGGTACTTTACATTGATCTGTGAGCAATGACTCATTTTAATATCATAGTTGGTACACCAGGTGCTTGTGCTGTTCACTTCAAGAAAACATGAGGTACTAGTTGCTTTGTTACTTCTTACTCTAAAGACAGGTGCAAACAACCGACCGTTTTTGGGTCTGATCATGATCATCCAGCTATGATCAGAGTGGGATCAGATTTTCTTGTAGAAGAGAAAAAAATTTCTTCACCTTCTCTATGCAGTCAGTCCTTACCTTAAAAATCACTTCAATCAGATGTCATCCATGTGCAGTCCAAATTTTTTCAAAGACTTATAGACTTGAGTGGACAAGTGACATTCAAATTGTGCATGCTGCAATTTTTTTTCCTTGTACCACTTGGTCTGGGCAAAGAATTTGGACATGTGCATAGCCCCAAAGAACAACAAGGGTACAAGTGCTATCCATCAAAAACACAGATAGCACTTGTTAATTTATGCAATCGCGTGCACGAGCCCTTAGTGAGTGATGTCCCTGGCTATCTGATTTGCTTTAGTGACTACAGATGAGCAGATCATTTGAAATTCAAATTTGATGGCTTTGCTGAATTTCCCTAAAAAATTGACTCACCATTAAAAAATCTCACCACAAATTGCAATACTTAAAGTCTATAAGTGCCTGAAAAATATGTGTATAACATGCTCTAGGAATCCGAGGACTGTATTGAAACCATTTTGACCTGTCTTACAAAGCAGGAAGCACACTTTATGTGATAAACAAGCCTTGATTTCAGGATTTTGTTTTAGAAGAAAAATTAATAGTCAGGGGTTTAATACTGTCTTCTTCGTAGTGTGTGAATACAAGAAATACTGTTATTAAGGTGCTGTTACCCCAGTGTATCACAGATCAATTCAATTCTGTCACACTTAAGGTACTGCCACACTAAACGCTCCCGCTAACGATCACAATAACGACGCATACTAATGCGATCGTTTTTGTGATCGTTTTAATGTCGCTAGTAGCTGCCACATTTAGCGATCTCGTTAACGACGCATAAGCGGTTAGCGATCTCCTTAACGACTTTGCGATGTAAAAAACAGCGCAAATCGTTCACAAAACGTGCCAGACACAGCGATATAGGCTCACCAGTGGGACGCCAACGATCAAAATACGGTCCAGAACCCTAGTGAACGATCAGCGAGATCACAGCAGGGGCCACGTCGTTGCTACATGCCACACACAACAGCGTCACTAACGAGATCGCTAAATAGTGACGTTTTTTAGCGATCTCGTTAGCGACGCTGTTTAGTGTGGCATACCCTTTACTCTAAAGGTCCTGAACCTCCCTATGGCTTAAACCTTAAATCATTAGATTATTATTCACAGACTGAAGGGTATGCCACACTAAACAACATCGCTAACGGGATCGCTAAAAAACGTCACTATTTAGCGATCCCGTTAGCGATGTTGTTCAGTGCGGCATCTGCCAGCGACGAGCTTCCTGCTGTGATCTCGCTCGTCGCTGGAATCGTTCCGGACCCTATTTTCGTCGGCGCTCCCGCTGGGTAAGTATATATCGCTGAGTGTGGCACCTTTTTTAGCGATTTAGCGGTACTTTCGTACCGCTAAAGTCGTTAAGGAGATCGCTAACCGCGATAGCGTCCTTAACGACATCGCTAAATGTGACCGACACTAGCGATATTTAAACGATCCCGCTAGCGATCTCATTAGTATGCGACGCTAACGAGATCGTTAGCGAGATCGAGTAGTGTGGCAGTACCTTGAGACTAGCACTTTATCTTCAATGTGCTTCTGCACTGCACCACAATGTGATTCAAGGTTGATTGAGCTGTGCGCACTGACCTCTTATCTCTACATTGTACAAGCATATAGACAACTCATGTGACAATCGCACATGGTACAAATAATGTCAGTAGAACACTTAAATCAAAAATACTATAAATACAATGTACGCCTTCGGATGTGCAGGCACCCTGACGAAGGCAGGTCCAAAACGTGTGTCGTGGCGGATGTTCACCTCTCTGGGCTGAGGACTGCGTCCTGATTAGGTAGCGACTGCTCCAATATCGCTTTCTATTAAGCCAACATATGTTAATTATATTTCTTGGATGCTATGTCTATGCAATAGTGGTCAGTACCTGATACAGGGATTCTAACTTTCTAGTTATTCGCCCTGTGTTGATATTTTTTGTCAATTGTGACATAGAGATTCACTAAGTATATGATACACAGGATGATGCCTTATATTTATTTTACTCATTTATATAGCGCCATTATTTCCACAACACTTTACAGACATTATTGGCACTGTCCCCGATGGGGATCACAGTCTAGATTCCCTATCAGTATGTCTTTGGAATCTGGGAGGAAACCGGAGAACCCAAAGGAAACCCACGCAAACACGGGAGAACATACAAACTCCTTACAGATGTTGTCCTTGGTGGGATTTGAACCCAGGACCCAGTACTAGAAGGCTGCAGTGCTAACCACTGAGCCACCGTGCCGTCCGGATATATATTCTCCTCTGTCGTGTGCCCAGGTGAATGCGCTTCCATTTTTACAGAATATAATTGTGTGACATATATTGTACATCCCTCTAGTGTTCTTGGGCCGGCTTCCTTATACTGTGTTAGTCCTCCTGATTGGCTGTGCTAGACCATGTGATGTAATAGCTGCAAGGTATTTTGGGGGAAGCTTGAGTGGTTGTACCTGATATTAGCCTGCTCTCGAGTTTTCACCCATGTGTGAAGTGGCGCCAAGCATTTTTTTTTATATTTTGCAATCTTTGCTACTCTAATCAGTGTGTTTGAATTTGCGGGAAGCTGCGAATTTGATGAAATATGGCGCAAAGTCAATCCTTCATGGATCATTTAATTCATCTCTGTTAGGGACCCTTGGTGGTAACACAATCAGCCAGAAGTCATTATTGCTCTTGGGTACAAGTCACAATGCAAAATGGTCGGATGGCTGTCGTCTCACCAATCTGGCACTAATTTCATTACCTCTTCCCTTGTGCCTCTCTAATTCTTTTTCAGACTGTAAACTAGAAGCTCAATTAGATGTACACAACATACGAAAAACAAGAGCTATGTGGCACATATGACGCCATGTCACTGCAATAATTCGAAAGGGTTTTTTCACCAAATCAACCTCTTTGTAGGCAGAAGATAACCATGTGATCAGTTTATGAAAAGTTGATCTTTATTTTTTATTCTTTTTTCAGCAAAGGAAGCAAAACAGTTTACATGAAAAATAGTAGTCTTTATGAGACAACAACTTTAATGCTATATATATCACCGATAACGAGCACAATACTACCAATATATAAGCCAAATTATGAGAATTTATGAGAATTGTGAAATATGAGCCCCATAAATGAGTATTTACAGGCTTTGTTTCTAAATTACAAACATCACTCTGTGAAATTATAGAAACCTCTATTTCTTAATTTATTGTATTGCTTCCTACTGCTAACCATCTTCCGGCAGATAAAACTCAAACAGCGAAAACATTAAGTAATTTAATTTCCTGCCAAAAGGTATAAGTTAGTTAGTAATTTATTAATAATTTATTCCCACCCAAAAAAAAACTATAAATATAATTTCAATTATAACTTATATGCACTACAAAATCATACCAGTGCAAAATGCAACGCACCCCGCTGACAAATCGTAAAACAACACTGATGGAAAAATGTAAAAAAAAAATGGTGGCTCTTGCAAGCATAACAATGCAAAAAAAGGTTAAAAACAATCCAGTCCTAAAACGGTTAATAGTACAGTAGCAAAGCATCTATTCTGGATATCTCTTCAGTGGTTATTTAGAGGGACAGAACATCTCTTTTTCTTGTGAAAGACTGATCATTTGATTGTGAGTCCTTCAATTGTGCTGTGCAGTTTGTTACTAGGAGGTTAAATATTACAGTTTTACTATAGACTTAATAATATTCTTTGCGGTTACTCTTCTTCAAAGTATATTTTATTTATTATTAACTCATATGTGTGATAAAGAAATCTGGAGTATTTAATACTTATTTCTTCAATGCAAAAAAGAACTAAACTATGACGTATTTCACTTTTAGTGTTGGTGCAGTACAATAAATACCGTATATACTCGAGTATAAGCTTAGATTTTCAGCCCATTTTTTAATGCTGAAAGTGCCCCTCTCGGCTTATACTCGAGTCATATACGCCAGGGGGTCGGCGGGGGAGGGTGAGCGGGGGTGTCAGATCATACTTACTGGCGCGGTCTCTGCAGTCGCACTGCATCTCCCAATGTCTCCGGCGCCTGTGTTCAGCAGTCACGTGGTACCGCTCATTAAAGTCATGAATATGTGCATATTCATGACTTTAATGAGCGGTACCACGTGACCGGTCAAGGAAGGAAGAGCTGCCGGAGACCGCGGGAGAAGAGCAGGGGATGCAGAGACCGCGCCAGGAAGGGGTAAGTATATGCGATATTTACCTGTCCCCGTTCCACCGCTGCGTGCCACTCTGTCCTCTGCATCCTCTGGCTGTGACGTTAAGGTCAGAGGGTGCGATGACGTAGTTAGTGCGCGCCGCGCCCTCTGCCTGAGCAGTCACTGATAGAGAACCTGGAAGACAGAGCGGCGTGCAGCGGTGGAAAGGGGACAGGTGAATATCGCAGGTGTCGGGGCCTGAGCCAGCGGTGACACCGTCACCTGTCCCCCATAGCGCGCCGGTGTGCCCGCCTGCTCAGAACACCGGCACCTATCCCCCAGCGACGAGAGGTATGTCTTTTTTTTTATTATTCGTAGCAGCATATGGAGCATAATATATGGGGCGTATTATGGGGCATAATATGTGGAGCATCTTATAGGGCAGCATATGGGGCATAATATATGGAGCATCATATGGGGCAGCATATGGGACATAATATATGGAGCATTACACGGTGGCTCAGTGGATAGCACTGCAGCCTTGAAGCGCTGGAGTCCTGGGTTCGAATCCCACCAAGGACAACATCTGCAACGAGTTTGTATGTTCTCCCCGTGTTTGCGTGGGTTTCCTCTGGGCACTCCGGTTTCCTCCCACACTCCAAAAAACATACTGATAGGGAATCTAGATTGTGAGCTCCATCGGGGACAGCGACGATAATGTGTGCTGTAAAGCGCTGCGGAATGTTATCGCTATATAAAAATATAGATTATTATAGATTATTATTATTATTATATGGGGCATAATATATGGAGCATCTTATGGGGCAGCATATGGGTCATAATATATGGAGCATCATATGGGGCATAATATATGAAGCATCTTATGGGCAGCATATGGGGCATAATCTATGGAGCAGCATATGAGGCATATTATATGGAGCATCTTATGGGGCAGCATATGGGGCATATTATATGGAGCATCTTATGGGGCAGCATATGGGCCATAATATACGGAGCATCTTTTGGGGCAGCATATGGGGCATAATCTATGGAGCATCTTATGGGGCAGCATATGGGGCATAATCTATGGAGCATCTTATGGGGCCATAACCTTTATGGAGTAGCATATGCTATGGAGCATCTTATGAGGCCATTATTAACCGTTGTGCAGCATTATATGGGGTGTATTTTGTATGGAGCATCTTATGGGGCCATCATGAACTGTATGGAGCATTATATGGGGCTCCTAATTAAATATGGATATTCAAAAACATTTAAGCTACTGATGTCTCAATTAATTTTACTTTTATTGGTATCTATTTTTATTTTTGATATTTACCAGTAGCTGCTGCATTCCCCACCCTAGGCTTATACGCGAGTCAATAAGTTTTCCCATTTTTTGGTGGCAAAATTAGGGGGGTCGGCTTTATACTCGGGTCAGCTTATACTCCAGTATATACAGAATGGTAAAACTGACCTGGCAATATGATTCTCCAGGTCATTAAAATTACAGAAATACTAAACATGTATATTTTTATCATTTAATTGGTGAAAAAAACATTCGGAAATTTGTAAAAAATGTTGCTTGCGTTGCCATTTTCCGAGATCTGTAATCCTATCACTTTTCAGGATATTTGGCTATGGTAATTGCTTATTTCTTTCAACCTGAGCTGACATTTTTACTGATACCATGTGGGTGTACATATAATGTTTTGATTCCCTCTTATTTAATTTTACTAGCCAAAAAAATGTAATTCTGGCTTTTTATTTTTTTTTCTCGCTACACCATTTATCAAGCAGATTAATTGACTTTATAATTTGATAGATCGGACTTTTATGACTGCAGAAATGACAAATATCTGCATTTGTTATTTTTTTGTTTTACTTTTAATGGGACAAAAGAGGGGGTGATTTGAACTTTTGTGAATTTTTTCATATTTTCAAAAACTTTTTTTTTACTTTTTATGGCATTTACAGTGGGTACGAAAAGTATTCAGACCCCTTTAAATGTTTCACTCTGTTTCATTGCAGTCAATTAGTAAATTCAAAAAAGTACATTTTTTTCTCATTATTGTACACTCTGCACCCCATCTTGACTGAAAAAAACAGAAATGTAGAAATTTTTGCAAATTTATTAAAAAAGAAAAACTGAAATATCACATTATCATAAGTATTCAGACCCTTTGCTCAGTATTGAGTAGAAGCACCTTTTGAGCTAGTACACCCATGAGTCTACTTGGGAATGATGCAATAAATTTTTCACACCTGGATTTGGGAATCCTCTCCCATTCTTTCTTGCAGATCCTCTCCAGTTCTTTCAGATTGGATGGTGAACGTTGGTGGACAGCCATTTTCAGGTCTCTCCAGAGATGCTCAATTGGGTTTAGGTCAGGGCTCTGGCTGGGTCAGTCAAGAATGGTCACAGAGGTGTTCTGAAGCCACTCCTTTGTTATTTTAGCTGTTTGCTTAGGGTCATTGTCTGGTTGGAAGGTGAACCTTCAGCCAAGTCTGAGGTCCAGAGCACTCTGGAAGAGGATTTCATCCACAATATCTCTGTACTTGGCCGCATTCATGTTTCCTTCAATTGCAACAGCTAGTAGTCCTGTTCCTGCAGCTGAAAATACCCTCATAGCATGATGCTGCAACCACCATGTTTCACTGTTGGGATTGTATTGGGCAGGTGATGAGCAGTGCCTGGTTTTCTCCACACATACCGCTTAGAATTATCACCAAAAAGTTCTATCTTCATCTCACCAGACCAGAGAATCTTATTTCTCATAGTCTGGGAGTCCTTCATGTGTTTTTCAGCAAACTCTATGCGGGTTTTCATATGTCTTGCACTGAGGAAAGGCTTCCATCTGGCCATTCTGCCATAAATGCCTGACTGGTGGAGGGCTGCAGTGATAGTTGACTTTGTGGAACTTTCTCCCATCTCCCTACTGCATCTGTAGATCTTGGGGTTCTTCTTTACCTCTCTCACCAAGGTTCTTCTCCCATGATTGCTCAGTTTGGCTGGACTGTCAGGTCTAGGAAGACTTCTGGAGATCCCAAACTTCTTCCATTTAAGGATTATAGAGGCCACTGTGCTCTTAGGAACCTTGAGTACTGCAGATATTCTTTTGTAACCTTGGCCAGATCTGTGCCTTGCCACAATTCTGTCTCTGAGATCCTTGACCAGTTCCTTTGACTTCATGATTCTCATTTAGTCTGACATGCACTGTGAGCTGTGAGGTCTTATATAGACAGGTGTGTGCCTTTACAAATGAAGTCCTATCAGTTTAATTAAATACAGCTGGACTCGAATGAAGGAGTAGAACCATCTCAAGGAGGATCACAAGGAAATAGACAGCATGTGACTTAAATATGACAGTCTGAGCAAAGGGTCTGAATACTTATGACCTTGTGATATTTCAGTTTTTGTTTTTAAATAAATTTGCAAACATTTCTACATTTCTTTTCTTTAGTCAAGATGGGGTGCAGAGTGTATACTAATGAGAAAAAAATGAACTTTTTTGAATTTACCAAATGGCTGCAATGAAACAAAGAGTGAAAAATTTAAAGGGGTCTGAAAACTTTCCTTACCCACTGTACGTAATATTTCTTGAAAAGGGTTAATCACTGTAATTGGAGTAGTGGAACCACTGTGCTGTGATCTGAGGAGAGCCTGGAGGGGTGTAACTAGGTGAATACCCAACCCTTCGCCTGAGCCCCTTATAGTGAGGTTAGACTTGGCTCCAGATGAACACCAAGTGCTAACTTCCAAGGGGCAGAAATCTTGAATGGCCTAGAAGAGAAAGTTTAGATGGTACAGGTGGGAAGGGCAGGAACACAGGAGGAGAAGGTGCTGGCAGACGCAGCTGTTACACAGCCAAGCACTGGCAGGAGCAGGCAGGTGCAGCTGGTACACAGGTGGGCACGGCAAGTGCAGGCACTTATGGCTGATATAAAAGAGAGCACAGCAGGTGCAAGCTGGTACATATGGTATAGAGGTGGGCACAGCAAGTGCAGGCAGGAATGGCTGATATACAGGAGAGGATGGCAGGTTCAGGCTGGTACAACTGGTATACAGGTGGGCACTGCTGGTATAAACACAGGCAAATGCTGGTGGGCATGTCTGAAAGAAAGAACACAAAGCAAGTATGGGCAGACAGGTACAGGTTAGGTAAACTGACTGGCTTGTACAGGGGACCTGAGAACAAGCAAGCATGCAGACTACTACATTACACGCTGCTCAGGCACCTGCCATCAGGTGGAAGTGTCTTAAATATTAAGTATCTCCCAGCCATTGGCTGGGGACACTTTAGGACGGTGCACACTGTCCTTTTAGGAAGGAGGAAGTGTGAGTCCTGAGCACAGTGCCCTGGGATCTGTGAACAGTGCACAGACTCCCTGCAACAGCAGGAGGAGAAGGAAGTGCACTACTGGGGCCACGGGCAGGCAGAGAGAGGTGAAAACTATGCAGGGACGCTGGCATTACAGTACCCCCCTTCACTCCCCCTTTTCTTCAAGCCCATAAGAAATCTTTCCAGGAAGAGAGAGGCATGGATGTTCACCCTGGGCTCCCACAACCTCTTCTCAAGACTGAATCCCATCCAATCCACATGAAAAAAGGTTTTTCTTCGTACCCTTTTTGTGGCCCGAATATTCTCTACCTCAAAAACATCTTCAGTGCTGACAGGAGAAGAAGTAGTACCTGGATCTTTGCAGAAGGAACTGAGGACGGCAAGCTTGATGAGAGACACATGAAATTTATTGGGGATCCGTAAAGAGGCTAGGAGTTTGAGCTTGCAATCAACAGGATTTATCTGTCTGAAAATCTCAAATGGACAGATGAATAGAGGACCCAATTTATTTGAGGATAGCTTGAGATGGACATATTTGGATGAAAGCCAAATAATTTCCCCAGGGCAAAAGATAGGTGGATCCAGACGTCTCTTGTCCGTGTGTCTCCTCCATTCCAAAGATTTCATTAAAGAGGTCTTGGTGTCCTCCTCAAAAATGTCAGTGGTTGCAGGCACAAGAAATGGAATGTTGGAGTGTTGACTATACACCACAAAAAGAGGGGATTTAGCTGAAGATTCACTTATATGATTGCTGTATGAGAATTCGGCCCAAGGCAGGAGTTTGGCATAGTCACTCACTGTGGTGAGCATTGTCAAAGTGCCGCAGGTAGTTGGCCAGGATCTGTTTAACCTACTCTACTTGGCCATTGTACTAAGGATGACAGGCTGAAGAGAAGTCTAAGGTAACATATAGTAGTTTGCAGGAAGCCTTCCAGAAGTGGGATTTAAACTGGATGCCTCTATCAGATACAGTATGAAGAGGTTACTCATGAAGGTGAAAAATATGTTGAATAAAATTCACGGCAAGCAAATAAGCAGACTGAAGACCAGACAGCAGAGTTAAATGGGATGTCTTAGAGAAGTGATCCACAACTACCCAGATGATGGTACTTCTGGCCGATACTGGCAGATCAGTGATAATCGATCGCAATATGCTACCAGGGAGCAGATGGTACGGGCAGCGGAAGTCTTATTCTGGGCACAATATAGACAGGCCGATATGAAATCTGCAATATCCTGGAAACGTGATGGCCACCAACAGTGCAGTTAAATTAGAACAGCTATTTTCTTCTGCTCAGCATGATCAGACAATTTGAACAAGTGACCCTAGCGAAGTACCTGCTTCCTGTCCTGTTAAGAGACTAAGGTCTTCCCAGATGGGGTCCGAGACAAGTACAGTGGAGCAACAGTAAGCATCTTGGAGGCCTCAAAAATGCTCTGAGGCTTCTCCTCTTGGTCAGAAGACAGAAAAGACCTGGAAAGTGCATCTGCTTTGATGTTCTTATCTGCCGGTCGGAAGCAGAGGACAAAGTCAAAGCGAAGAAGAACAAAGACCACCTGGCTTGATGTGGATTTAGGCTCTGTGCGGACTGAAGGTAAGCCAAATTCTTGTGGTCTGTATAGATCATTTCAGGATGAACCACTAACTCAAGTAGAAAGCATCATTCCTTCAGAGCCAGTATTATTGCCAACAGTTCTCAATCATCTATGGAATAGTTGCGTTCTGGAGCCGAGAAGGGTTTAGAGAAGTAAACGCAAGTCAAGAAACATCCGAAAGGAGATTTATGTATGAGGATGACTCCAGAAGAGGCATCCACCTCCAAAAGGAATTGTTTATTGTCCGGTCAGTACAGAACTGAATCAGTGGCGAAGACAAGTTTTAAGGAGATAAAGGCACTTTCAGACTCTGGAGTCCACACCCTGAGGTCAGCACCCTTGCGGGTAAGGGTAGAGATTCGAGTGGGATTAATTGATGATAGCAATTGGCATATGTGAGGAATCGCTGAATTGCTTTCAATCCATCAGGATGAGGCCACTTCAGAACAGCGGATATCTTCTCTGCGTCTATCCTTAGTACTGTCTCAGAGGTGTTGTACTCAAGTAGCGGAAGAGAAGTTTGCTCAAAGACACATTTTTGCAGACTTCACGTACAAACGATTCTTCTTCAGTTTCTGCAGTACCTGACGAACATCCCTCCTATGTGCAGCCAGATCGGGAGAGAACACTAATATGGTGTCCAGGTAAACTACCGCACATGAGTGAAAGAGGTCCTTTAAGATATAATTCACCTGTTCTTGAAAGACTGTGGGGCATTATAGAGCCCAAACGGCATTACGCGATATTCATAATGGATATACAGGATGTTAAAAGCAGTCTTCCATTTGATAGATTAGCTGGAGGTCTGGCAGGACAAATGGGAACAAGGTACCTTTTGTGGCAGACCAGGCCCCATCAGAGTATTTCTCCAGTTCTAGAATCAAAGGTAGGCTTGTGTTTTCGTAGCCATGGTAGGCCCAGGAGCAGTGGATGGGACAGACCAGTCATTACATAAAGAGATATTCTTTCTGAATTGGATAGAGGTTTCCCAACTTCGGACAATACCACTAGCGCATTCTGCAGATGTTGGATCGGGCTTTGATACTGCTCCACAGCGGCCTGTTGAATGAAATTTCCTGCGGAGTCGAAATAGACCGATTCAACAAATGTTGCACAGGAAATGGATACTGATACAGTCAGTGAAGGAGAGGAGTGGTCCTCACCCAGGATGGCTTCTCCAACAAACCTTAGGATGTGAAGTGTCCCAGTTTTTCAGGGCAGGAGTAGATTACATGTTCGGGACTGGCGCAGTAGAAGCACCATCACTCACCATGACGGACCTCCTGACAATGCTTGCTCAGCTTCACATAAACGATATGCATGGATTCTGAGGAGGGTGTCAAAGCTGAGGTCTGTGGCATGATCGGCATGATAGGAGCCAAGTGCTCTCGGGTCACCTCCTTGGAGCACTCTTGGAACCTGATGTAATCCTGGTAGCCATGGACACCAGGTCATCCCCAACGAGGTGGGAATATCACGGCCAGCAAATTCATCCTTAGTCCTTTCAGAAAGGCGGCCTCCTCCCAGAGGGTGGCTACCAGCACCTCATTGTTCCAGGCATGTTCGACAGACAGGGTCCGGAAACACACAATGTACTGACCCACTGTGCATCCTGAGGAGTGAAGATGCTGCGGAAGAAACATGACCTGACTCATCAAAGCCTTTGCGGAATGCTTTTAAGAAGGTCTGAAGGATGGAGACAAGAGGATCCCTTCTCTTCCATAGGGATTTAACCATGTCAGAGCTTTGACAGTGAGATGTGACTTGATAGAAGCCACTTTGTTCTATGCAAAGCAAACTGGTGTGCCAAGAATTTAAAATGCAGCGTGCATTGGTTGATGAATGCTCGACACAGAACAGGATCACCATCATAACATGGTGGAGCAGACAGATGGGGTTCAGAACCAGGAACATAGCTGTCAGACTGGATGGTCACCGCCGGGATTGCCGCAGCTTGGGGAGGAGTGGATGTGGTTGGAGATGTCAGTGTATCCAGGCAGATGGTAATTGTCCACATATAAGAGATCTTGTCCTACTGATCTTTCTGGTGGGAGACCTCCTGGTAAATGTCAGAGATAGAAGATGATTGGGAGCCAGCAGATTCCATGGCAAGAGCAAACTGTAACGGGAGTGGTGGAACCACTGTGCCGTGATTCGAGGAGAGCCTGGAGGTGTGTAAATAGGTAAACACCTGACTCTTCGCTAAAGCCCCTGATGATGGGGCTAGACTTGACTCCAGATGGACACCAGTTACCATACTAGGAAGGACCTCGGATGCATGGGAGCTGACCCCCAAGGGGCAAGAAGCTGGGATGGCCTCGAAGGGAAGACAGGCTGGCACGGCAGGAACAGAGAAGCGCTAGGTGTTGGCGGGCAAAGCTGGTATACAGGCAGGCACTGGCAGGAGCAGGCAGGTAAGGCAGGAATACAGGTGGGCACGGCAAGTGCAAGCAGGTACTGATGACATACAGGAGAGCACAGCATGTGCTGTCTGGGACAGCTCGTATACAGGTGGGCACGGCAAGTGCTGGCAGGTACAGCTAATATACAGGAGAGAATGGGAGGTGCAGGCTGGTACAGCTGATATACAGGCAGGCAAGTGCTGGTAGGCACGGCTGAAATACAGGAACACATGGCAAGTATGGACAGAAAGGTACAGGCTATGTAAACCGACTGGCTAGTACAAGGTACTGAAAGCAAGAAAGCATGCAGACTATATACATTTCACATTGCTCCATTGCTCAGACACTGTCCCTTTAAGAATAAGGGAACTCATGTGTACCCTAAGCACAGTGACTCGGGATCTGCAGATTACAAACTCTGGGTAGCAGCCGAAGGGGAAGGAAGGACAGTATTTCATTGAATCACCAATTCTTGGTGAATCAGTTTGTTGCAAATTATAAGAGCTCCAAAGCCTCCAATTACCCTAAAACTTGTGTATCACACTTGTCTCTTTTCCTCACACACTAATCTTCTTCACTGCTGTGTTGTCACACACTATATGAACAATTTTTGCATCATTTTATCTCCCTATCTCTAAGACTAAGCTGTAATGTTCTATCACTACCCAGAATCAACACAAAACGGCTGCTGCGTTCCTACTTTTGCTTTTATACAGGCTATGTGATTCTCCCTCCCGATTGGCTGTGATGTGATAGATGCAAAACATTACAAGGATGCCTGCCTGAGCTCATCTGATCTTTCTCTGCCTGATGCAAATTTTTGTAATGGGTAAAATAGTGGCTATTGTGGTGTTTAAACTGGGTTCAGAGAATAACTAAAAATTCAATATAAATTTAACTTGCATCAAATCGATTTCCTCATCTGTATATTATCCTAATTGACAAGGCTTTTTTTTAAAACTAGAATCTAATGTGTAATTTGTGTAATTGAAATTACTTGTTTAAGTGTTCAATTAATATTGTGCACATGGGCCCAGACTCGACTCGTAGTGATCTGACTTCTATTATAAACATAGAAAGAGTTTGACATTTGAAAATGTACAAAGAATGAATATCAGTAACTGGAGATGAGCGAAACTCCTTAAATTTGAATTCAGCAGATTTGTTAAAATTTTTCCAGGAAATTCGATTCATGTCAAATTAATTCTATGCTAATCGACTTTTCTATTTAAATATGTTTATTATTCTATGAAGTCTCTCCAAATTCCACAGCATAATAAAAGCACAAGAAAAAAATTAATCATAATATTGCTCCCCAGCCTTCAAGCATCTCAATATCCAAATATATTTGAACAATATCAAGGGATCATCATGTATGTCTAGAAGATAGAAGGTTTAATCTTCATCACAGTTGGAGATTATTTACCGTAAGAGCAGAGAGTTTATGGAACCCCCTACAATAATATGCTGTAATGCTCAATTCACTAAACAAGTTTAAGGAGGCCCTGGATGACTTTCTTGAAAAATATAACATCACAGGTTATGGATACTAATAGTAGCTTTATGCCTTTTTTCAATTAAATTAACACATTAAGTTATAGGTTAAAGTCAATGAACTTTGTGTCTCTTTTCAACCTTGAACTATGAGACTACTGAACATTTAAAGTGTTACCTAGTTCAGTGGTCCCCAACCTTTTTTGCACCAGGGACCGGCTTCAAGAAAGATCCTCAGGGCGGGGATGGAGGTGTGGCAGGGGTGGGGCTTTGGTCATAAGGGGCGGGGCTATGGACGGGGTTGTAGTTTAGTAGTAGTGCATACTCATTATTTAATTATAACATTTATAATGTGAATGTGACTCCCTTGTATACAATGCTCCGCTCCCACCCTTGTATGTGTGGCTCCGCTCCCACCCTTGTTTATATGGCTCCGCTCCCACCCTCCCATCCTGTATACATGGCTCCACTCCCAATCTCCCATCCTGTATACATGGCTCCGCTCCCACCCTCCCATCCTGTATGCATGGCTCTGCTCCCAACCTCCCATCCTGTATACATGGCTCCGCTCCCAACCTCCCATCCTATATACATGGCTCCGCTCCCATCCTCCCATCCTGTATACATGGCTCCGCTCCCCCTTCCATCCTGTATATATGGCTCCGCTCCCATCCTCCCATCCTGTATATATGGCTCCGCTCCCATCCTCCCATCCTGTATACATGGCTCCACTCCCCCTCCCATCCTGTATATATGGCTCCGCTCCACCCTCCCATCCTGTATACATGGCTCTGCTCCACCCTCCCATCCTCTATATATGGCTCCGCTCCCATCCTGTATATATGGCTCCGCTCCCATCCTGTATATATGGCTCCGCTCCCCCGTCCTTCCCCCCTGTATACATGGCTCTGCTCCACCCTCCCATCCTGTATATATGGCTCCGCTCCACCCTCCCATCCTGTATACATGGCTCCGCTCCCCCGTCCTGCCCCCCTGTATACATGGCTCCGCTCCCCCCTCCCATCCTGTATACATGGCTCCACTCCCCCTCCCATCCTGTATACATGGCTAGGCTCCCCCATCCCCCCCATCATACTTACCCTGCTCGCTCTGTCGCTGAACTTCCCTGCGTCCCTGTCGGCCGCGTCAGCTTCCTCCTGTGCGCAGCGGTGACGTAATACCGCTCATTAAGGGCATGAATATGGATGCCACGCCTATGGGAGTGGCGTCACATCCATATTCATTACCTTAATGAGCGGTATTACGTCACCGCTGCGCACAGGAGGAAGCTGCCGCGGCCGACAGGGATGCAGCGACGGAAGGTAAGTGTCGATGTCTTCTTGAAGCCGGCAGCTGCAGCTGTCACTACAGTGCTGCAGCCGCCGGCTCCAAGTGTGTACAGCGTTCTGTGCCGTGGCTCCGCGGCCCGGAAACAGAACTGCTACGGCCCGGTAATGGGCCGCGGACCTGCGGTTGGGGACCCCTGACCTAGTTAATTCAGAAATTTTTCCTGTATTCTTTGATTTTAACATGTCGTCAAAACAAACTTGTTAGCAATGAAAGAGGCAGATGCAAAGAGCAACTTCAAACATCATAGACAAAATTATTTATAAAACATAACAATTCTAGGCACTCATTTTTTGCTGTCATATGAAAATAGAAGTCAACTTTAAATGGAACCTGTCGGCAGGATATCACCCCCCCCTTACCAAACTATTTGCATATGTAGGTCTTTCAAGGACAAGTCCAGCTAAGACCTTACATGGCCAGTATGTTCCTCTGTTATAGAAAAATCAATATCTGAAATTTTATGCGGATGAGGCTGAAGAATTATTTGCAGATCTAAAGAATCTGTCATTCCAGCTCTATTCCACACCCAGCTCCACCTCCTTTTGTTTGATTGGCAGCTTCTATGCTCTGTAACTACAGGCAATTGAGCCATCAGTTAATCAGGAGGAAGTGGTGCTGGGCGAGGAGAAAACCATAATGATAGAGGTTTCTATCTATAATTAGTTCCTCATTCCATTTGCATGTCACTTTAAACACAGATTTCTCATTAGCGGAGGAAACTACTGCCCATGCAAAATTCCTTTTGCAGTGTCTCAAGACTTGTCTATAATTGAGCACGTTTGGGAACTTATTGGTCAGTAATTGCAAAGGAAGCTGCCAGCAGAGGATTTTTATGATCTTTTAACCCAAGTGCATTTAACGTGGAAGAACATTCCTTAGACTACCATTAATAAACTTATTGACAGCAGCCATGGATCTATGTGTTTTTGTGCAAGCTGCTCATACTTGACACCCAAAAAAAATCACGATTTTCATTCACATTAGTTCCATTGTTTTAATAATTTACAAATCATGAATATGTTTATCACTCCTGTGATATCCTCTGAGCTTTGCATGCCTCTTCTCAAGTGTTTCTTTAAGAACACATCAGAAATATACCAGAAATGTCCCAGAAATGAGCAGAAGTTAAAAGTGTAAACTGTTTATTAACTGTTCTCACCTCTTTATTTTCCCATTCTTACTTGTTCACCATGGTTACCTTTGATTTACATTTTTGCTTCACAAATCCTTACTCTTCTTCACTATCCCCATAACTTAGCACTCTCCAAATAAATAATAATAATAATCATACCTTCTCTTTTATCCTCTCATTTGACCTCATCCACAGACCTGCTCCTCAACCTCACATCCCTTTTACTAAAAACACATAACTTCTCTCACCTCCTTTTCCTCTTTCTGCTTTTCCTCACTGCTGGTAATATACTGTATTTCCCAATCCTGAACCTCCACAGCTGATATACCCAGTGAATCTCCCACCTATCACTCACCACTTACTAGAAAATACCACAATCCCTGCAACATAAAACCTATTCCTTTGACCTCCTCTCTGCAGCGCCATTACTCTGGAGTGCTTTGGAATGTCCGTTTCTTTATGCAATAAGCTTCACGTCATCTATGACCTCTTTAAATCTAGCAATTTATCCTTCCTGGGTCTCACCGAAATATGGCTGACACCCTACGACACGGCCTCTCTAGCAATAGACAAAGTGGGGAGAAGGTCTTCTTTCTAACTGCACCTTCAACCCAATCCCACCTCTACCCTCCCTTATCATCCCTACTTTTGAAGGGCATTCAGTCCGTATTTACTCTCCTTCCAATGTCCAAGTGGCCATCATATACTGACCACTATTCTTTTATTGATCACTTTTCCACCTGGTTCTACACTTCCTCTATGCTGATATTCCCACTATCATCATGGGTAACTTCAATATCCCCATTGACAAGTATCAGTCTGCAGCCTCCAAACTCCTGTCACTTGCTTCATCCTTTGGTTTAACTCAGAGGTCCTCTTTGGCGCCCCTGAGGGGCCAATCACCACAGAGGTGCTGCACCTTGGCCAAAGGTGTGGTACTCCGCTCAGGTAAGGAGGGGACACTACACAGAACCCAAACACTTGCACTCAACACCAGACCTCTCAAGGCCAGGGAGGGGATGGATAGAGGGTGTGGATGGAGTAAGTAAAGAAGGGGCAGAGCTTAAGCAGTGACAGTTGGTGGTGAGCAGGGAAGCTGCTGGAAGCTCTGAGGAGAGAAAAGAGAGAGAAGCTCCTGACAGGAGCACTGCAGGAGAGAAGTTTCTAGAAGGAAGAAGGGGTACTATGTGCATGTAGAGTGAGGAATCCATCCGTGGGGCCCATATCCATCGGCTTGGTCGATGGTGGGACCAGGTTGCAGTAGGGGAACCAGCCCCCAAAACTAGTGGAGGTCTACAGGACTCAGCTAGCAAACCGGAGGCTGAGGTATCTATATGTGCCTCAGCCACATCCGCACACATTCGCCAAAAAGGCAGACATATAGGCTCAGGGGGTCTGACCAACGTCGCCCGACAGGATCCGAGGCTGCAGGATTGGGACACTGCATGCGTGGCTCATGGCAGGAGAGGTGGTAGCCAGCACAGGGAGACTGCCAGAGAAAGAACACCAGAAGGGGGTTCTGACAAAGTGTTCCCCAAATTACTTGAGAGCTGGCTGGACCACCTACCCGGAAGACACAGCATCCCGGCTGGGGATTGTTCAACAACAGTGAGTAAACTGAAAGAGACTGCACCCTGCTGTGTCCTCTGAATTATTTCCTGGGTCATCAGCCCTGCACTATGAGAGTTACCATAATTTACTTCAAACTCTAATACATCCCTGGGGCCCCGCTCTTCCCGTGGGTAGCTGAACCATCTTTGCTGTGTCACCAACTGCCTCAGAGGATTTGAATCGCAGCGTTGGCCATCTTATTGCCGAACATCATGGGTGGCGTCATGAACATTTCCCCTATAAACTACCCCATCATCATTTTTATTTCAATTTACATCTATCTCAACAACCCCTTTTTTAATTGGTCGCCCAGGGCCACGGATCGGGTCTCTGCTGCCGTGAAATGTCCCCTTTAAGAACTGTGCCGACCCGGTACCGAGTACAGAAGGCCCTAGGGGGCGCTCCAACTCCTCAACCACCCACACAGACGGATATACACTAGATCTTATCTTCACCTAACCTCTGCTCATTATCTACCCTCACAACCTCACCTCTCCCTCAATCTTACCATTATCTACTCCCTTTCTCATCCTTGTCCTCCATACGTGCCTCACATATTGATAACTAATGCACCCCTGTTGAAACCTTACACACCTAGATATCCACACGCTCTCAGACTCTATTCTACCGCTGTCTTCCATTTCTTCATTCCACAACACAAACAGTGAAACTGTCTTCTTCAACGCCACACTCATATCAGCTATTGACTCGATCACCCCTCTCATGCATGGCAGAATGTGACAAATCAATAGACAACCCTGATACAACAATCTCATAAAAAAGCTTTGGCAAGTTCCAGGATTGTGGAGCAGTGCTGGAAGAAAACGCACTTCACCACATTAAAACAAGCAACTTTCACATTCAATTTGGCTCTCACCTTTGCTAAATGAGACTACTTCACCACCTATAATAATAATAATCTTTATTTTTATATAGCGCTAACATATTACACAGCGCTTTACAGTTTGCACACATTATCGTCGCTGTCCCCGATGGGGCTCACAATCTAGATTCCCTATCAGTATGTTTTTTTTTGGAGTGTGGGAGGAAACCAGAGTACCCGAGGAAACCCACACAAACACAGGGAGAACATACAAACTCCTTGCAGATGTTGTCCTTGGTGGGATTCGAACCCAGGACTCCAGCTCTGCAAGGCTGCAGTGCTATCCACTGAGCCACCGTGCTATGCATGTTCTTTATCCCACAATACCAAACTGCTATTCAAAAACTTTAACTCCTTCCTCCACCCTCTTCTGCTTCCTCTGATCCCTGCAGAAGGCTTTGCCGCACATACTAAAAATAAGATCGATCAAAAAAGGTAAATCTTTACTACCCATCCCTCACAACCATTTTGTGCAAAAGGCCACTGTGGCTCCACCACAATCTTGCTCCCATCACAGAAGGAGATCTTACTCATCTTCTATTTAAAGCACACTTCACCACTTGTGCACTTGACTCCATCCCACACTACCTCCTCATCAACCTCACCACCACGAATAACACAACCCTAACCCAATATTTTCAACCCATCTCTAACTTCTAGTACCTTCCTCTTTTCCCTTGGCATCAAAAACCTTGCACTCTCCTGGATCTTCTCACACCTTACCAATCGCACATATTTAGAGTCTCCCACCCCCACACTACGTCCTCATCATCCGTATCTCTCTCTGTCAGGGTCCCTCAAGACTCTGTCCTTGGACCCCAACTCTTCCCAATCTATACCTTCAGCCAGTGACAATTTATAAAGTATCCATTAGTAGCTATACGCTCATGATACTCAGAACAACCTCTCCGGCTCAGATGTCACCTTTCAGCTGTCCAGAATCCCAGAATGTCTATTAACCATATCCTTCTTTTTCTTATCACACTTCCTAAAGTCCAATGTGGACACATCTGAATTCATCACCTTTCCTCCATCTCACCAAACTCTCCTACCTGATCTGTCACAACTAATAACACCACACTTTCCCCTGTACCAGAAGTCCACTGCCTTACAGTAACTCTTGACTCTGTCCTGTCATTCAAACTGCGCAACCGAGCATCCAAGCTCCCGCCACCTCCTATCACCTACAACTAGACATGAGTGACTAGAGAGGATGCCTCCAGGAGGGTCGAGCTGGGTTTCGGACCACTCGACTTTATCAAAAGTCAAGTAGAACGAAATCAGCCGACTATCGGAAAAAGTCGGAGTTCCGACTGAAACTCGACCTGATCCCAAAGCAAGTCAATGGGGAAGAAAAGTCGGCAGGGAGTGGAGGACAGTAAACACACCTACAGTGCCCATTTCAATGCCAACGACATCAATTCTTATAATTTAAGCTTGTCAACCTTAATTTACTTTATAATAATAGTAACGCATTGAAAACTGGGCGTTATTTGGCAAAAGTTGTGGGGGGCAGGGCTGGCTCCAGGTTTTCATGGGCCCCGGGCGAAAGAGTGTCAGTGGGCCCCTTTAACACATACCACAATTCATGATGCTCCGATACGGCAGAGAAATATAGGTATAGTACAATGCCAAATACTTCACTTCTTACATTACATGAGTGATATCTATAATAAATTCTACAATAGCTCAAAAACTGGACAGTATAGTCCTCCATACAGTATTATGGGCACCACATAGTGCGCCATACAGAATAATGAGCCCCATATATTGCTCTATACAGAATAATGAGCCCCATATTTTGCTCCATACAGAATAATAAGTCCCATATATGATACTCTATACAGAATGGGCACAATATAATGCTTCATACAGTATAATGAGCCTATATATTGCTCCATACATAATTGGTCCCATATAGTGTTGAGCGATACTGCTCGATATCTAAAAATATCGTATCGGAATGGTATCGCCGATATCACTAAATATCGTCGATATCCGATTCTGATACCGGAAGTCCCATGTAAGTCTATGGGAACAAAATATCGCAACAAAAAAAACCCTTTCTTTCGTTGTAAACACAAAATATACACACATAGAATACATATATATATATATATATATATATATATATATACATGTCATTGTGACATATATATATATACATATATTTATAGTTTATACACTTCTACATAGTAAAATAGACTCTGATTCAATTGCCGGGTAAAGCCGTGACATACCCCATAGAAGTCGACGGGCTCGGTGCCGAGTACCCCCAAAACCTCTGGCTCTGTGCGACTCAACTTGGGCGTCACGAACAGGATTCTGTAGCTCGCTATAAGCGAGTCCTGTGTGCCTGAATTGAACTGGTTTTGTGCTTGAGAATTGCTAAAATCATCAGAGAATGTATTTGCCATTTTTCAGCCATATCTGCGTCACGACGAGGCACTGGTGAAGAAGAAGGGCGTGCTCTTCGTGGGTGTACACTCACTCAGTGGCGCAAAAACGATGGCCGACCACTCTAAATGGTACTGCAATGTAAGATCGTGCCCCACAGCTCTTCAGTTCCGCCTCCTCATCCTCCTCAGTGTGCGGAAACTAACACGAAGGTCCCGCCTCCCTACAAAAGAGGGGCCCTCTCCAGATGCTAATGACACATGTGACTTGGCAGAGATGGCTAATGGACACGAGCAGAAGTGTGAAGGGATGGAGCAGTCAGAGCTCTCCCCCCACGGAAGCGACCCGATCGCCACGGAACCACCGTTGGGCACCCGGCCTGGAAACCCTCCTACGCTGCAAGAAGCGGAGGATACCCTAAGAGGCCTGGCCCGGCACCGGGAGGAGGTCGCCAGGATGGAAGCCAGCTGGCGTGCCCTAAAACTAAACTTGGAGCGGCGCCAATCCCTCTTACCTGAAGTGTCTGTACCGGAAGGTGAGGCACCCGTTCTAGTAGAGGAGTCCGTGCGGGCATCCCAGCCCTTGCAATGTGATCCGGTTGACGTTGTCGCAGTGGAGGCACCCGTTCCTGCAAAAAACTCTGCACCGGCAGCACCCCAGATCCCGCTGTCTGCCCCCGTCGCTGAGACAGAAGAAGCGACACCCGTCCTCATGGAGGAGGCCGCGCAGGCACCAGAGGTCTACCTGTCTGTACCGGAGCCCCGACTGTCATCTGTTCCAGAGCCGGCTGCTTCCTCCGCAGGTGAGCGCCGCCAGGACTGGGGGGCGCCAGGAGAGCTGCCGCAAACCGGACACTGTAAGCTGCAGTTTGATGGTGGAGACATGGAGCTGCTGGTGGAGGAGAATTTCAACCGGCGTCAGGAGGAAGAGTGGAGACGTTGGGAGCGGGAAGCAGAGTGACAAAGGGAGCAGCGAGAAACCCAAAAGCTTCGGCAACGTAACCTGGAGAAGGACCGGGCAGATAAGGACCGGATGAGAAAAGATAAAGGAACCCTGTGGGAGCCGCGGCGTAAGGGTGCAGTACGGAACTTTAAATTGAAAGGTGGTTGGGGCTTCATCCAGGAGCCTGGACTTTATTTAGAAGTTTTTGTAACCCGGCGGGACGTGGAGGCTCACCTCCCAGAAGGACACCCGGGGAGGGACCTGTTGCCAGGAGACTTGGTGACTTACACCCGACACTGGGGTTACAATGGATGGTACGCCCTAAATGTTACCAGGTGCGACCCCTACTCCCCAGAGTATCAGGAACCTGTGAGACCCTCGGAGCCTTCAGCCTCCCACATCCAGGCCTCTGCACAAGTGCCCACCCCACGCCGTAAATCTCCCCAGCCTCCCTCAGTGGTCTCCTCAGCAGCCCCAGCTATGGACATG
Organism: Oophaga sylvatica; assembly: GCA_033576555.1. NCBI lineage: Eukaryota > Metazoa > Chordata > Amphibia > Anura > Dendrobatidae > Oophaga > Oophaga sylvatica. The sequence goes on from JARQOD010000008.1 coordinate 158,891,861, forward strand.
ATAAGTATAGCTGGCCCGTACCCGGCGCCTGTTAGGCCCCCTGGGGTTCGTTCAGTCCGGGACATAGGGTTCCAGACCTGGAGGGAGATGAAAGAGGTGGCCACACAGACACAGATAGCGGGTCACGACTTGACTGTACAGGCCACACGACGTCATCAGGTCCTGGTGGTCCTTGGTGTCTCGGATGTTTGGCAAGCATCAGAAGAGTACCAGGTGGTACCTGGAACACCCCTGCCAAAAAATTATAAATAACCCGGACAGGGTCCCTGTATGTAAATAGTTAAATTGTTGATGTACCCGGACGGGTGAATGTTCATAAAAAGGTTTTTTAATTTAATAAAAAAAAAACAACACAGTTTTCATTACTTTTATTACAGTCTCATCCTGCGACGCCATCGATCTCCTGTAAAAAAATGAAAAAAAAAAAAAAGTATACCACCTGTCCGACGCAGTCCATAGTAACGAGTGTCCCACAACGATCCAGCTCTGCTACATCAGAATGACAGGCAGAGCCTGTCATCCCGGCGCAGCACAGCTGATTACCTGCTTCCCCGGCGGTGACGTCATTGGACTGGTTTACGGCCGGGATTACCCTGCAGTCACTGCAGTTATCGCGAAAAACTGCATGTGACCGCCAGGGAGAAGATAATGGCGGCCATCAAGCAGTCCAGGACGTGACCGCCGGAGATCTTCTGCCAGGTAAGTGCCGCTGACTCCTGACAGACCCGACCGACGGACACTCACAGTGACAGTGACAAATCCGATTCCGGTATCCGATATGACGAAAATATCGGTACTCGGAATCGAAAGCCCGATACAGCTAATATCGGCCGATACCCGATATTTGCAGTATCGTATCGCTCAACACTAGTCCCATATAATGTCCCATACAGTATAGGACGGTCCCCATAGAGTATAATGAGCCCCATATATTGTTCCATACAGTATAATGAGTCGCATATAAAGCTCCATACAGTATATGATGGGCCCCATATATTGCTCCATACAGAATGGGCTCCATATAATGCTCCATACAGAATAGGCCCAACATGTGCTCCATATGATGCTCCATATATAAAGGGCCCTATATGATGCCCCATAAATAATGAACCCCATATGATGCTCCAGTGTATGATGAGCCCCATATAATGCTCCATATATAATGGGCTCCAGGTGATGCTCCATATATAATATGCCCCATATGATGCACCATATATAATTGGCCCCATATGATGCTCCAGTATATGATGGGCCCCATGGATGATGCTCCAGTGTATGATGGGCCTATATAATGCTCCATATATAATGGGCCCCATATGATGCTCCAGTATATGATGGGCCCCATGGATGATGCTCCAGTGTATGATGGGCCTATATAATGCTCCATATATAATGGGCCCCATATGATGCTCCAGTATATGATGGGCCCCATGAATGATGCTCCAGTGTATGATGGGCCTATGTAATGCTCCATACATAATGGGCCCTATATGATGCTCCAGTGTATAATGGGCCCCATATATGATGCTCTAGTGTATGATGGGCCCCATTTATAATGCTCCAGTGTATGATGGGCCCCATATATAATGCTCCACTGTATAATGGGCCCTATCTATGATGCTCAAATGTATGATGGGCCCCATATATAATTCTCCAGTGTATAATGCTCCCCATATATTGCTCCAAACATTAAAAAAAAATGAAATACCTCTCCTCGCTGGGCACTGCTCTACTCTGGACTCCTCAGCGTCACCATCTTCCAGCTCTCTGCACTGTGACTGTTCAGGCAGAGGGCGCACAGACATGATGTCATCGCGCTCTCTGACCTGAATGTCACTGTCAGGAAACACGGAAGACGTCACAGCGGTGGGGCAGGGAGAGGTAAGTATTGCAAGTGCTGGGGCCCTGAGCAAGTAGGGGGAGCACACTAGTAGGTGCCGGCACTGGCACAGGGCCTCTCATAGTACGCCGGTGTCTCTGACACAGTGGGCCCCCTCACCTGCTCAGGGCCCCGGCACTTGCCAGGGTGCGCCAGGTGCTGATTCCGGCCCTGGGGGGGAGGTACAGCCCTGTTAGGGAGGTGGAAAAACTGGCATATGTTGAGGTGTAGGCTGAACGTTCAGCAGCTGCAAATGGAGGAATTGGAGAAGTCGGAGGAAGATGAGGACAAAGCGAGCCATTTTGCTGGCAACCTATGTGTCATCAGGGGAAGATGGTGCAAAATCCTTTGAAACCCAGGCATGGTTCATTTTAATGAAGGTGAGATCACCAACATTTTGGGTCGACAGCTGGGTCCTTCTTTCTGTCAGGATTGATCCAGCTGCACTGCATACTCTTTCTGATAGCACACTACCAGCAGGGCAAGCGAGTTACTGTAAAGCATATTGTGCCAATTCAGGCCAGGTGTCCAGTTTACAGGCCCAGTAGTCAAAGGAGAATGAACTGTGAGGGAGAACATCGATAGGGGAGGAGAGGTATTTTTGAACCATAGTTGACAACTGCTGTCTCCTGTCTGTTGCAATCAATTCAGTATTAACAGTCATGTGAGAGGTGTGCCTGTTGTCGCCCAAAGACATCATCTTTAAAACAGCCTGCTGGCGCTTACCACTAGCTGTTCGATAGTGGGACACCTCGTGTGCAACACTGGCAGCTGCGCATGGAGTGCTCGTGCGACTGCGCTCTGTCAATTAGCTTTCGCTTCTGGAGGAGGAGGAGAGTCGAACACCTACAGCCAACTGTTGCCTATACCGTGGGCTAGGCAGCACTGTCCTAACGCCGCTGTCCCCAATGGACACCACATTAACCCAGTGCGCAGTGATGGACACGTAACGGCCCTGACCATGCCTACTGGCCCATGCATCTGTTGTGAGGTGCACCTTTCCACTCACTGATTGTTTGAGTGCATGGACAATGCGCTCTTTCACATGCAGGTGGAGGGCAGGGATGGCTTTTCTAGAAATGAAGTGCCGACTGGGTAGGTCATAGCATGGGACAGCATAGGCTTTGAGCTCTCAGAATGCTGCCCTTTCAACCAAACGGAAGGGCATCATCTCTAATGAGATCAGTTTGGCAATGTAGGCGTTCAAAGCCAGTGTACGCGGATGAGAGGATGAGTACTTTCTTGTCCTACTCAGAGTGTCTGCTAGGGTGAGCTGGACTTGAGAGCTGCATATGGGGGAACTAGCGGTGGACTTGGCGGACTGAGAGGGGGTTGGTGATGGTGGTGGTGGTGGTGATGGCCTAGATTCAGTCTTTCATTGGAAAAACATTGTGATTCCCTGACTGCTTTGGCCTTGTGACGACACCTCAGCATTTCTTGCTGGTGGTGTGCTAACCGGTGGGCTTACAGTGGGGGAAGCGATGTAGCGTTGCTGGCTACCTTCAGTCGGTGCAGGTGCACGTGTGCTACCTGAGGTTTTGTAGTCCGTCCACGCTTGCAAGTGCATGGTGTTTAAATGTCTAGGCATGCAACTGGTATTCAAATTTCGTAGATTTTTCCCTCAGCTAAAGGTCCTTCTGCACTTCTTACAGATAACCTTTGCCTCATCAATAGGATTTCGGTCAAAAAAGTGCCACACTGCACTCTTCCTACTATGGGATAAATTTTCAGGGTGTGCACACTGCTAATTTGACCATCTGGCCAAGCTGTCCTGTAACTCTTTTTGTTTTTAACACGTTTTTGGACTGCTACGGGCCTGCCAGATAACCGCAGCTGTGATGTCGATGCCTGCTGCGGATCCTCCTCCTCTTCTGAGCTATTGCTAGCGGCACCCTCTTCCCCCGATAGATGCCAATCCGGGTCAACAACTGGGTCATCCATCACCTCCTCTTCAATTTCATCTGCACCTTCCTCTGTGTCACCGTGTAAGGTGGTATAGTATGCGGCAAGGGGCACCTCAGTTTATCAGGGTCAGAATCTGGCTCAGTAGACTGCGAGGGCAATGCAGTGCTCTAGGTGAATGTACCAGCAGAATCATATAGCAGTGGCTGTGCAGCAGTGCACTCCATGTCATATTCATCTTGGACTGGGGAATTCAGGATTTCACTTGATAACCCAGGCATGGTATGTGAAAAGAGCTCCAGGGAGTAATCTGAAGTGTGGCCTGCCGCATCCTTCACTTTTGGTGGGCGTGAAGCACACAAGGAAAGGTGTTATTCCTGACCAGGAACCTGCACTGACTACCCAGTGCTTGCATTTTTTGAAACTTCAGAAGAGGAGGCGATAGAGCTGGAGGCTGTTTCGGCAATGTAAGCCAAAACCTGTTCCTGATGCTCCAGCTTTAAAAGCGGTTTACCTACTCTCAGAAGAGAGAGCCTTCCAGGCCTTCTGGAGCCAGACGATGACGCAGGCTCAACACCTCCTGTCTTAGGTGCTATTGTGCTTTTGGCACTACCAGCAGATGCACCACCACCACCATCAGTACCAGCTGGCCCCTCCCGTCAACGTCCACGGCCTCTTCCACCATACTTCCTCATGTTTGGGAAAATGTATCAAAAATAACAGCAGATATACGGTACTGTATCAGAAGCGTACAGCTGTATACAGTGTAGGGGAAAATTTAAATCTCCGTATATATTTCCGGAGTCACACACAGACGCTCCCTCAGTATGGATTTGACCGTAATACAAAAAGCAGATATACGGTACTGTATCAGAATCGGACAGCTGTATACGATGTAGGGGAAAATTTAAATCTCCGTATATATTTCGGGAGTCACACACAGACGGTCACTCAGTATGGATTTGACCAGAATACAAAAAGCAGAAAAACGGTACTGTATCAGATGTGTACAGCTGTATACGGTGTAGGGAAAAATTTAAATCTCCGTATATATTTCCGGAGTCACACACAGACGCTCACTCAGTATGGATTTGACCGTAATAAAAAGAGCAGATATATGGTACTGTATCAGAAGCGTACAGCTGTATACGGTGTAGGGAAAAATGTAAATCTCCGTATATATTTCCGGAGTCACACACAGACGCTCACTCAGTATGGATTTAACCGTAATAAAAAGAGCAGATATATGGTACTGTATCAGAAGCGTACAGCTGTATACGGTGTAGGGAAAAATTTAAATCTCCGTATATATTTCCGGAGCCACACACAGATAGTCAGCATGTATTTGTCCGTGAAACCAGCCGGTACACGGTAGTGTGGGAGGAGCGTACAGCTCTATATGGTGTGGGAAAAAATGAACACTAGGTAACTGTGCAGAAAAAAAGAATAAAAGTATTATTGCTGTGTAAAAAGCAGTCTGCACAGCAGTGTACACACAGCAATACAGCTATCAGGCTGCCTAATAACCAGCGCTGCTGCACACAAGAAATCCTCCCCTGTCACTGCACACTAACTGTACAGCACAATTGATATCTGCACAAGCACAGAAGAACTTCTCTTTCCACCCCTGACTCTCTCCCTACTGATAAACAGCAACCTCTCCCTACTGTTAATATCGGCAGAAGTAAAATGGAGGTCGGCGGTCAGGGCTTTTATAGACACTATGATGCCCCCCAAAGCAAGCCAATCACTGCAATGCCCTTCTCTAAGATGGTGGTGGACGCTGCACGTCATCTCGTTGCCCACAGTGTACGTCCTTGCTCATTGGCTGAAAAAAAGGCGCCTGCAAGCATTCTGGGAAATCCGACTTTGGCGCTCGTTTTGCCGATCGCATGGCCGACCTCACGCTATGGTCGAGTTTCAGTCAGTGAAACCCGACTTTGGCGAAAGTTGGTGATTTATGAATCTAACTGACCTGTTTCGCTCAACTCTACCTACAACTCAAAAATATTTTCAGAATCCATTCTTTGCTTAACCCTGAATTTACTGAAATATTAGTGCATGCACTCATCATCTCTTGCCTTAACTACTGCAATATCCTTCTCTGTGTCCTCCAAGCTAATACTCTCGACATTTTGTAAGTTAATGACCAGGCCTTAATTTTGAAATCCGACTCTGTCATTTTATGTGCTTATAACTCTGGAATGCTTCAGCGAATCCCGCTGATTCTGAGAAAGTTTTCTCATGACATTGTACTTCATGTTAGTGGTAAAATTTCTTCGATATGACTTGTGTTTATATATGAAAAAAATGTAAATATGGCAAAAAAAAATTAAATTTTTTCAATCTTCAAAATTTAATTTTGATGCCCTTAAATCAGAGAGATATGTCACATAAAATAGTTAATAAATAACATTTTCCACATGTCTACTTTACATCAGCACAATTTTGGAACCAACATTTTTTTTTGTTAGGAAGTTATAAGGGTTAAAAGTTGACCAGCGATTTCTCATTTTTCCAACAAAATTTACAAAACCATTTTTTTAGCGAGCACCTCACATTTGAAATCTTGGAGGGGTCAATATGACAGAAAATACCGAAAAGTGACACCATTCTAAAAACTGCACCCCTCAAGGTGTTCAAAATCATATTCAAGAAGTTTATTAACACTTTAGGTACTTCACAAGCATTGAAGCAACGTGGAAGGAAAAATTGAACATTTAACTTTTTTTCCCCAAAATTTTTCTTCAGACACAATTTTTTCTATTTTGTCAAGGGTATCAGGAGAAAATGAACCTCAATATTTGTTGTGCAATTTCTCCTGAGTACACCGATAACCCATACCAATCTTTAGGCGCACGGCAGTGCTCAGAAGGGAAGGAGCATCATTTGAGATTTTGAATGTCAAGTTGGCTGGAATCGAGAGAGGACGCCATGTTGCATTTGGAGAGCCCTGATGTACCTAAACAGTAGAAACCCCCCATAAGTGACCCCATTTTGGAAACTAGATCCCCCAAGGAACTTATCTAAATGTGTAATCAAGCAAAAACCCTAAGAAAAATTCCATCACATCTGATATGCAAAAATACTGAGGCCACACGACCTCTCCCCGCTAAATCAGAACTCTGGTGTGAACTGGACGCAAATCAGCAGATACTGAAATAACAGGGACTAGAAAAACATAAGCTGTGGCAAATGAGAAACAGAGTCCAGCACAGGCCCCTGCAGGGAACCTGGTTGAACTAAGTCCAGCAAGGCAGAAACCTGAGAAAGGCAAAAGGTAAACAAATGCCACAAAATAAACAGCCAAATAACTTATCTGAAAGATGCAGGAAACAGCAGGGAGCAAGCAGACTTCCAAACGGCTCAGGAAGAAAACAAATCACAAGCAAGAATCATGGGAAGGCTGCTCACTTAAATTTTCCCAGTCAGTAACACCTGATCTCCAATTATCCCCCTCAGGTGATAGACTTCTGTCATCCCGACCAGCTCCATTACCAGAGGCAACCACCAGAGGGAGCCCAAACTCAGAAGCCAGATTAAAGGTTATTTAGTTTGGAAAAATGAAGGCTTTAGGGGTGATCTTATTACAATGTATAAATATATTAGTGGACATTACAAAGATCATTCTAATGATTTTTTTACTCTTAGACCTGTGACGGGGACAAGGGGGCATCCTCTATGTCTGGAGGAAGGAAGCCTGTCAGCTCTCATAGACAGCTGTCGGCACTGAACTGTCACTGCGTGTTTACAATGGATGTTAAGGGGTTAATTCACCTTTCTCTCTCTTATCTCTTTTGAAAACACCTTCATGGCTCCCAATTCCTCAATGTATCTAGTTCAAACTGCTAACATTGACCTGTACGCTGCCCATAATCCGTATCCTTAACTTATTTCCCAATATCTTCAAACACATAACATCAGGTCTTCTAAAGACCTCCTTCTCTTCTTCACACTTATACACTGCTCACTCAGTCTCCTCCAAGAATCCTCCTGAGTATCTCCCATCCTCTGGAATTTTTTGCACCAACACATTCGATTATCTGCCACATTCAGAATTTTCAGACGAAACTTGAAAATCAATCTCTTCAAGGAAGCTTACAACCTGCATTGACCCCCACTCCCACCTCACCATAAACAAAGCTGTTGCAACTCCCAACCTACAGTGTCCATCCCAATTATCCAGTAGAATGTAAACCTGAAAGGACAGGGCCCTGTTCTTTCTGTATCAGTCTGTCAATGTTAGTTTGTTCTCTTTAATAACCCCTTCATCCGGACCATTTTTCGTTTTTGCGTTTGTTTTTGCTCCCCTTCTTCCCAGAGCCATAACTTTTTTATTTTTCCATGTATGGCCATGTGAGGCCTTGTTTTTTGTGGGACCAGTTGTACTTTTGAATGCCACCATTGATTTTACCATATAATGCACTGAAAAATGGGAATTAAACTCCAAGTGCAGTGAAATTGCTAAAAAATGAAATTCCAAAATTTTTTTTTTTTTTTTTACCATGTTCGCCAATGCAAAACTAACCTGCCATTATGATTCTCCAGGTCATTCCGATTTCATAGACACCAAATATGTCTAGGTTCTTTTTATTTAAGTGATGAAAAAAAAATCCAAATTTTGCTTAAAAAAAATGCGTCATTTTCCGAGACCCGCAACGTCTCCATTTTTCAGGATCTGGGGCTGGGTGAGGGCTTATTGTTTGCGCGTCAATTTGTTATTTTTATTAATAACATTTTAATCTAGATACAATGTTTTGATCACCAGTTATTGCATTTTAATTCAAAGTTGTGGAGACCAAAAAAAAACAATTCTTGCATAGTGACTTTTTTTTCTCATTAAGCCGTTTACCAATCGGTTTAATTATTTTTATTATGTATTGATAGATTCGGCAATTCTGAATTCAATGATACCAAAGATGTGTATTTTTTATATTTTTATTTATTGTTTTATCTTGAATTGGGCAAAAGGGGGTGTTAGGATTGTCGGAACGCATCAAAGAAAAAACAATTATAAGGTGCGTTTGCAACACGGGGTCCACCGTGCGGTAATGGGAAACCGCAGCTAGCACAATGGCGGAGCAAGGCAGTGAGCCAAAACTATAAATGCACTGAGTTTAACGTCACTCAGTGAGCAGAACCTAAGTAGAAAGCTCTGTTACTCTACAGAGCGGCAATATAGCAGAGCTCTAGAAGCAATACCCTGTTCGACTTGACAGGCGTACAGCAAGTGAGACGCTAGTAGGGTCCCTATCACTTAACTCCCCCCAGGAAGTCAAGGCTGGTGTTTGTGCTCGTACCGTGACTCTGCTGTGCTAACCACACACAGGACAGGAAACAGATACCGAGCCAAGCAGGAGTTCCCACCCTACACTGCCTGACAAAAAACTAAGAAACACACAGGCACACAGTGTGGTACAGTATCCACTCACACACAAATACAAATTATAATAGCGCACCGGCGTGCGCTTCTGAGGACCTTTTATACACAAGGCTCATGTCCAGCCAGATAGGACCTTGCCTGTGGACCAATCAGAAGCTCTCACATCACCAGAGCAGCTGACATCCAAGCACCAATGAGAAGGCGCCACATCACGGACATGCTCAGTAGGGTGAAATCTGGATTTAGGCTGCAGAGCAGAATGCTGTACGTGTAAACCAGTAGTCACCATAGGCTTAGCTGGAGATCCAGCAGTAACTACACATGCAGCATGAGCCTGGGCAAGGCACTGGGAGCGGAGTTTGTGCTGAGCAGTTATCCCAGCGGCCGAGTCAGAATGGTAGACCACTGCACCAGACAAGGCTCGGGATCTATCCCGTGTGGCAGGAGAATCCGGATGCCTAACATCAGGTGATTTAAAGTTTTTTATTTTTTTAATAATTTTAAAACACTTTTTTTCAAATTTTTTATTAGCTTCAATAGTCTCCTTGAGAGACTAAACACTGTTTCCATCCGATCCCTTATGCTACGCAGAGCCAGGCTTCAGCCCGGCTCTGTTTAGCAGAATTGCTCACTTGCCCATCTGTCGGCGCGCATAGTTATCCAGCAATGACAGCCACTGGGGTCTCCTACAAATCCTGGGTTATCATGCCAACCCATCAGCGACCTGCAGCCATGTGACATGGACGGCGATGGGTGAGGTTTGTGACGCGCTTCTGGCATGAGCATGTTAAATACCGTTGTCAAAGATTGACAGCAGCATTCAACATGTTAACAGCTGCGGCTGGATCACAATTCCACCCGCGGTTATTAGGGGCACATATCCGCTGATCAAATCAGCTGACATGTGCTGGAAAAGATGTGGGCTCAGTGCCGGAGCCCACATCAAAGAGGGAAGCCCGACATGAACCATACATGTACGGCGCATGTCATGAAGGGGTTAATTTGCATTTTCTATTTAACCCCTTCCCATGTACAGCACCATGGAATTAATGATGCTGTAAAAATAAATAATAATTCATAGTTCCATGAGTTTACCTTCTTGGTCTAGAAATTTTAATGTTGAGAAGTATATTATTGTTTACTGTGGATTAGTTATGTCCATGTCAGGCAAAAATTATTTGTAGCAGGACAAAGCTACTGACAGAAACAAAGTTCACAGGAGTCTACCAGTATGAAAGGTGAAATATTTTACTGTAAAAGATAAAACACTAAGGAGGTACTCTAACCAGAAGTGAATCAGGGTTTTCCTGGACCCTAGCACAAATTCAGTTTGGCGCCTCCTCCCTTACACAGTTTACATGATTTCCCCGATTGACCTAGGGTCCGCAATCCTCGGCATCGGGAAGACGTGTTCAATCCATGGTCTGACTGGGTCCCGGCTTCCACTATGTTTTTAAATATTTTTATTACATTTTTAATTTTAAGAAATATAACAAGGGTGGGAGGGAAGGGGGGTAACATTGGGAAGGGGAGGGAATCCATAAAAATTAGAGAACTCAGACAAAATTTCTGCAATTGACCATGTATTAAAGTTACAATATTACACTGTACTTCTGGACAGATATAAAGCTTAATTATGAGTAATAAAAAGATTAAACAAAAGAAAAAATATAAATACATCAGTCAAAGTTTGTCGACAATTATCTTTACAGTAGCTCACGGATTGCGAAATTTTAAATTCCAAATCTCCCATTTCCTGTTATATTTATTTATACCATTATTGTTAACAGCAATCCTCCACTCTAGGGAGCTGTGCTGATAAAATGTATCTAAAATTTCTGTAAATTTGGGTGTTTCAGGTTTTTTCCACCAATAAGCTAGTGTAGTATTCTTAACTACTAAGAAGATATGGATGATGACATATTTGATCAAAGGATCAACGTGTTCCATGTCGATAGAGAGAAGTGCCCTTTGAGGGGTTATCAAAAAGCTATTATTAGTGAAAGAATTTATACGTTGTGAAACATGGGTCCACAGAGCTTTAATTTTAAAGCACCCCCAAAATATATGGTAAAGGTTACCCTGCAATCCGCAGTTCCTCGAACATAATGGCGAATGATCAGAACTTATATGCAATAGTCTAAAAATACCACCAGGGGTAAAATACCACCTTGTCAACAGTTTAAAGAAAGACTCATGTAGAATCTTTGAGATATTAGAGAAATAGGTAGCATTGATAGCTCTGTCCCATTGATCAATCTGGAGAGTTATATTGAGGTCAGACTCCCACCTTTTCATGTACATATTCCTAAGAACAGTAACATCTTTGTTAAAGTACTTGTAGAGATTTTTAAGACTCCAAATATATTTGTTGTGTTACACAAAAGCAAGGAGAGAATTTCCACATTCATTACCTTAACACTATATAGTTTTTGTATGCAGTCCTTTATGATTGTGAATAACACAAATTCAGAGGATGGAAGATTGTACTTGGTTTTAATTTTACTAAAAGAAAGAAGGTTGTCACCGTCATAAATATCCCCAGTCTATGTAATCCCTAACTTGATCCAGATATCAGGTAGTGAAAAATTAAAAATGGAAGCGAGCAAGGATAAAGGAAGTTTTTTTATTTGCTCAGTCCTAATAAAGTTTTTAGAGGTTTAATGAGTAATTTCCAGCCATAGATTAAAGCATGGAAATTAGGGTGTGAAGATTCTTTTAGCGTGGTTTAAAAAATTTAAAAACATTTCTCGGATAGACTTTTGATTGCTATAGGCAGATTCTAAAATGAACCAGAAAGGATGGGAATGGTCATTAAACCAATGCCAAATTTGCTTAACCAAGGATGCCTGGTAACATACATATATATTTGGTAAGCCAAAACCTACTATACATTTGCGTTTGTACAAAATGTCAACCGCACTCTAGCCCTTTTTCCATTCCAAATGAAGGAGTTGATCATGCCTTGAATCTTAGAGATAAGCCGAAAAGGAATAACTATTGGGAGGGTCCTAAATATTGTGGTACAGCTAAGGGTGTTTTGCTGGATGGGAGATATATTTCTGCCAGCAGGTTAAAGTTTGGTCGGGATTTTCCCTAAACACAAGGACCTGTGATGATGTCATGGTCACGTGATCAGCCCAGGTGATGTGTACCTCACCTGTGGGTGTGGTCAGGAGCTATGTAATGGTGAGGGTGAGTGTGAGAGAGTGTGTAAGGTTCTATGTATATATTCCTGAAACTCAGTTTGTTCGTCAGCCATTTTACTTTCTGTCTTGCTGCAGCTATCTTGCCCTCAGTCAAAATGGAGTTTCCAGCTTGCATGTTCCCGCCCTGATTCTCTCCTTTGCTTCTTAAGCAGCCACAGCTGAGCAATCAGTGCTTCAGAATCTAGCCTGCAGTGAACCTGTGACTTGACTCCTGTAAGCCTTGGACCTTGTACTCCAGCTATTCCTACTGAGGAACTCTGAAGCACTTGTGGACTCTGAACCTGCTCTTTGAAAGACCCACGTTTGCATGGACTTACGGTAACAGAGAAGAAGATCCTGAATCTGTATTGGAGAGTGATTGCTGAGCTTGGATTGCTCTGGCCTGCTGTGTCTCCTGTTTCTGTGTCTGCAAACTGTGTGACTATTTCTGCCAACTTGTATGAAGTAATACAGGACTTTTCTATATCAAACCTGTGTCTCATGTATGTTCATCGCACCCAAGCACAAGACGCTATATGAACTGTACTACATACATTACAAGATTCTGAAGCCAAAACGTTAGTGTCTGCTGGGTCTGGAAGGCTGTGTCTGCTGTACTGTGGATATCGGATGTCCGGTTGTACTTTCTGTGATGATAGTGGTTGTGACTTCTCACAACCATTCCAGGTGAGCAATTCCCTTAAGTTTTTTCTTTTTGCAGTGTTACACAGGTAAACACTATTGTTTTTTTTTTTTTCCTTTTTTTCTCTTTTTTGTCTGCTGTAACTCTGGATATCAGATGTCTGGTTGAAACTTTCTGTGATGATAGTGGTTGTGACTTCTCACAACCATTCCAGGTGAGCAGTTCCCTTAATTTTTTTTTCTCTCTGCAGTGTTGCCACAGGTGAACACTATTGTTTTTTTTTTCTCTCCTCTTCTTCCAGTAATCCTGTCTTAAAAGATCTGGAAAATGGAGGCCCGCATAAAGGAACTTTGCGGAGTGACTGATAATATCCTTGCAGATTTGCAGAATATAAAGACCCGTTTTACAAATCTACAGGACCTCAATAATCACAATTTGCAAGTGGTTGGACAGACTACCCAGGATTTGCGAGCAGGATTGAGGTTCTAGAGGGGCGAGTCCAGGCTCCTGCCGTAGCCCCGAGTGCTGGGATTCCCAAGTTGCCCCCTTTTCGTTTTGGCGGTGAACGTGAGAAATTCAGGGTATTTATTAATCAATGCAATCTTTTTTTTTCTGCACATGCTTCACAATTTCCCACTGAACGATCTAAGGTGCTTACTATAATTATGTTGCTTACCAACAAGGCTTTAATGTGGGCAAACCCTCTGATTGAGACTGAGGATGATTGTTTGAATCACCTTGATGATTTTATTTCAGCCATGGGGCAGGTGTTTGATGACCCCAATCGAGGTGCAACAGCTGAAGCAGCCATGTTAGCTTTGCGCCAAGGTAAGCACTCGGTAGCTGAATATGCCTTGGATTTCAGGAGATGGGCCCTTGATACCACCTGGGACAGTTCCGCCAAAAAATCTATTTTTCGAAAGGGGTTATCTCCACTGATTAAGGATGAACTTGCTCGTGCCGACCCTCCCACTGCGTTAGGTGACTTTATTAACTACTGCATCCGTATTGATACTCGTCTGACTGAACGCAGGCAAGAGAGATGGTTCGAAAGCAATCGTACTAACCTTTTCCTACCTTCCTCTCCAGCTAAGGAACCTTTGAGTAGGATTACACGGGAACCTGAACCTGAACCCATGCAGGTAGACTCTTTACAACGACGGGTTAGTGATGCACGCAAGGAACATCGTTTTAAGGAGAATCTATGTTTCTATTGTGGTAAGTCAGGGCACTTCATTATAAACTGCCCCAGCCGTTCTCGTAAGACTACTGCAGCACTCATTCATTGTGAGTGTTGCGAGAGGGGATCTGTCAGGTCCGAGCCTCAGGCTCCAGAGAGATCTGCAGCAACAGATCTTGATTTCTCGGACTTAAACTCCGTTACCTCTGAGGACGTTGACTGTGTAAACGCTGCCATTTTTCAAGTTTCCTCAGCGGTGTCCCAGCTGAGTTGTAAGAAAAACAATTCTCATTGCTTTCTTTCCATCAAACTCTGGGTTGACTCAGCTTGGGTGTCTAGCTCTGCTATGATCGACTCAGGGCAAGTGGAAATTTTATGGATGTCTCCTTTGCTCTGAAACAGGGAATACGTTCAGTGAAGAAGGCTACTCCAGTACAGATGGAAACTGTGGATGGCTCCCTGCTGACCTCTGGACCAGTGGATCAGGAAACAGAGCCTTTGAGGGTTCTTATGGGTAAAGATCATCAAGAGAAACTGTCCTTTATGCTTATCTCTTCTCCCCACTTTCCCATTATTCTAGGGCTACCATGGCTGCAGGCTCAGAATCCTACCATTAACTGGGAGACCAAGGAATTACACTTTCCAGAGAAACAGATGAGTCCAAAAGTTTCAGCTTGCTCTGTTCCTAAAGGAATCATGTCAGTCCCTGAACTACCAGCTGTATACCAGGACTATGTGGATTTATGTGACAAGAAGAACGCTGACCAGCTTCCTCCTCCTATAAAATCAGTAAAATTATAAGTGCCGTTGCTTGTCGTCTTCAACTGCCCAGAACTATGAGAATCCACCCTGTCTTTCATGTATCCCTACTAAAGGCTGCGACACCCAATACGTTTCCTGGACGTTCCTCTCCTTGCCCTGACCCAGTGCTAGTCGATGGTCAGGAAGAATTTGTGGTGGAAAGGATTTTAGATTCCAGGTTGTATAGAAATCAGTTACAATATCTGATTAAATGGCAGGGCTACCCAGTGGAGGACAACTCATGGGAACCGGTCAATAACGTTAATGCTCCTCGCTTGCTCCGTCAGTTTCATCAGAGGTACCCACACAAGCCTGGTCTGAGGTCATCCGGAGGTTGTCCTTAAGGGGGGAGTAATGTAAGGTTCTATGTATATATTCCTGAAACTCAGTTTGTTCGTCAGCCATTTTACTTTCTGTCTTGCTGCAGCTATCTTGCCCTCAGTCAAAATGGAGTTTCCAGCTTGCATGTTCCCGCCCTGATTCTCTCCTTTGCTTCTTAAGCAGCCACAGCTGAGCAATCAGTGCTTCAGAATCTAGCCTGCAGTGAACCTGTGACTTGACTCCTGTAAGCCTTGGACCTTGTACTCCAGCTATTCCTACTGAGGAACTCTGAAGCACTTGTGGACTCTGAACCCTGCTCTTTGAAAGACCCACGTTTGCATGGACTTACGGTAACAGAGAAGAAGATCCTGAATCTGTATTGGAGAGTGATTGCTGAGCTTGGATTGCTCTGGCCTGCTGTTCTCCTGTTTCTGTGTCTGCAAACTGTGTGACTATTTCTGCCAACTTGTATGAAGTAATACAGGACTTTTCTATATCAAACCTGTGTCTCATGTATGTTCATCGCACCCAAGCACAAGACGCTATATGAACTGTACTACATACATTACAGAGTGTTGTGGAAGAGGAGAAGCTTGACAGGAGCCAGCCTGGATCTGTTTTGGACGACACGTGCTGGAAACAAGCACTAGCATCTAGACTCCAGACCAACCGGGGAATGGCACCTGGCAGTCGCTGCTGACCTGGCAGCCGCTTAGTTAAGCCCGTCCCAGCAAGGGTGAGTCTGGGACCAGTGGTTCTCCAAGTCGGAGTATATTTGAATTTTGCTATGTTTTTGTGATCCTGGTGTTTAAAGTGACATTAAACCACTGAAGTTGGACTTTAAGCCTGTGCGTTGCCTCATTACTGCGGCCCTGCCACTGCCTACCAGAGCAAATCCCTACAATATGTAAAGGATTTTAGGAAGGATAAATTATTTAACTGCCAATATTTTTCCTAACATAGAGAGATCTGAGTGTCTTAGATTAGAGAAGTCGACAGAGATAGTCTTTGCGATGTCTAGATTAGCATTGATAGTAGAGTGTAGCTTATTTGTAATAGAGATGCCTAAGTAGACAACTTCCTTCCTTACCAATGCAAAATCTGTCTGCTCACTCAACTCTCCAATCTCGGACTCGATCACATTAAAGGTAAGTATTTTGGACTTTTGAGAATTTACCTTGCAGTATAAAACTGTAGAGAAAGTCTCCAATTCTTGAGTTAGAGCTTTGATAGAGTTTATGGGGTCTCTCAGTGTTAAAAAGGGATAATCTGCAAACAAGCTAATTTTAATCTGATGGGCTGCAAAATTGAATCCAAGGATAGACTCATTCAACCTAATTCTTTCTGCAAGGGGTTCTATGGCGAGAACGAACAGAAGAGGAGATAGCGGGCATCCCTATCTCATGACGTTCGTTATGGGGATGGATTTCGATAGAAAATTATTAGTGTAAATTTTTGCACTGGGACACAAGTACAGGGCGAAAATTGAAGAAATAAAATTGTCATTAAAACCAAATTTGTAAAAAGTGTGGCTTTTAAGTATGTCCAGCCTATCAAGCCTATCAAAGGCCTTTTCGGCATCTAGTGTTAAGAATGTTGCCTGTGAGGTTGTAGATTTTATCAGATTTATCGAATTTATTAACCTCCTGGTTCCGTCTGAGGCCTGTCGCCCTTCAATAAATCTATTTGATCATCTTTTATTAGGTATGGGAGTATATTTTTTAAACGTTCTCCCAGAAAGTTTGAATAAATCTTGATATCACTGTTAATGAGGGAGATGGGTCTATAGTTTTGTATTCTCTCTGGGTCGCCTTTAGCTTTTGGAATCATGATAATAGTTGCCTCAAGCATCTCTTTAGGGAACGATCCAAGAGAAGATGCCAAATTAAAGACCGAAACTAAATGAGGTGCTAGAATGTTTGAAAATTAAGTAAAATATTTGTTACAGAATCCATCTGGACCTGGAGATTTTCAGGATTTTAGTTTGCGAATGGTATTAACTATCTCCTCCTCTGTAAACGCTCTATTTATCTGCCCTGTGGAGGGAAGAGGAGAGTACTGCAGTGCGCAAGCGCCGGAAGAGGTCAGAGAGGCCCAGCGCCTGCGCACTGCAGTACTTTGCTCTGCCCTCAACAGGGCAGATAAAGTACGCCTGCACAGGAGTACGACAAAAGCAAGGAGGAGGATGTCATCACTAGAAGATGGGAGGCGCCGGACCCGGACTGCAATGCCCTTCAGACCGGCCGGCCCCCCGGGTGAGTATAATATAACTCGTTTTTCTTATCTTTCAGGTTACATCGAGGACTTATTTACAGCATTACAGAATGCTGTAGATAAGACCCTGATGGCAGTGGCTTCAGTTTATAAGCGAAAAATGGGTGACATTCCCTTTAATAAACCGTAACCCCTCTTGGTATGAATTAAGCGCATTATTTTTCCCATTGTACCAGACCAGGAGTTTCGTGTGGAAACCGCATCTATAGGGGACTCCAAATTCCCTAAGTCTGGAAGTTAGCTCTTTAAAGCCCTTCCTGGCATCCATGGTCGCTTTTGGAATAATCAGAGAAGATTTTAATATGCTTGTAAGGGTCAGGAAAGGAGCCTCTCTCTCTGATGCTATTTAGGATTTTTTCTTTGGTCTCAAAGAAAAGTATACGCAAAATCGTATGCCTGGGTTTGTCCTGAGGAAGACCGTAGGGGCGTGGGAGGCGGTGGATCCAATCAATGTTCAGTTCCAGATCAGTTAGAGTGGGTAACAATTTTTTGAACAGGCTTTTAGTGTAGGTTGAAAGCTCGTTTTGGGGGATAGTTTCGGGAATGCCTCTTAATTTCAGATTATTCCGCCTACTTAGGTCCTCCAAATCAGTTAGTTTGTTTTTGAGGGTTAGGATTTCAGCTTGTAGGTTTGGGTTTTGTTTGGAGAGGAATACCATATCCTCCTCAACAGTTTTAATCCTTTTTTAATTTTTGTCGAATCTCTGACTAAAGTTGCTGCATACCTCTTGCAAGGTTCTGTTTTGTATTTCAATACCGATTCTCATAGAATTGTGGAATGATTTGAAAAGACTAGCCAAAAATACCGCCGAGCAGGTCAGAGTCTGGTCTCTTATACCCCTGATGATGCTGTGCGGCCATCCAATCACTGCATTGTATGGAGGGTCAGGATTTAACCCTTTAAATGTTTAGGCTGCTATGTATATGTATTTGTATATATCTGTTATGCACTTTATTGTGACGTATTTCAGTGTCTTCTGCATGGTATTTCATATAGGTTAAGGTAAGGTAGTGCATCCATTGGGAGCATTAGAGGAGGGCACTTGTAGTATAGTAATCAATCATAGTTTGGGTAAGTGTAGTATTGCAAAGAGCCACTAGATGGGGGTATACTAGTGGATCCATTTAGAGAGTTGGTAGATGCATAGTGAAGCACAATGGTAGGACACTAGTGGGGGCACTGAGCACATTCACCATAGAGGAGACTTGTAGGGTCCCAAGGGGTTAAGTAGAAGAAGTGTCGGCCGGGAACTAGTGTGAGGGATTTCGTAGAGTCAGTCAAGGGTGGACCCTGGAACTGCACGGATGTCCCTGGTTCTGAGCTGTGGAGCTGGCACGAACAATGAGGTGTGAAAGGAACCAGCAGTAGCGAAGCCAGTGAAGGAATCACTGTTGGACTGTCAGTCAGAGTCTGTGGGCTGACAAAGTTGTAGTGCCAGTGGCCAGGCCACTGTGGGAACGCTCAGCAGAAGTGTGCGTGCTGAAGCAGAAGCGATTGGGCCACCAGCGAGTACATGGGCAGGATAACCAGAAGGGGGTGGACGACCTAGTAGATGTGTGTTTCCGTGACTGGAGTGAAGTGTCTCCAGGGTAAGAGATCGAAGTTCTGTTTTTACCGGGCTCCTCGTCTCGCAGTTACTTTATGGTCCATTCTGGTGTAGTTGAAGAAGTGAAGCGGAGTTGTGGAAGATGTATTGCTGGTACCGTGTCAAGCGTGCTAATAGTGTCTTGGATGTGCAGTATCCGGAGGCAAATAAAGTTGAACTGTTTGAAGTTATTCAGGACTCTGACTCCGATTCTTCGTGCTTCGAATCTGATGAAGAAGATTCTAGGGATGAAGCAGGCGTCAGCGCAGTGAGAGCAGGTAGCGGTACTGCGTCCAACCCTCGGCCATGGTTTTACAGGACGACCACAACAAAGATGGCTGTGGAATTTCATTGCCTGGCAGACAATCCGTGCATCGTGATTGGGTCTGTAAAGTCCGCCAAAAAAGCTGGGTGGAGACTCGAGTTCCCACCGAGCAATCCCGGAAATGCTCGGTGTTCGCCGAGTACACCGAGTACCGTGATACTCGGGCGAGTAACGAGTAGTGGCGAGCACGTCCGCTTATCACTATACACTATCTGACTGATATACAACCTTCTAACTAACTAGCTAAAATCTTGCTGTTAACAGTGCCAGCGTCAGGAGCAGCCACTCTACACTGTTACCATGTCAAAATGGCGCTAAAACATTTTATGGAGTGGGACATGTGATATCAGCAGACAATGCCACAAGACATTGTGCCAGGACATTGTGGGTGTTTACTGCGCCCTGAGTGGCTAGCCGCAATGTACACACATAAAGTTAGTTAAAAAAATCACTGCTTACAAGAACATTGTGCTTCTGAGCTCTGCAAACCCCATCCCCTCAAATACGTGCCAAACGCTCATGATACACCACCATTATCATTGCTAAAGTGCTGAAAATACTTTTGTGGCAAAAACAAATTTTTTTCAGCACTTTTTACCGAATGTTACCGATTTTTTTTCTGATTTTATAACATTTTGCTCCTGTTTACAATTACGAATCCGAATGTGCCATATTCATGCCGAATTTATGTTTGGAAATCGTTTTCCGAACATATTCGCTCATCACTATTTAAGAACAGCCTGCTGTCGTTTTCCCCTGGCTGTGCTTAAGTTAGTGGTGCAGGTCCTCCTGTGACCGATTGAGGAGGTGGTGGAGGAAGTGGAGAAGGAGGAGGTGGAAACCTGGATTGATATCAAGCAAACTTAGCTGGTTGTAGGACATGAGCTAAAACACCTTCCGGCCTCTGTCCCAGCTGTCACTACATTTACCCAGTGGGCAGTTAGGGAGATGTTATGTCACTGGCCATGCTAACTGGTCAAAGTGTCAGTGGTTATGTCGACTTTGCCACAGATGGCGTTGCGCAGTGCACGCCTGATTTGGTCGCAACATATTTATGAAGGGCAGGGATGGCCCACCTGGAAAAGTATTGGTGGGTGGGAGTAATGTACTTCAAGACAGCCATAGCCATTAGTTGTTTAAAACTGTCTGTCTCTCCCAGCCTGAATAGCAGCATTTCAAAGGCCTGTAATTAGGGATGAGCGAGTATACTCGTTAGGATTCGGTACTCGGTGAGTAATGCGGTACTCGCGGTACTCGAATCCTAGTGAATAAATTTCACTACTCGCCTCGCAATATTCGGATCTCCCACCTGTCATGTGTTAGTCAATCACAGTAAAGCCACCGCCTTCTTTGTTGTGGCATTACTGTGATTGGCTGGCCATGTAGCACCATAGTCATAGCCTATGAGTCATAGGCTATGACTATGCGTGCGGAGAATGTGTGTGGGGGTCTGTGAGGCTGTGTGTGTGGGGCCTGTGCCAGGCTCTGTGGGCTCTGGACTGAGCTACGCGTTTCGATCACAAGGATCTTTATCACAGCTAGCATGTACAGACAATGACATATATTTAAGACAGATGAAGACCAATCAAAGATCCAGTTGGATGTTTTGTCCTTAGGTTTAAATTTTGTGCCCGATCAAAATTTTAATCTTTTTGCTACTATTTTGGACGTTAATAAGTTCATGCGAGACCTCACCATTAAAAAGCATTTTCTGTATGAATCTGATGAAGTTCCTTCACAGGAGTCGCTTATAAATGCAAATGAATTTTTCTGACTTGTCTTTCAAAGAACAAGTATCCCTTAATACTTTATTAAGTCTTTCTCCCAATCTAATGAGAACGCATTTGATACCATCCATGCACCGGTATTCAAAACCAAAAATCCCTCATTTTACCCCATTCAATCTAGACCTGATTGTATGAACAAATATCAGGAGATAATAGAAAGGGACCTAAAAATCCTACATGATAAGGTGAAAACAGGTGAAGGCAAATATCATTCTAATTTAACCAGATCCCAAAAAATTGCTTTGGATGATATCAAGTGCATGTCTGATATAATAATTAAAATGTCAGACAAGGGTGGCATAGTAGTTATCTTGAATAAAAAAGATTATCATTTTCAAATTATGTCACTCTTGTCTGACACTGAGATCTATGAAAAACTTTGCGTGAATCCCTCTGACAGATTTAAGAGTGAAATTATCCAAATTGTCAATGAAGGTCTCAGTCTTGGTATTTTTACTAAAAAACAGGCTGATTACCTCATAGTTTCTCATCGTATTATTCCTATCATGCATGGTCTCCCGAAAATTCATAAGGATATGGCAAATCCTCCTATGAGACCCATTGTCTCAGGAATTGGATCTTTAAATGAACACCTGGGAGAATGGGTTGATTCATTACTTCAACCCCTAGTACAAATCACTCCTGGTTATATCAAGGATTCTAAAGAGGTTCTGAAAATGTTTTCTAAGAAAATTTGGTTGAAGGAATATACTTGGTTATGTTGCGATGTGACATCTTTATATACTTGTATACCTTACAATGTTGCCATGACAGCGCTGCAGTTTTTTCTCATGAAATTCAGTCACTATTCACAGGATCTTATTAATTATGTTTTACAGGTCATTTATTTTCTATTGACTCACAATTTTTTTTCATTTGATAGCAATTTTTTTTTTGCAAAAATCTGGTGTGGCGATGGGTGCGAAATTTGCACCATCTCTAGCTAATTTGGTTATGTCATATTGGGAAAAATTTTTTATTTTTTCGGCTACCAATCCTTTCATTGACTCAGTTGCTTGGTATGGCAGGTATATCGATGATTTACTCATCATTTGGAATGATGATGTGCCTGCCATATCCAAATTTTATTGATTACATTAATTTCAATTCATTTAATATACGTTTTACTCGTAAATTTCATTATAATAAAATTTCTTTTTTGGATCTCGATTTATATGGGGTTCATGATTCTGTTATTATAACCAAAACATTTAGTAAACCTTGTGCTGGTAATTCTATTCTACATGCAGCAAGCAGTCACCCCAAACATACTATTAAATCGATTCCTCTTGGTGAATATACTAGAATTTTGAGAAACTGCAGCGATCCTATAGCCTTGGAAACTGAATTAAATTGTGTGGATAAAAGACTAGAAAACAGAAATTATCCTAAATGGTCCTTGAAAAGAGCACGCAAAATTGTGAACAATAAGAATAGAGAGGATTTCATTAATGGAACGCGATCTCAGAAAAATAATCTTGCACTAAAACCATATTTTTGTGCTCAATATAGTCCTCAATTTGGAGACATCAAAAAAATCATTTTGAGATCACTACCATTTTATATGAAGATCCCTCTCTTGCTGATATTCTATCATCAGGCATTAATGTTGTTTCGCGAAAGCGCCTTCTATTGGCAATAAGGTATCTCCAAGCATGTTTAATAATACATTTTCTCAACAAAACACTTCATGGTTGGAACACAAAGGCTTTTATAAATGTGGTCACAATAGATGTGCGCTTTGTAAATATGTCCATGTAACGAAAACTTTTGAAAATCATGATAATACCGCAAATTATACCATTAACAGGTATATCAATTATAATACCTGCTGTGTGGTATACAAAATTGTGTGCACCTCTTGTAATATGTCTTATGTGGGTTGTACCACCAGGAAGTTAAAAGTTAGGATTGCTGAACATCTACATGATATAAAAAATGTTTTTGGAGATCGCAACGTTTCTGCTGCAGCTAAACACTTTATTTTTCAGCATGCTCGCAATGTTTCCTCTTTTCAAGTCATAGGCATTGAAAGTGTTAATTTGTCTGCTCAAGGAGGAGATGCAAGTCAGCAACTTCTAACACGTGAAGCTTTTTGGATATTTAATTTGAATACAAGACATCCGCATGGTCTCAACAAAAGAAACGAATTAATGTTCCATTATTAAATTTCACATATGTTTTTCTATTGATTTTATTTGCACATTTGTTTTTTTTCTTTTTGTATATCGGTTATTTGTAATTTTCTTAAAGACCTTTCGGAAATCACATGACATTTTTCTGATCTTTGATTGGTCTTCATCTGTCTTAAATATATGTCATTGTCTGTACATGCTAGCTGTGATAAAGATCCTTGTGATCGAAACGCGTAGCTCAGTCCCGAGCTTGTCCAGGAGCATATTTTCATTCATGTTTTTTATGAATCAATAAAGATGAAGATTTTATTGGAGCTGGATCCTTTTCTTCTTTTTTTCCTGCATTTATACGCCTGATCAAGCGGAGGTTCCGTGCACCTGATTGACCGGTGAGCTGGTTTGCGTTCCTTTCTGTGGGCTCTGCCTGTTCGGGCTCTGCCAGGCTCTGTGGGCTCTGTCGGCCTGTGCCAGGCTGTGCCGGGCTCTGCGGGGAAGATGAGGACTTCGGGAAATTAGGTGTGTGCTGTGAGTATGTACTCTATGTTATGTGTTGTATGTTATGTGTATGTACTGTATGGTATATGTTGTATGTTCTGTATTTTTTTTTTTTTTACATTCACCACATTAGCCGGATGATGGGAATACTACTTTCCCATCATCAGCTAATGCATTCACTGTAGCAGGAATAGCCGGATGGGTCAAGTAGTCCCATCGGACGATGCCCATAGTCTCCGCCCAGACACATTCTCTGCCCATTACTCGCATTTCCCATAGACTTACATTGGACTCACTACTCGTTACGAATACCCGAGTATTAGGAGCTACTCGTAACGAGTACAGCGAGTCCGAGTATTTCACTACTCTAATCATCCCTACCTGTAATCATGAAATGATGTAATTCAGGATCATGGCTCATGGGTAGCTAGGGGGGTATCTCCTCTTTCTGTCAAGAATTAGGGGGATGGAAAGCTGAACACTTCAATGGGATGGTGTGGAGATGCTGGTTGACAGTGGTGTTGGTGGTGGTGATGCTGTCACCTCCTCTCTTTGTGGGGAGGCAGGTGGCCCTGTTAATTGTGAGCAGGAGGAACTGGCCAAGACTGCAGCAGAAGAGGGAGCAGGACTCCTCCTCAGATCTGTCATGCTTTTTAGGGTGTTTACTCCACTGCACCTCGTGCTTGGAATTCAGATATCTCGTCATACTGGTGGTGCTTAGGTTCAGACAATGTACAGTCATGGCCAAAAGTTTTGAGAATGACACAAATATTATATTTTCACATGATCTGCTGCCCTCTGGTTTTTATGTGTGTTTGACAGATGTTTTTATCACAGACAGAAATATAATAATTGCAAACATATGAGTAACAAAAGCTTATATTGACAGTTAGAATGAGTTAATGCAGCAAGTCAATATTTGCAGTGTTGACCCTTCTTCTTCAGGACCTCTGCAATTCTCCCTGACATGCTCTCAATCAACTTCTGGACCAAATCCTGACTGATAGCAGTCCATTCTTGCACAATCAATGCTTTCATTTTGTCAGAATTTTTAGGTTTTTGTTTGTCCACCCGTCTCTTGATGATTGACCATAAGTTCTCAATGGGATTAAGATCTGGGGAGTTTCCAGGCCGTGGACCCAAAATCTCTATGTTTTGTTCCCTGAGCCATTTAGTTATCACCTTTGCTTTATGGCAAGGTGCTCCATCATGCTGGAAAAGGCATTGTTGATCGCCAAACTGCTCTTGGAGGGTTGGGAGAAGTTGCTCTTGGAGGACATTCTGGTACCATACTTTATTCATGGCTGTGTTTTTAGGCAAGACTCTGAGAGAGCCGATTCCCTTGGCTGAGAAGCAACCCCACACATGAATGGTTTCAGGATGCTTAACAGTTGGCATGAGACAAGACTGGTGGTAGCGCTCACCTTGTCTTCTCCGAATGAGGCGTTTTCCTGATGTCCCAAACAATCGAAAAGGGGATTCATCAGAGAAAATAACTTTACCCCAGTCCTCAGCAGTCCACTGCCTGTAACTTTTGCAGAATATCAGTCTGTCCATGATGTTTTTTCTGGAGAGAAGTGGCTTCTTTGCTGCCCTCCTTGAGACCAGGCCTTGCTCCAAGAGTCTCCGCCTCACAGTGCATGCAGATGCACTCACACCTGCCTGCTGCCATTCCTGAGCAAGCTCTGCACTGCTGGTAGCCCGATCCCGCAGCTGAAACACTTTTAAGAGACGGTCCTGGCGCTTGATGGTCTTTCTTGGGCGCCCTGGAGCCTTTTTGGCAACAATGGAACCTCTCTCCTTGAAGTTCTTGATGATGCGATAGATTGTTGACTGAGGTGCAATCTTTCTAGCTGCGATACTCTTCCCTGTTAGGCCATTTTTGTGCATTGCAATGATGACTGCACGTGTTTCTTTAGAGATAACCATGGTTAACAGAAGAGAAACAATGATGCCAAGCACCAGCCTCCTTTTAAAGTGTCCAGAGGTGTCATTCTTACTTAATCATGACAGATTGATCTCCAGCCATGTCCTCATCAACACCCACACCTGTGTTAATGGAGCAATCACTGAAAAGAGGTTAGCTGGTCCTTTTAAGGCAGGGCTGCAATGATGTTGAAATGTGTTTTGGGGGATAAAGTTCATTTTCTAGCCAAATATTGACTTTGCAAGTAATTGCTGTTAAGCTGATCACTCTTTATAACATTCTGGAGTATATGCAAATTGCCATTAGAAAAAGTGAAGCAGTAGACTTTGTAAAAATTAATATTTGTGTCATTCTCAAAACTTTTGGCCATGACTGTATGTTTCGCTTCAAGGTCTGATGGCTCAAAGTGCAAACCGCCTGTCACTTGTCGGCAACACATTTCCTGAAGAAATGTCAAGCCAGGGAGCTCTTATTAGCTGTCTTTGGTGTGCTGATTTCAGCGGTGTGGTGGGCAGTAGCAGCCGACATATTGGATAGGGGCTTCACACTGTCTTTACATCCTCTTTTGCTATGGTGCTGTGGCAGTGTGGCCCACCTCCTTTTCCCCCGAACTGCGCACATCACTAGTATGGCCTTCATTCTATGTGAGGTCTAGGACATCATCATCCCCAGGATCATCTTCCACAAATTCCTCAACCCTGCCCTCCTTGCTGGTCTGCACACTGAAGAAAGACTGCAGTTGGAAACGGAGTCATCATAAAAAGCAGAAGAGACTGCTGCATGTCTTGGGTCTCAGACTGCTTGGATGATTTGCAAGGAGGTGAAGGGAAAGTCGGATGACCTTGGTCATCAGGTGCCAAATGTGGACTTTCTGAATTGGACTGGGTGGAAGATTTTGTGAAGAAACTGAAGACATTTCTCAGCCATCCAAACTAACAACTTTTCAACATCTCACGGCCTCATCATTTGTGCAGCAGGGGTTGCTACCTATCTAATTTGAGGGTTTCCAATATATAGGACCCCAAAGTCATTTCAAAACTGAACAGGTTCTTAAAAAATAAGTTTTGTAAAATTTCTTGAAAAAATGAAAAGTTGCTGCTACAGTTTTAAACCTTCTAAAATGTAAACAAAATTAACCAACATTTTACAAATGGTGCTGATGTAAAACAGACATGAGGGAAATGTTATCTATAATATAACGGTGGGAGCGTCACTCTGTCTGAAGCCTTTATAGACTGCGCAAGCGCGACACGCCTGCGCAGTCTGGCTCCAGACAGAGTGAGGCATCCACAGCGGTGAGTACTCTGTATGGCGCCGGAGATCGCAGTATGCGTACTGGATGCATACCGCGATCTCCGGCGCCATACTCACATACTTACCTGACCGGAAGGAGCATTGCCACGGCGCTTCTCTTCTCCCGGGGCAGGAGACCAGGAGTGCGCGTCAGATCGCGCATGCGCAATAGCGCTATCCGGCGCCATTTTGCTGAAGACACATTTACGGTGTGTCTTCAGCAATATGGCGACGGACCGCGCCGTATGGGCATGCGCGTACTCCGGCGCCACTCTCCTCCCCCGGCGTCCAGCTGAACGGAACAGCGCTGGAGCACAGGGATGAAAGGTGAGTATAAATGTTTGTTTTTTTGGGGGTATCTGTGCAGTTTAATAGCGGTGAGGGGGCCATGCACATCAGGATAGGGGGGGCGTGAGGGGACCATGCACATCAGGATAGGGGGGGCGTGAGGGGACCATGCACATCAGGATAGGGGGGGTGAGCGGACCATGCACATCAGGATTGGGGGGTGAGGGGACCATGCACATCAGGATTGGGTCGGTGAGAGGATCATGCACATCAGGATTGGGGGGTGAGGGGACCATGCACATCAGGATTGGGGGTGAGGGGACATGCACATCAGGATAGAGTGGTGAGGGGACCATGCACATCAGGGTTGGGGGGTGAGAGGACCATGCACATCAGGATTGGGGGTGAGCGGACCATGCACATCAGGATTGGGGGGTGAGGGGACCATGCACATCAGGGTTGGGGGGTGAGAGGACCATGCACATCAGGATTGGGGGGGTGAGGGGACCATGCACATCAGGATTGGGGGGGTGAGGGGACCATGCACATCAGGATTGGGGGTGAAGGGACCATGCACATCAGGATTGGGGGGTGAGGGGACCATGCACATCAGGATTGGGGGGTGAGCGGACCATGCACATCAGGATTGGGGGGTGAGGGGACCATGCACATCAGGATTGGGGGGTGAGGGGACCATGCACATCAGGGTTGGGGGGGTGAGAGGACCATGCACATCAGGATTGGGGGTGAGGGGACCATGCACATCAGGATTGGGGGTGAGGGGACCATGCACATCAGGATTGGGGGGTGAGGGGACCATGCACATCAGGGTTGGGGGGTGAGGGGACCATGCACATCAGGGTTGGGGGGTGAGTGGACCATGCACATCAGGGTTAAAGGGGGTGAGGGGACCATGCATACCAGGATTGGGGGGGTGAGGGGGCCATGCACATCAGAATTGGGGATGAGGGGACCATGCACATCAGAATTGGGGGTGAGGGGACCACGCATATCAGGATTGGGGGGGTGAGGGGACCACGCATATCAGGATTGGGGGGGTAAGGGGGCCACGCACATCAGGAATGGGGATGAGGGGACCATGCACATCAGGATTGGGGGTGAGCGGACCATGCACATCAGGATTGGGGGGTGAGCGGACCATGCACATCAGGATTGGGGAGTGAGCGGACCATGCACATCAGGTTTGGGCGATGAGGGGACCATTCATACCAGGATTGGGGGGTGAGGGGACCATTCATACCAGAATTGGGGGTGAGGGGACCATGCATTCCAGGATTGGGCGGGAGGTGACCATTCATACCAGGATTGGTGGGTGAGGGGACCGTGCATACCGGGATTGGGGGGTGAGGGGACCATGCACATCAGGATTGGGGGGTGAGGGGACCATGCACATCAGGATTGGGGGGTGAGGGGTCCATGCACATCAGGGTTGGGGGGGTGAGAGGACCATGCACATCAGGATTGGGGGTGAGGGGACCATGCACATCAGGATTGGGGGGTGAGGGGACCATGCACATCAGGATTGGGGGGTGAGGGGACCATGCACATCAGGATTGGGGGGTGAGGGGACCATGCACATCAGGGTGGGGGGTGAGGGGACCGTGCACATCAGGAATGGGGGTGAGCGGGCCATGCACATCAGGGTTGGGGGGGTGAGGGGACCATGCATACCAGGATTGGGGGGGTGAGGGGGCCATGCACATCAGAATTGGGGATGAGGGGACCATGCACATCAGAATTGGGGGGTGAGGGGACCACACATATCAGGATTGGGGGGTGAGGGGACCACGCATATCAGGATTGAGGGGTAAGGGGGCCACGCACATCAGGAATGGGGATGAGGGGACCATGCACATCAGGATTGGGGGTGAGCGGACCATGCACATCAGGATTGGGGGGTGAGAGGACCATGCACATCAGGATTGGGGGGGTGAGGGGACCATGCACATCAGGATTGGGGGAGTGAGGGGACCATGCACATCAGGATTGGGGGGTGAGCAGTCCATGCACATCAGGATTGGGGAGTGAGCGGACCATGCACATCAGGTTTGGGCGATGAGGGGACCATTCATACCAGGATTGGGGGTGAGGGGACCATTCATACCAGAATTAGGGGTGAGGGGACTATGCATTCCAGGATTGGGCGGGAGGTGACCATTCATACCAGGATTGGTGGGTGAGGGGACCGTGCATACCGGGATTGGGGGGTGAGGGGACCATGCATATCAGGATTGGGAGGGTGAGGGGGCCATGCACATCAGGATTGGGGATGAGGGGACCATGCACATCAGGATTGGGGGTGAGCGGACCATGCACATCAGGGTTGGGGGTGAGCGGACCATGCACATCAGGTTTGGGGGGTGAGAGGACCATGCACATCAAGGTTGGGGGGTGAGGGGACCATGCACATCAGGATTGGGGGGTGATGGGACCATGCACATCAGGATTGGGGGGGTGATGGGACCATGCACATCAGGATTGGGGGGGTGAGGGGACCATGCACATCAGGATTGGAGGGTGAGCGGACCATGCACATCAGGATTGGGCGATGAGGGGACCATTCATACCAGGAGCGGTGAGTACACTGTATGGCGCCGGAGATCGCGGTATGCGTACTGGATGCATACCGCGATCTCCGGCGCCATACTCACATACTTACCTGACCGGGAGGAGCATTGCCACGGCGCTTCTCTTCTCCCGGGGCAGGAGACCAGGTGTGCGCGTCGGATCGCGCATGCGCAATTGCACTATCCGGCGCCATTTTGCTGAAGACACATTTACAGTGTGTCTTCAGCAATATGGCGCCGGACCGCGCGGTATGGGCATGCGCATACTCCGGCGCCGCTCTCCTCCCCGGCGTCCAGCTGAACGGAACAGCGCTGGAGCACAGGGATGAAAGGTGAGTATAAATTTTTTTTTTTTTTAAGTATCTGTGCAGTTTAATAGCGGTGAGGGGGCCATGCACATCAGGATTGGGGGGTGAGGGGACCATGTACATCAGGATTTGGGGGTGAAGGGACCATGCACATCAGGATTGGGGGGTGAGGGGACCATGCACATCAGGATTGGGGGGTGAGGGGACCATGCACATCAGGATTTGGGGGTGAAGGGACCATGCACATCAGGATTGGGGGGTGAGGGGACCATGCACATCATGATTGGGGGGTGAGGGGACCATGCACATCAGGATTGTGGGTGAGCGGACCATGCACATCAGGGTTGGGGGGTGAGAGGACCATGCACATCAGGGTTGGGGGGTGAGGGGACCATGCACATCAGGATTGGGGGGGTGAGGGGACCATGCACATCAGGATTGGGGGGGTGAGGGGACCATGCACATCAGGATTGGGGGGTGAAGGGACCATGCACATCAGGATTGGAGGGTGAGCGGACCATGCACATCAGGATTGGGCGATGAGGGGACCATTCATACCAGGATTGGGGGGTGAGGGACCATTCATACCAGGATTGGGGGGTGAGGGGACCATGCATTCCAGGATTGGGCAGGAGGTGACCTTGCATACCAGGATGAGGAATGGGGTGCCATGCATAGT
The DNA here is from genome assembly GCA_033576555.1 of Oophaga sylvatica. Taxonomy (NCBI): domain Eukaryota; kingdom Metazoa; phylum Chordata; class Amphibia; order Anura; family Dendrobatidae; genus Oophaga; species Oophaga sylvatica. The sequence continues at coordinate 158,922,843 of JARQOD010000008.1, forward strand.
AGATTTGGGTGGGGGTGAGGGGACCATACATACCAGGATAGGGATGAGGGGTGCCATGCATACCAGAATAGGAGGGGGGAAGCACATACCAGAATGGGAGACCATGTACCTATAAAAATGCTTGCCACCCGGGCGTAGAATGGGTTCATCACTAGTTTATTAATATTTATGTGTGATATTGTAAGGGGATGTAAAGTGTACCCCTTTAAGTGCTATGTATATATGATGTTGCTGTTTAATCTATGCATAATATGTTGTTTACTGTAGCACCATGTACATAACAGTGAAAGTGTAGTGACTATTAATGGCCACTAGATGGGGGCATTCTAGTGTAGCTGTTTATAATATAAGGGTTTCACATAGGCAGGGCAGGCGTCAGCACTCGGCATACCCGGGCAAGTGCCGGGGCCCTGAGCAGGCGGGGGGCCTACTCGCCGTCGGGCACCCCGGCGCCCGTTAGCGGATGAGAGCAGTACCTGCGCCACCACTGAGCCCCCCCGTTGCTCAGGGCCCCAGCAGCAGACGGCGCAATACTTACCTCTCCCCATGCCTCCGCTGCTGCAGCTCCGGGCTCCAAGGGGCGCCTGCAAGGGCGCCCGCGCTTCCTCTCACAGCAGCGCCGCTGAATAACGTCATCATTCAGCGGCTGGCTGTGGCAGAGAGAGCGCAGACGCCGGACAGGTGAGATGTGAGGTGTGTGTGTGTGTGTAGTGCGGTGCTTTGTGTGTGTGTATGTGAGAGAGTGCTGTATGTGTGATGGTGGTGGGGGGAGGCAGTGATGATGATGATGGGAAGGCAATGATGATGATGATGGGGAAGCGATAATGATGGGGAGGAAATGATGGTGATGAGGGGAAGCGATGATGATGGGGAGGCGATGATGATGGGGAGGCAATGATGATGGGGAGGCAATGATGATGGTGAGGCGATGATGATGGGGAGGAGATGATGATGGGGAGACAATGATGATGATGATGGGGAGGCAATGATGATGATAATGGGGAATGTTATGTTTTGGTAGCTGAGGAGAATAAGCAAAAATGGCAATACACCAGAGAGGCTGGAACCTATTGGATTGCAGTAACCTGAACTAACCACACAACTAGAGGTAGCCGTGGAGCGCTCCTACATTGATCCTAGACGCCTCGTCACAGCCTGAGAGATAACTACACCTAAAGGCAGAAAGATGAAAGCTATCTGCCCCGGAGCAGATCCCAAAGAAAATAGGAAGCCCCCAAACATGTAATGGCGGTTAGACAAGAAGAAGCACGGACACAGACAGAAAATAGAATGAGCAAACGCTGGGGCCCAATCTGTCTAGACAGAAAAGTACAGGAAAGGATACTCACTGCAATCCAAAAAAAAACCCCTAAAAATACCAACTCTTCTGATTGCAAAAACCTGAGATCACACGATCTCTACCACCTAATCAGATCTCTGGTGTAACAAAACTAAGCTGCAGCCACTGAAAAAACAGGAAAAAGCAAATGAACAAACAACAGTGGCTCCAGATAAACTGAGAGGAGCACAAGCCCCGGAGGGGACCTGGCTGACCTCCACAGAAGTGCAGGGAACAATGCAAAAAGCAAGCACAAAAATAAAAGCAGAAAATATCTTATCTGATAGCAGAAGATGCAGGCAAGACTCAGCAAACTTCCAAATGAACCAGGAACCACAATTGAGACAAGAACAATTGATCACCGGCAACCATCATGGGAGGGAACCTCCCTTATATCAGACCAGTCCGTGATCCCAGATTGCCATTCCTCGCTGAAAGGTTCAGTACTGTCTGTAACCACCAGAGGGAGCCTCTGCTCAGAAACCATCTCTAGCACATTCATAACAGGGGAAGCAATGATGATGATGATGGGGAGTCTTTCCACAGCGCCCTCACCTGAGTCGTAACAGCGCAGAGCGCAGCACAGTGCAGAGGAGAGCTCCATATTTTGTATGGAGCATTATATGGGGACCAGTATCCTGTATGGAGCATTATTTGGGATCCAATATTCTTTATGGAGCATTATATTTGGCCCATAATACTGTATGGAGGACTATGTGGTGCCCATAATATTGTATGGAGGACTGTACTGTCCAGTCTGTACTGTGCGCTGTGAGGATTTGGCGGTTTCTGAGCTATTGTAGAATTTACAATAGATATCACTCATGTAATGGAAGAAGTGAAGTATTTGGCATTGTACTATACCCATATGTCTCTGAAGTATCTGTGCATCATGAATCGTGGTCTGTGTTAAAGGGGCCCACTGAGACTCTTTCGCCTGGGGCCCATAAAAACCTGGAGCCGGCCCTGCACATAGGAAACAGAGTAGGAGGGGCTTTGGCGTGGTAAGCCAGACACCTTTCCTGTTTTGAGTTAGCTAGGGCTGGGTGCCCACACAGTCCACAAGGGCTATAGGCTTGGACAGCACAGCAGCTCTGTAATGTTGCAAGTGAAGCCTAGCCATCCACAGCAGCGGAAAGAGAATACAGCAGACTCATACAGCAAGGAATCTTAGGAAGCGTCAAGATGTGCCAGCTCTTTGAGTGGGCGGACACTCTGAGGACCAGGGCAAAATGGTTGGGAGACCCCACAGAAGCAGTGAGTACAGACAGAAGGAACATGGCACCCACACATAGCGCAGCACAGAAAGGCAGTTTACTCTCTCAGTGGCAACTGACTCCGGTAATTAATGAACTTGAGTCTGGGGCAAAACAGACTGAAGGATGCTTAACCGTAGCAGAGCTGTACAGAGAGTATCCAGGGGAACCATCAGGAATGGCCCAACCCGGGCCCGTGCTATGTAACCATGAGAGAGGTGCAGGGAAAGACAAGGAGCAATGCACTTTGAAGCCTGTTGTAAATGCTGTAAAGACCTCAGATGTGCTAAGTACAGTATCTAGTAAAGAAGATATTGTTGAAGTTGAAACGGACTGTGTCTCAGTTTATGCTGCCCAGCTTGGTGAGGGTCTCCCACAGCATAGGGGAGAATCAAAAGGACCTGGACCTGAAGGTACAGGTGTGCTGACTAAGAATGGATATGTTCCTGTGAGGGAGGGCCAGGACACAGAAGCCCAGGAGTCCTCGGCCATGGCTACGTCCTGGTCGACTCTTACAGTATCACTATCTGGATTAAAGGTATAATCATTTAAAGTTTGAAAATTGCTAATTTTTTTAAATTTTTGTCAAATTTCTGATATTTTTATAAAGAAACAGTAAACATATTGACCTAAATTTATCATTATCATAAAGTATAATGTTTCACAAAAAAAATCTCAAATCAGTGGGGTATGTTGCAGCATTCCAGAGTTATTACTAGACGAAGTGACATGTTAAAATTCAAAAATTTGGCCCAGTTATGAAGGGGTTAATTCCCAGCCTTTCAACAAGCTTTAGACGGGCGAACCGAGCAAGAAAAAGGAAATACAGTAAAAAGCCAGTGTTCTGATTTGGTAGCAGACACTAGGTGTCTAGTAAGGACTCCAGACTTTCCCATTTGGGTTTGCTCATCCCCGGCCCGAAGGCATGGAGCTTCTGATCACAATATTTCTTAACTTTGGAGTTTGTCTGCAGCATAGCAAGGTAGGGTCTTTGAATATTATTCTTAGTTGGTCATCCTTCTATAGGATATGGTGAAGTTTTTGGACAGTTTTTCTGAGCACTTTAACCACTTTTTATGCTGTAGGCCACCATTGAAGGTATACGATTATTTTCCTATTTTTTTAAATATTGAAGTAGTTGACTTCAAGGTATTATTGTGGCTCTATTGATCTGTTCATCAATGGAGGTGGGGTGGTAGCTCATCTTAAAAAGACATTTTTAAACCAAGGCTAAGTGTTCATCATTGTCTGTTGTGTTGGGATAGATATGATTATTTCTAAGGGCCTGGATGTAGACAATAGACTTTTTAATGTGTTTCAGGTGGAAGTTGTCCCATCTGAGGTATGTGGGTCAGTCAATTTGTTTCTGATAAATGGATGTCTGGATTGAAACATTTTGAATTTTTATGGTGATATCTAGAAAGTTGATTTCTGTATTTGAGTGGTCCATTGTCCAGTTTATGGTTTGATGAATAGGATTTAATTTTTCATGGAATTTTATAAGTTCTTGTTTAAACTCAGTCCAGATTATTAAGATGTCATCGATGTATCGGACATAAAAAAAAGGGTTTGATGGAGCAGGATGACAAAAAGTCATACTCCAGTTTAGACATGAAAGGGTTGGCAAACTGGGGTGTCATTTTGCTGCCCATACCAGTTCGGGTGTGTTGTAGGCCTGCATTGGAGCACGACAGAGTGCAGTTCCAGCCACCTTTCTCTATACATGGAGCAGTGACTGAACCCGTACTGGAGCCCCCATGACTGAAGCCTGAATACTACCAGGAGGAGTAAAGTTCTTTTCCTCCTGACAGCGTGGGTCTAAGTGCAGGCGACAGGCATGTTCGGAACGCTACTAACTATTAAACTGTAAATTAATCCACATGTGCTGGTTAATAGCGTTTTTTTCCCATGACAGGTTTCGTTTAACTCAATTGACAGGTGAAAGATCTTCTTCGTTTATATGCTTTAGGGTCTCTCTACACCCCAGAGCATAATAAACTCCACCTCTACTCATTGGCAGCTTTCTGCCTATGCACAGTGTACACAGAAAGCTGGCAATCAGTGGTGTTGGCGGGGTTATGCCCAGCTCAGCCTTAAGAGAATTGGTAGATCTGCCGCAGATAAAAGAATAATTGTATCAAAACTGTAGCAAGCAGCCCAGTAAGTGACACATTTCTGAAATCAGAGTATATGCCTTTACATCATGCTGCTCACAGATGGAATAGCAAAACTATGTTGACAGATTCCCTTTAATTTAGGCGTTTTCTTGTATGCGCACTCAGTTTTCTTACATTTCGGCTCATCTGAGTCTACTGGTGGCGTCTGCTCTTTACATGGTTTAGGCATAGGGAGAAAGCTGTCAATCAGTAGTGAGTGGGTGGGTTTCAAGAGGACTAGTATAGTGAGCTCTCACATATCATGAGGGGAGTATACTGTGCAGATGAGTCAGAAGTCTACGCTGCTCAACATGAATTTCGACAGATAATAAAGTGATTTTACGCAAAATGTGGCAAGCAAAAAATACATTGCTGCAATCTGGGTCATTGTCATTACTTCATTGAGCCCTTAGATAGGACAACTTAAACCAAGTGTCAGATTTGCTTTAACGGAACATATAAAGTGACATATTTATGAACTTATTTGACCCAATGTATTCCCAGTAACAGATGGATATGGTATCTCATGATTAATATAGGAGGATCTGTTGCTTCGTATTTTCCTAACCCTCTTATTCCACTCCTGACACTTTTACTTGTAATTTCATCATCCATAAAAAAAAAAAAATAGCAAGCAGATTTTCAGCAGTATTTCTTGGAAAACAGAAATCTGCCTCTTCTCAAACAAGTTTGAACATGTTCAGACATGTCGCTTCAAGCTAAACATAGACTTTCCTCATCTCTGCTTTTTTAATAGCAGGTTGACAATATACCAAGTGATTTTCTAAACAGTCTCTTTTTTCCAGCAAGAGTTTAGCTTTCTGGAAACAGATAATGTTCTTAATTTTAAGGGTAAATTCTGCCCATTGTTAAATATAACATTCCGATCTGTTTCATGCAGTAAATCACCTTAAAAAGCGCTTGTCAATTTCTAAACATTTCCATAAGAATAAATAAGAGTTATATACTGTACTAACTGATGTATACAGTTGGGACAAAGAAAGATGCCTCAATTAGGGATCCTGTGACTTTTTCACGTGACACACAAATTGGATGCATATACAGTACACATTTGATTTTTATAGGGGTTGTCGAGGACTTTAACATTGATGGCCTATCCTTTGGATAGGCCATCAATGTCTGATCGGTGCAGATGCGACACCTTGAAACCCTGTCGATCATCTGCTTCCATTGTTGGTCATGGCAGGAACTGCACAGCTCATGGGGATGGAATATTGGTCGCGGATGGGTACACCTGCCCCTTATTGATTTGAACAGATAGCGGATGTGCAGTACCCAGCCGCAGCCACAATACAGTCGATGGAGCGGTGCTATACAGCTCCATTACTGAGCAGTTCCAGCAGCCACTGCAACTGAGAACCCTTGATCAGTGGAAGTGTCGGATGTCACACCCACACCAATTAGACATTGATGACCCAGTATAAGGAAAAGCCAGCAAAGTTAAAGTCATGGACAATCCCTTTAAAAATCACTACAAGCTGGCAAATCTGTATAAAATTTAACATTTTTTTTGCCCCCCAAAAAAACTACAGTTTTGGCATGATTTTGGAAAATTGCAAAAAAATGCAGCATGTGAAATGCTATTACTTCTGTTTGACCACTCTACCTGTAAGGAATCATTCTGTTAACCAGATTTTTAAATTAATATTCCCAGGTCCTTGAAATTTATACATTATGTTTTGTTATTTTTTTTATTGACCACACATATATTTATATGTGTAAATATAAATGAGATTTCCGCTATGGTGTCTCATTTCCAAGTTGAACAAGTCTCATTTTCTAGCTTTTTATCATGAGAAGACCTACCATTCCAATTATCTGATGGCATACATTCTTAATATGACTTTACAAAGGATTTATAGCATAATTATATCACATTAAGGTCCCAAGTTTTGGGGTATGTTCACATGGGTGTGAATTTCTGTCAATAGTTTACTGCATCATTTAGAAGCAAATTAGCATAGATCTGATAGGGCTACTGCTCCCTCTCTACTAAACAAGACTTTATATTATATTTTCCTTTTACTTAGGCCCTTGAAGAAATAATCTGATGTTTCATATGACTCCACCAATGAGTAAATTGTTTTTTGAGTCCCTCTTTTTGACACTGATGCCATTAGGTGACGGGTCCACTGTCTTACACTGTCTAACCTGTCTATTGACCAGGGCTTTTATCTAAACTATGATATAATAAGTGCCATTTATTACATCTCCTATCAGCACAGAAGGAGATTCTTCACTGTAAAAGCGTTCAGACTTGTTAACTTGTTTATAATGTGTTAAAATGGACATGGTTTAATAGAACCAGGAAAGTAATAATATAGCAAGTAAAATATGCTAGATTCCTGGAGATGGCTTAGTGGACCAAAGTTTAAAGGGAACCTGTCATAACCCCTAATGTGCCGATACAGGATTCATCTGCAGTTTAATAGCGTTACAGTACTTTCCAACTGCCTTACTTTTATGTTTAGGTAGCTGAGGAGAAAAAGCAAAAACGGCAATACACCAGAGAGGCTGGAACCTATTGGATTGCAGTAACAAGAACTAACCACACAACTAGAGGTAGCCGTGGAGCGTTCCTATGTTGATCCTAGACGCCTCGCCACAGCCTGAGAGATAACTACACCTAAAGGCAGAAAGATGAAAGCTATCTGCCCCGGAGCAGATGCCCAAAGAAAATAGGAAGCCCCCAAACATGTAATGGCAGTTAGACAAGAAGATAGCACGGACACTGACAGAAAATAGAATGAGCAAACGTTGGGGCCCAATCTGTCTAGACAGAAAAGTACAGGAAAGAATTCTGACTGCAATCCAACAAAAACCCTAAAAAATACCAGCACTTCTGATTGCCAAAAAACCTGAGATCACACGATCTCTACTACCTAAATCAGATCTCTGGTGTAACAAAACAAAGCCGCAGCCACTGAAAAAACAGGAAAAAGCAAATGAACAAATAACAGTGGCTACAGATAAACTGAGAGGAGCACAGGCCCCAGGAGGGGACCCGGCTGACCTCCACAAAAGTGCAGAAAACTATGAAAAAAGCAAGCACAAAAAGAAAAGCAGAAAATATCTTATTTGAAAGAAGCAGGTGCAGGCAAGACTCCAGCAACTTCCAAATGAACCAGGAACACAATTGAGACAAGAACAATTGATCACCGGTGACCATCATGGGAGGGAACCTCCCTTATATCAGTCCAGTCATTGATCCCAGATTGCCATTCCTCGCTGAAAGGTTCAGTACTGTCTGTAACCACCAGAGTGAGCCGCTGCTTAGAAACCATCTCTAGCACATTCACAACACCTTACTGAAATCATGGCTACTGGAAAAAATGTACCTTATTCCTCCTGGCAGCTGCCGACTTTCAGTCAGAGGGGCGTGCCCAGAGAGATTACAGTCGTCAGTCAGTACTCAGTGAACAACGGACATAAGTACAACTTGGCACTTTGATTGACAGCTCACTTTGCAGCGCATTTGTTCAGAGTGGATTGTCAATGAAAGTGTCAAGGCATGCTTATACCTGTCCTTAACAATACTGTTAGCGGTTGATGTAGCCGCACCGTGCACACCTCTATGACTGAAAGCTGGCGGCTCCCAGGAGGAATAAATGTATTTTCTGCTGGTAGCCACACTTTTAGATAGGTGACTGACCAGTATTCTAACACTATTAACCTACAGATTATCCCTATATCTGCAGGTTGATAGTGTTTGGGGACATGACAGGTTCTCTTTAATTTTGAGCTACGAAAATCTCAAAAGCTCGTATGTACAAGATTGAAAATGCATTTCTCTTTCAGAAGTGGAAAATAATTTTGACTCCTTCTTGAACCACTTCAGAAAATAATTGAAATTTTGTAGATTTATTTCCTTTTTTTTTGTTAACTCTCATATCATGAACAGGAAGTGACAAGTTATAAAAGGTAAAATACTTGTAAATCGGGCTGTCTGACATTTACAGGTCCCTGAATTAGACATTACATGTCTATGGTAACTAACAAATAGAACTTAAATAAGAAATTGACTGAGTCATAACTGTAGTTCAGTGGATGGTACTGGTCAATGAATGTATTTATGGGCTAAGTATGTGGGAAAAAAGTTGTCTGTTGGTGTTTACTGTATTGATGTTAATGCAATTCAATGGACTGAAAGTTCACGAAAAAGATTGAAGATAAGTATAGTCAGAGAACAAGACGACTGGAAGTGGAATATCCTCAGTGAGCATTTTAGAAGGAATACCAGAAGAAATGTGTTTTTTTAAGTAATGGAAAGATATTGATGTTGTACTAGATGCTCCTTTCATTTAGAAATCATTACAATGTCAACCCCCTTCTTTAAACTTTAGAGTGGAGGTTGTTTACAGTGACCACTTAAAAAACAAAGAATTTTACATCTTCCAGTCACCAGTTAAGATTTCCTAGTAATAGGGATTCTTTCTAGATAAATTACGTCTGTTTATAACTAGGGAACACAACTCATCATAGTGGAAAGTCATGTCTCGAATTTAAGTGGTCTTTGAAAAAATGAACCTGAAATATTATTTGTCTGGCTACATATTTACATTGGTTACTCATCCTGCTCCTCTTAGTCAGATGACTCAACAGAAAAAAGGTTTTCAAGAGCAGATTACGTATTTTAGTCTGTAATCTTTAAAGCTTGATATAAAGAAGTATAATGTGTATTCCATTATCTATTCAATTGTATTAGTTGCAAGGATTAAGCATAAAAATCAGAAATACTTTAAAATTTTATTTTTCTTCAGATGGGACTCCAGGGTCCAAAATGTAGATGTCAGAAGGATATCTGTGGAGTGATTCCAAGCTGTTAAAAATATGAAGAAGTCAATCCAGAAGTTGATTAACCCCTTCACCCCCAAGGGTGGTTTGCACGTTAATGACCGGGCCAATTTTTACAATTCTGACCACTGTCTCTTTATGAGGTTATAACTCTGGAACGCTTCAACGGATCTTCGCGATTCTGAGAATGTTTTCTCGTGACATATTGTACTTCATGTTAGTGGTAAAATTTCTTCGATATATCTTGCATTTATTTTTGAAAAAAACGCAAATATGGCAAAAATTTTAAAAATTTTGCAATTTTCAAACTTTGAATTTTTTTTCCCTTAAAAAAGAGAGATATGTCACACAAAATAGTTAAGAAATAATATTTCCCACATGTCTACTTTACATCAGCACAATTTTGGAACCAAAATTTTTCTTTGTTAGGAAATTAGAAGGGTTAAAAGTTGACCAGTGATTTCTCATTTTTACAACAAATTTACAAAGCCATTTTTTTAGGGACCACCTCACATTTGAAGTCACTTTGACGGATCTATATGGCAGAAAATACCCAAAAGTGACACCATTCTAAAAACTGCACCCCTCAAGGTACTCAAAACCACATTCAAGAAGTTTATTAACCCTTCAGGTGCTTCACAGGAGCTGAAGCAACGTGGATGGAAAAAATTAATATTTAACTTTTTAGCCACAAAAATGATCTTTTACAAACTTTTTTTTATTTTCACAAGGGTAAAAGGAGAAAATGGACAGAAAAAGTTGTTGTGCAATTTCTCCTTAGTACGCCAATACCCCATATGTGGGGGAAAACCACTGTTTGGGCACACGGCAAAGCTCGTAAGGGAAGGAGCGCCGTTTGACTTTTTCAAACTAAAATTGGCTGGAATTGAGATTGGACGCCATGTCGTGTTTGGAGAGCCCCTGATATGCCTAAACAGTGGAAACCCCCCACAAGTGACACCATTTTGGAAACTAGACCCCCTAAGGAACTTATCTAGATCTGTTGTGAGCACTTTGAACCCCAAAGTGTTTCACAAAAGTTTATAATGCCTGGGTGTGAAAAAAAAAAAAAATTTTCCACAAAAATGATTTTTTAGTCCCAAATTTTTGATTTTTCCCAAGGAAATTGGACCCCAAAACTTGTTGTCCAATTTGTCCTGAGTACGCTGATACCCCATATGTGGGGGGGGGGAAACTGTTTGGGCGCACGGCAGGGCTTGGAAAGAAGCAGTAACGTTTTGGAATGCAAACATTGATGGGGGTCATGTTCCGTTTGTAGTGCCCTAGATGAGCCTAAACAGTGGAAACCCCCCACAAGTGACCCCATTTTGGAAGGTAGACCCCTAAGGAACTTATCTAGATCTTTGGTGAGCACTTTGAACCCCCAAGTGCTTCACACAAGTTTATAATGCCCGGGCATGAAAATAAAAAATCCTATTTTTTTCCCACAAAAATTATCTCTTAGTCACTAATTTTTTATTTTCCCATAGGTAACAGGAGAAATTGGACCACAAAATTTGTTGTCCAATTTGTCCTGAGTACGCTGATACCCCATATGTGGGGGGGAACCACTGTTTGGGCGCATGGCAGAGCTCGGAATGGAAGGAGCACTATTTGACTTTTTCCAACCAAAATTGGCTGGAATTGAGATTGGACGCCATGTTGCATTTGGAGAGCCCCTGATGTGCCTAAACAGTGGAAACCCCCACAAGTGACCCCATTTGGGAAACTAGACCCCCTAAGGAACTTATCTAGATCTTTGGTGAGCAATTTGAACCCCCAAGTGCTTCACACAAGTTTATAACGTAGAGCCGTAAAATTAAAAAATTATATTTTTTCCACAAAATTGATCTTTTCACCCCAATTTTTATTTTCCCAAGGGAAACAAGACTCCAAAAGTTATTGTGCAATTTGTCCTGAGTGCGCTGATACCCCATATGTGGGGGTAAACCACTGTTTGGGTGCATGGCAGAGTTTGGAAGGGAAGGAGCGCCGTTTGACTTTTTCAACGCAGAATTGGCTGGATGCCATGTCGTGTTTGGAGAGCTCCTGATCTGCCTAAACAGTGGAAACCCCCACAAATGACACCATTTTGGAAACTAGACCCTCAAGGAACTTATCTAGATGTGTGGTGAGCACTTTGAACCCCAAAGTGCTTCACAGAAGTTTATAACGTACAGCCGTAAAATAAAAAAATTCTTTTTTTTTTTACAAAAATGATTTTTTAGCCCCCAATATTTTATTTTCACATGGGTAGCAGGAGAAATTGGACCCAAAAGTTGTTGTCCAATTTGTCCTGAGTATGCTGATACCCAATATGTGGGAGTAAACTACTGTATGGGCGCACGTCGGGGCTCGGAAAGGAAGTAGTGACGTTTTGGATTGCAGACTTTGATGGAATGGTCTGGGGGAGTCATGTCGCATTTGGAGAGCCCCTGATGCGCCTAAACAATGGAAACCCCCCACAAGTGACCCCATTTTGGAAAATAGACCCCACAAGGAACTTATCTAGATGTGTGGTGAGCACTTTGAACCCAAAGTGCTTCACAGAAGTTTATAACGTACAGCCGTAAAATAAAAAAATTCTTTTTTTTTTTACAAAAATGATTTTTTAGCCCCAATATTTTATTTTCACAAGGGTAGCAGGAGAAATTGGACCCCAAAAGTTGTTGTCCAATTTGTCCTGAGTATGCTGATACCCAATATGTGGGAGTAAACTACTGTATGGGCGCACGTCGGGGCTCGGAAGGGAAGTAGTGACGTTTTGGATTGCAGACTTTGATGGAATGGTCTGGGGGAGTCATGTCGCATTTGGAGAGCCCCTGATGCGCCTAAACAGTGGAAACCCCCCACAAGTGACCCCATTTTGGAAAATAGACCCCACAAGGAACTTATCTAGATGTGCGGTGAGCACTTTGAACCCCGAAGTGCTTCACAGAAGTTTATAACGTACAGCCGTAAAAATAAAAAATCCTTTTTTTTTTTACAAAAATGATTTTTTCGCCCCCAATATTTTATTTTCACAAGGGTAACAGGAGAAATTGGACCCCAAAAGTTGTTGTCCAATTTGTCTTGAGTACGCTGATACCCAATATGTGGGAGTAAACGACTGTATGGGCGCACGTCGGGGCTCGGAAGGGAAGTAGTGACGTTTTGGATTGCAGACTTTGATTGAATGGTCTGGGGGAGTCATGTCGCATTTGGAGAGCCCCTGATGCGCCTAAACAGTGGAAACCCCCCACAAGTGACCCCATTTTGGAAAATAGACCCCACAAGGAACTTATCTAGATGTGTGGTGAGCACTTTGAACCCCAAAGTGCTTCACAGAAGTTTATAACGTACAGCCGTAAAAATAAAAAATCCTTTTTTTTTTTACAAAAATGATTTTTTTCGCCCCCAATATTTTATTTTCACAAGGGTAACAGGAGAAATTGGACCCCAAAAATTGTTGTCCAAATTGTCCTGAGTACGCTGATACCCAATATGTGGGAGAAAACTACTGTATGGGCACACGTCGGGGCTCGGAAGGGAAGTAGTGACGTTTTGGATTGCAGACTTTGATGGAATGGTCTGGGGGCGTCATGTCGCATTTGGAGAGCCCCTGATGCGCCTAAACAGTGGAAACCCCCCACAAGTGACCCCATTTTGGAAAATAGACCCCACAAGGAACTTATCTAGAAGTGTGGTGAGCGCTATGAAGCCCCAAGTACTTCACAGAAGTTTTATAACATACAGCCGTAAAAACAAAAAAATCATTTTTTTTTTTTACAAAAATGATTTTGTCGCCCCCAGTTTTTTATTTTCCCAAGGGTAACAGGAGAAATAGGCCAAATTGCACAATAACTCTTGGGGTCCAGAGTATGCTGATACCCCATATGTGGGGTAAACTACTGTTTGGGCGCATGGCAGAGCTCAGAAGTGAAGGAGCACCATTTGACTTTTTCAACGCAAAATTGGCTGGAATTGAGATCAGACGCCATGTCACATTTCGAGAGCTCCTGATGTGCCTAAACAGCAGAAACCCCCCAATTCTAACTCCAACCCTAACCCCAAACACCAATAACCCTAGACCCAACCCTAACCACAAACCTAACCCTAACACACCCATAACCCTAATCCCAACCCTAATCCTAACGTTAGCGCCAACCCTAACCCTAATACTAACGTTAGCGCCAACCCTAACCCTAACTTTAGCCGCAACCCTAACCCTAACGGGAAAATGGAAATAAATACATTTTTTTAATTTTATTATTTTTCCCTAACTAAGGGGGTGATAAAGGGGGTTTGATTTACTATTTATAGCGGGTTTTTGTGATTGGCAGCTGTCACGCTAAAAGACGCTTTTTATTGCAAAAAATAGTTTTTTGCATCACCACATTTTGAGAGCTATAATTTTTGCATATTTTGGCCCACAGAGTCATGTGAGGTCTTATTTTTTGCGGGACGAGTTGACGTTTTTATTTGTACCATTTTTGAGCACGTGACATTTTTTGATCGCTTTTTATTTCGATTTTTGGGTGGTTAGAATGAACAAAAATCAGCAATTCATGAATTTCTTTTGGGGGAGGCGTTTATACCGTTCCACGTGTGGTAAAATTGATAAAGCAGTTTTATTCTTCGGGTCAGTACGATTATGGCGATACCTTATTTATATCATTTTTTTAGGTTTTGGCGCTTTTATAGAATGAAAACAATTTTATATAAAAATCATTATTTTTGCATCGCTTTATTCTGCGAGCTATAACTTTTTTATTTTTTCGCTCATGATGCTGTGTGATGGCTCGTTTTTTGCGGGACAAGATGACGTTTTCAGTGGTACCATGATTATTTATATCGGTCTTTTTGATCGCGTGTTATTTCACTTTTTGTTCGGCGGTATGATGATAAAGCATTGATTTTTTGCTTCGTTTTTTTTTTTTTTTTTTTTAAGGGGTTCACTAAAGTGGTTAACTAATGGGACACTTTTATAGGGGGGGTCATTACGGACGTGGCGATACCAAATATGTGTACTTTTATTGTTTTGTTTTTTTTATTTACAGGAAAAAATGAATTTATTGGGGAATATTTTTTTTTTTTTTTATGATTTTTTTTTACACTTTTTATTTTTACTTTTTTTACTTTTTTACTTTGTCCCAGGGTGGGACATCACAGTATTTTATCAGATCGCTGGTGTGACAGTGTGCACAGCACTCTGTCACACCAGCGATCGCTCTGGCATCGCTGCAGGCTTCCCCAGCGCCTGCTCTCAGCAGGCACTGAGGAAGCCGCCTCCCTGCAGGACCCCGGCGCCATCTTGGATCCGGGGACCTGGAGGGAGGACGGACCCTCGGAACAGCGCGACACATCGCGCTGCTCTGAGGGTCTCAGGGGAGCGCGCAGAGAGCCCCCTGCCTGCGCGATCCTCCCCTGTGCCCCGGGTACACCGCGATCATGTTTGATCGCGGTGTGCCAAGGGTTAATGTGCCGGGAGCGGTCCGTGACCGCTCCTAACACACAGTCACGGGTGTCAGCTGTGATAATCAGCTGACACCCGGCGGCGATCAGCTGCGCTCCCCCGGGAGCGCAGCTGATCGCCCATGACGTACTATTCCGTCCATGGGAATTAGGTCCAGGGTCACATGGACGGAATAGTACGTCTGATGGCAGAGAGGGGTTAAAGAATAGTGTTTTTTTTCAACGCGATTCAAAGTACTAACAACTTCTTCATCAGGAAAACAACCACATGTTGAAATGGGGTACAGGATAGGCTCTTATATAGGTTGTCTTTTGAATCTGGGCGCCAAACTACCATATGACGTACATGTCAGAGTTCAATGGGACAACACATGATTCAACAGCATACGAGAAATGAACACAAAAAAGGCATCGTATAGATATTTACATGTTGACATATTAACATATTGGATTATCAGCTCTCATTCTACATTGGCTGCCCATTCATTATAGGATCCAATTCAAAGTACTGGTTCTCACCCACAAAGCTCTCCACAGTGCAGCATCCCCCTACATCTCCTCCCTCATTTCTATCTATCGACCTAACCGCCTGCTGCGCTCTGCAAACGACTTTCGACTAAAATCTGCACTAATCCATACCTCCCACTCCCGACTCCAAGACTTCTCCTGTGCTGCGCCAATCCTCTGGAATGCTCTACCCCAAGAAATTAGGACTATCCACAATTTGCATGGTTTCAGGCGCTCCCTCAAAACACATTTGTTCACTAATCAAAGTCATTCTATGTGTAAGTGTGTGTGAGTGTGTGTGTGTGTGTGTGTAGCCCATTCACTATCTCCATCCATCCCTCACTCCCTCAAGATGGCTGGACCATCATTGGAAATGCACCATTATATATACACACCTGTACTTTGTATCTCCCCCACCTCATTGTAGATTGTAAGGTCTCACGAGCAGGGGCGGCTTATTTTGCTTTAATTATTGTATTGTTAACGTTGTTATTTATGACTTGCGTTTTGAAACTGTTAAACTGTAAAGCGCTGCGGAATATATTGGCGCTATATAAAGATTATTATTATTATTATTAATTCTAAATGGAAAAATAAACATGCAAAATGAATAAAAGAAGAATAAGGAACAAAAAGAACAAATATTTAGTCAAAAAATTTGGGTCTAGAACCCGTGTTATTTAAATAAATTGCTATTATTATTATTATTAGTGTGGTGTGCTATTCGTCAGACAAAGGAATTCATGGCATTATGATTTGTAAGTTAAAAAGGTTAATTTTGTGCTCTTCAATTTGAAGGTCTATATGTCTAATGTGATTTATAAATTTATCGAATGAGATTTACCGTAAATTTGTTTTTTTTATGTATAATAGAATGGTATGAATTTAAAAGATCCTTAGAGGCGGAATCACTAATTGTGCTAGTTGCTAAAACTGATATAAGTTTGAGTCAAAAAGAGAGAGAGGGGGTGTAGGTAAAAAATTAATTCAAAGAATAATTAAGCCTAGTAAAGTAATCTGTGTTGAACTATCTTCTAGATTATGGTCCTGCTCTGGAATTAGGGATATTTTTACCAAGGTTCAATATAGCAGAGCCATCTCCGCAGTTCCAAGCTAATTATGTTTGGAGTGCTAGTCAGAAGGAGCCATTGTTATGTCTTGCCTGAGACATGGATATATAGGAAGAAAGGAATATGTAGCACAGTGCAGGAGTACTTCGGACTGTGAGTGATCCTTACAGTAGTGGCGGGCTCAATGTCTCTAGTAGAGGATGAGCGAATATTTCAATGTTTGGTTGGATTACGATCGCCGAATTTGCAATATTTGCCAGTTAATTCATTGAACATAACCAAACGCCATTCAGGTCATTGGGAGGCAAAAACAAACGCATGCACAACACCTTATAACGTCCCCAAATGCTGCCAAACCACATAAAATGAGGTGCAGACACCAGGAAAGTGGTCTCAATTCACCCACAGTACTATTTGTAGCATGACACTGCAGAAATCAGCGAGGCATGAGGTATTAGGGTCTGGGACAGCATTTACAGCTTTCAGTTGAATGTCAAGGTAAGACGAGGTAGGTGAGGGATTAGTGAAGGCCTCCTTTTCTGTGAGCCCTGATACCACATGTAACAGCTCAACCTGCATTCATGCTCAGCCACACTCAGGTGGCACAAATATCATATAAATTAAATAGACTTCTATTGTCAGAAAAATCTAAGGATAGTGACACAGGTAGTTGAGTCCAAGGAAGTGGAGGCCTGACGGTCTCGGAGGCCTACTGCTACAGGCAACATGCATGAAGGAGACCCAAGCAGGAGTGTTCACATTTACAAAAATTATTGGCAGACATCACCAAAGTGGCATCAATTTCACCACAGTATTGATAGTATAATAAGGACCAACATGTCTTCCTCTATACCCAATCCAACAGATGGACATCAAACCAGGAGTGTTCACATTTCCAAATATTACTGGCAGACACCAGAAAAGTGGCATCAATTTCACTACAATAGAAATAGTATAATATCGACCGACAGTTCTTCCACTACACCCAATACAGCAGATGGACACCCAACCAGGAGTGTTCACATTTAAACAAATGAGGGCCTTACACCACAGAAGTGGCATCAATATCACGAGAGTAGAAATAGTATAATAGGGACCGACAGGTTTTCCTCTACATCCAATCAGCAGATGGACACCCAACTAGAGATGAGTGAATATTCAATGTTCGGTTAAGATTACGATTGCCAAATTTGCAATATTCGCCAATTAATTCATCAAATATTCGCCGAACATAACCAAATGCCATTTTTTTCAGGCAAAAACAATCGCATGCACTACACCTTATAACGACCCCAAATGCTGCCAAACTACATCAAATGAGGGGCAGACATCAGGAAAGTGGCCTCAATTCACCCACAGTACTAATTGTAGCATGACACTGCAGAAATCAGCGAGGCATGAGGTATTAGGGTCTGGGACAGCATTTACAGCTTTCAATTGAAAGTCACAGTGAGACGAGGTAGGTGAGGGATTAGTGTAGGCCTCCTTTTCTGTGAGCCCTGATACCACATGTAACAGCTTAACCTGCATTCATGCTCAGCCACACTCAAGTGGCACAAATAGCATATAAATTTAATAGACTTCTATTGTCGAAAAATCTAAGGATAGTAACACGTGTAGTTGAGTCCAAGGAAGTGGAGGCCTGATGGTCTTAGAGGCCTACTGCTGCAGGCAATATGCATGAAGGAGACCCAACCAGGAGTCTACACATTTACAAAAATTAGTGGCAGACACCAACAAAGTGACATCAACTGCAATAAAGTAGAATTAGTATGGCGGAGACCAACACCTCTTCCACTACAGCCAACCCAGCAAATGGAGACTGTAATGGGCAAGGTGGTGGAATCACTGTTCCATATCCCTCTGGAAGCATGGAAGGGGTGTAACTAGGTGGCTTACCAAATCCCTACTTGGACAAGTGGCAGCAGGCAAAAACTGTGACCCAGGGAGGTACAAAGAGGTGGCACCATGTGCTACTCCATGACTGACCTACAGAAGGTGTCAGCTGACCCCCTAGAGCGAGTAAGCTACTACAACCCAAAGGAGGGATGAAAAATGCAGGCAGGCACTGTAGGGACTCTGGAACCACAAGTGAAGATGGGACCAGCTGAGGAACAGAAAAGCACTGGCAGGTGCGGGCTGGACTAGGTGTTAGACAGATGGGCACTGGCAGGTCCAATCTGGACCGTCTGATGGACAGAAGAGCACAGGCAGGTATGATTAGATGGGCACAGACATATAAGAGCAGACAGGTTCAGGATAGGCAAGCAGACCTGGGGAACCTGACAACTAGCAAGTATGCAAGGCAAACTAACAATGTAGCTCAGGAACCTCCATATTGGAGGAGAAGCCTTAAATAGAAGGTGTTGCCCAGCTATAGTTTGGGAATACCTTAGGTTGATGTGAGCGGTCTCTTTAAGAGGGAGGGAGTGAGCACGTGTGCCCTCTAAGCATAGTTCCTGGTCCTACAACTGAACCTTGGTGGACACTGATACATAGGGGGCGAGATGAGGAGGTGGTATGTGAGTGGGAGACACAATTTCCTGTCTGTTAGGTATGAGGCGATCCAACAAAGGGCCAAGTCTGTAATGTCAACAGATCAGAACATCTGTAGTAAGAATGAATGGTCCATTGTGTCAAAGACAGATGCCAGGTCCAGGAGAAGGAGAAGGACAAACTCGTGTCACTTTCATTTGGCGGTTAGTAGGTCGTTGGTCCCCTACTGTATGGCGTTGGTAACAGAAGACTTTTTTTTGGGCCTGTCGATGAGGCCTGTATAGTATTGACTAGATGCTACAAACAATTTCAAAGTGACATTTCCCCAACTGTATTACCTTATTAACAGAAGAATTTTTGGGGGGCCTGTCGAAAAGGCTTACATAACATTGACTAGATGCTCCAAACAATTTCAGAGTGAGATATCCCCTACTGTATGACGTTAGTAACAGAAGAATATTTTTGGGCCTGTCGATGAGGTCTGTATAACATTGACAAGATGCTCCATACAATTTCAAAGTGAGATGTCTCCTACTGTATGACGTTTGTAACAGAAGAATTCTTTTGGGCCTGTTGATAAGGCCTGTATAACATTGAGCAGATGCTCCAAACAATTTCAAAGTGAGATGTCCCCTACTGTATGACATTAGAAACAGAAGAATTTTTGGGGGGGCCTGTCGATAAGGCCTGTATAACATTGACTAGATGCTCCAGACAATTTCAAAGTGACATGTCCCCTACTGTATGACGTTAGTAACAAAATAATTTTTGGGGGCCTGTAGATAAGGCCTGAATAACATTGACTAGATGCTACAAACAATTTCAAAGTAACATGTCCCTTACTGTATTACATTACTAACAGAAGAATTTTTGGGGGGCCTGTCGATAAGGCTTGTATAACATTGACTATGTAACGCTAGTGCCCAGACTGGATGGCGCAAGCAAGGATTGTGGCCCCACTGTGCCACAAACCAGACTACCCAGGAGGGGTGTGACTAAGCAGCTGCCTTGGTGTTCACTGGAGCCTCTAGTGGTGAGGTCAGACTTGTGTGGCAGGTAGCTGCCAGGTACCATTCCAGGGCGGTGTCAGGCAGTAGCAGCTGATCCCACTGGGGGACAGAACACTAATCACAGGTGCTGGCAAGTACAGATGGGCAAGACTGGCACTCTGGCAGGCAGGTGGTCACGTCTGGCACTCTGGCAGGCAGGATCAGACTGGGGAAACAGGAACTGATTCGGGAAGAACAGAAAAATGGGCAGGTACAAGTGGAATATGGGAACAGGTTGGAACCTGTTCAGACTAGAGGGATAAAGAGCCACAGGGTGCGGAGCCAGAGCAGAGCGGAGCCGCAGTGTGTGGAACGGGAGCAGAGCAGAACCAAAAGGTGTAGAGCAGGAGAGCAGAGCAGAGCCGCAGGGTGCAGAGCAGGAGAGCAGATATGCAGTGTGTGGAGTTGGAGAGCAGAGCCGCAGAGTGCAGTGGGAGAGCAGAGCAGAGCCGCAGGGTGCAAAGAGGGAGAGCAGAGCAGAGCCGCAGGGTGCGGAACGGGAGAGCAGATCAGAGCCGAAGAATGCGGAGTGGGAGAGCAGAGTAAGGATAGACACAGCAGAGAAAGGAAGGTCACAGACAAGAATACAAACAGGTTTGGGAATAGGACTTAGTTCAGACAAGGACAGAGACGGGAACAAGTTCAGGACATAGGATTCAGGCCTGGGTATGCAGCCCCCAGGGTGAAGAAACGAGACACAAAGAATACAGGTACGGGCCTGGGTATGCAGCACCTAGGGTGGCAGAGACAAGAGCGAAAACAGGACAGGACCTGGCAAACCAGCAGCAGAAAGCAAACTGAGAGTGTTTGTTGCTCAGGCATATCCCTATGGTTGGAGATGCCTTAAGTACCCGATACCTCTTGGCAATAGGCTGAGGAAATATTAGGGGTGTGCACACCTTCTCTATAAGACTCAGAAAGTGCAGGCGCCGTCACCCTAAGCAAATAGCCAGGAAGTATGCACCCAGCAAGCCAAGGACATGAGGTTCATAGCATGGAGCAGGCAGAGGACAGAAGTCACAGCATGGCCTGTAGTCTTGAGTAACATGGTGTGTCAGCGTGATGGGAGATGGGAAGAAATGCAGTGATGCCGGCATGGACATTACAGGCTAAATGCTAAAAACAATTTCAATGTGAGATGTCCCCTACTGTTTGACGTTAGTAACAGAAGAATTTTTTTGTGCCTGTCGATGAGGCCTGTATAACATTGACTAGATGCTTAAAACAATTTCAAACTGAAGTCTACCCTTCTGTATTCAGTTAGTAACATAAAATATTTTTTTTTTGTGTGGATGAGGCCTATATAATCTAAAAGATTGTCCGTGGCGTTAAAACTCCCTCTTTCCTACAGTTGCTGCAGGTAAGGTGCAGATTTGCTGGAGAAATATGGCCGACGTGTCGTTACATTGACTGATCAGGAAAAGGGTCATGACGACGGCGGGAATGGGAATGTGCAACAGGATCATTAACAGGGCGGTTATGGGAAGTACGAGATCCAGGATCCAGCCTATAACGATTACTCTTTTACCAAACACCAATTACCAGAGAGCATTTGATGCTAGTCAGAAGATAGATGTAACAGAGGCGCTTCTCAAGCTGGGTATAAAAGATGCCCGTGAGAGAAATTGGATGCCAAAGATGCACATAATCTAGAAGATAGTCTCAAAACAATTTCAAACTCAGATCTCGGCTGCTGTATCATGCTTGTAAAAAAATAAAATGAAATAATTTTAATGTGCATAAGCTCTACACACAGAACAATTTCAACGCCACAAAATGAAAATGTTGGATATAGCAGGCTGTATCACGTTTATCAACAGAAAAAAATAAATGTTTTAATGCGCTTGAGGTCTGCAGACAGCTTTATATCACCGCCACAAAGTTACAACGTGGGATACGGCGGGCTGAATCACATTCAGCAACAGAAAAAAATTATAATTTTTTTTAATTATATCCACAAAAAACATCCAGATAAGATAAGTTGATGGCACTTCAAAATCACATGTAACCAAATGCGGACTTACATTAAAAACAGCGGCTGAAGATAACCATACAACAATAAAAATCCTTCAAAACCTTTATTGTAATATTCAATCAAAACATATTTTCAATGTACAAAGAAAGACACAAAAGAAAATTAAACAAAATTTCCTATAAAAGGGGCGAACCTTAGCCTAAATCCCAAAATATAGATGTCTATCACTTTAAATATCCTAGATCTGTATGGTAACAACTGAAATATAGGAGGAGATAACAGTGGATATAGTTCACAGTAAGGCCGGGGTCACACTTGCAAGAAACTCGCACGAGTCTCGCACCTCAGTACTCGGGACTGCTGCCAGCGGTTTGGGCTGGAGCGTTCAGTTGCAGATATACATGTAGCCACACACTCCGGTCCCAAGTGCCAGTGGCAGTGCTGGGTATTGAGGTGAGAGACTCGTGCGAGTTTCTCCAAAGTGTGACCCCGGCCTAAGACTTGGCTCACAACTATCCTGTGTTGTACGCTGACTGCTTACATCTGGGTTTCCATGTAAATCTCTGAAATACATGATTCAGAAGGAACCCCTGGCATAAGATTCCCTATAATGAGGCAGATGGAGGTACTGTGTATGCCATCTGGCCTATGATCTAGTGGTGTGCATCTTTTTAGGTGTGCATAAAAACGCAGTCCACCACAGTTTTGTGCACTTTTGAAAAGATGGAAAACACTGAAGATAGGCCAGATGGAGTCCAGAGTAACTCATTATAGTGAATTAATCCATTGCGGGTTTCATCTGAATCACGTCCTTCAGAGATTTAGATGATAACCACAAAATAAGTTCTCAGCGTACAGCGCCGGATAAATGTGACCCTAAATGTTATGTAAAATATTCCCAATAAAAGCTTCAACTCAATCCACAAAAAAAGTCCCCACTTAGGGCCGCTATCTGTTAATGGAAATATAGGGGGCTTCCATGTTACTGGTAGCACAAAGGTTCTGGAAAAGCAAAAAGGCTCCATTCTCACCAAAAGAAATTAAGTGAATTCAGAGCTCCCAAATCCAAATGCCCCCTCCCTTCGAAGCCCCAGTGTGTATAAATGACTTTTAGCCTCCACATATTAGGTAGGGGTATAATTTGAAAAATGAGGTCACTTGGGGGGAGTTTTCTGCTCTTTAAGCATTTAAGGGCTCTGTGTATGGATCTCGCAAACTACTCTAGGAAAATCTGCGCTCAGTCCCTCCCGAGTCTGTCCGTGTGGCGAAACAGTATGGTACATTCAGCAGAAATTGTGGGACAAACTTTGTTATTTTTACCCATTTCCCCTTGTGAAAATGTAAAACCTTGAGCTAAAATAACATTTTTGTGGTAAAAATTTAATTATTTTTTCGTCACTGCCCATTGTTATAAAATTCTGTGACCCACTTGTGGTGTGAATATGATAACCCCTAGATGTATTCATTGAGAGGTGCAGTTTGTAAAATGGGGTCACTAATTAGGAATTCTGATGTTTTGTCACCTCAGGACCATTCCCAATGTATCATAGCACACTCAAACCATAACAGTAAAATCTGAACAATAATATGGCGCTCCTTCCCTTCTGAAATTTGCACTGTGCCTCAAAATAAGTTTTTGACCACTTATGTGGTATTGAAATTTTCTTGGCCCTACGTTATAAACTTCTGTGAAGCACCTGAGGGTTCAAGGTGATCACCATACATCTAGATAAGTTCCTTGAGGGGTCTAGTTTACGAAATGGGGTCACTTGTGAGGGGATTCCACTGTTTAGGCACATCAGGGGCCCTCCAAACATGACATAAAGTCCGCTCTCGATTCCAGCAAATATTGCACTAAAAAAAACTCAAATGAAGCTCCTTCCCTTCCAAACCCAGCCTTGCGCCCAAACAGTGGTTTTCCTCTACACATGGGGTATCAGTGTACTCAGGACAAATTGTACAACAATTTTTGGGGTCAGATTTCTCCTGTTACTACTGATAAAATAAAAATTGGGGCTAAAAATAATTTGATGGGGAAAAAAATGTGATTTTTTTACTTTCACGGCTCTACGTTATAAACTTCTGTGAAGCGCCTGAGGGTTCCAGGTGCTCATCACACATCTAAATACGTTCCTTGAGGGATCTAGTTTCCAAAACAGTGTCACTTGTAGGGGGTTTCCACTGTTTAGGCACATCAGGGGCTCTCCAAACGCAGCATGGTATACACTCTAGATTCCAGCCAATTTTGATTCCTCATTGTTTCTGTTCCTGTGAAGCACCTGAAGGGTTAATAAACTTCTTTAATGAGGTATTGAGCACATTGATGGGTGCAGTTTTTAGAATAGACTCACTTTGGGCTATTTTCTGCCATATAGATACGCCAAAGTCTCTCCAAATGTGATGTGGTCCCTAAAAAAATGGTTTTGTAAATTTGTTTGAAAAATAAGAAATAGCTGGTCAACTTTTAACTTCCTAGCAAAAAATAAATAATGTTTCAAAAAATGTGCTAATATAAAGCAGACACGTGGGAAATATTACTTTTTAACTATTTTGTGTGACATAACTCTCTGAATTAAGGGCATAAAAATTTAAATTTTGAACATTGTGAAATTTTCACATTTTTTGTCAAATCTCTGATTTTTTCACAATTAAACGCAAATCATATTGGATAAATGGTACCACTACATGACGAATAATATGCCATAAAAACAGTCTCAAAATCAGCAGGATGTGTTGAAGCATTCCAGAGTTATGATGTCATAAATTGCCAGTGGTCAGATTATAAAAATGAGGCACAATCATTAATCTACAAAGTGGCTAGATCCTTAAAAAGTTACTGTATGGATTAGCAATATGGTACCAAAACATTTTTAAACAATTTTTTAAAGGTTAATTACCACCAAAATGTACAAAAGAACACATAATACTACGTGGATGAGAAATATAATACTGATAATTTTTTTATCAATTTTTTTAACAGTTATAGAGCACCAATATATAACCAAGAAGACAATGACGGGTTACTGTATGGATGAGCAATATAATACCAACAATTTTTGAACAATTTTTTGGAGTCTTATATACAAACAAAATGTACCCAAGAACACATATTACTGTTTGAATGAGCAATATAATACTGATAAATTCACACAAAATTTTTTTGAGTATTAGATACCACCGAAATCCACCCAAAAAGATGTAATACTCTATGGATGAGCAATATAATACCGAGAAATTTTTTTAACAATTTTTTGGAGACTTATATACCACCAAAATGTACCCAAGAATATGTAATACTGTATGGATGTGCAATATCGTTCCGAAATTTTTTTAAACAAGAGTTATATCCCACCAAAATGTACCCAGGAAGACGTAATGCTGTGTGCATGAGCTGTTATGTTTCGGTAGCTGAGGAGAAATAGCAAAAATAGCCAAAGTAGCAATACACCAGAGAGGCTGTAAACTATTGGGTTGCAGGACCCTAAACTAACCACAACACTAGAAGTAGCCGTGGAGCGTACCTACGATGATCCTAGACGCCTCGTCACAGCCGGAGAGATAGCTACACCTAAAGGCAGAAAGATGAAAGCTAACTGCCCCGTAGCAGAACCCCAAAGAAATAGGAAGCCCCCAAACATGTAATGGCGGTTAGACAAGAAGAAAATACGAACACAGTCAGAAAATTGAATGAGCAAACACTGGGGCCCAATTCTGTCTAGATAGAAAAGTATAGGAAAGAATTCTGACTGCAACCCAAAAAACCCTGACAAAAATACCAGCACTTCTGATTAACAAAAAACCTGAGATCACACGATCTCTACCACCTAAATCAGATCTCTGGTGTAACACACAGCAATTCAGCAAATAAAAAGTGACACGGGAACAGAGCAAAAGTGCAAACACAAACTGAGCACAATTGCAGCATCAGGCCCCAAAAGAGGACCAGGCTGAAGTCCACTGCAAGGCAGCAAACCAGCAAGGAAAATCCAACCAGTGGGAAAAAAAACAGCAAAACACTTATCTGAATGAAAGCAGGAATGCAAGCTGAGCTCCAAGCAAGACCTGGAAGAACAATTGATTACTGGCAAGGCTGATGGGAGTTCAGGTCACTTATATCAGACCATTCAGACTCAGCTGAAAGCCATTCAGCAATTGGTTCATTACCCTCAGCAACCACCGGAGGGAGCCCCAGCTCCGAAGTCATCTCCAGCGTGTTCACAACAGTACCCCCCCTTGAGAAGGGGTCACCGAACCCTCACCTGCGCAACCAGGCTGATCAGGATGAGCTCGATGATAGGCACGGATTAGTCTCCTAGCATGGATGTCTGAAGCAAACACCCAAGAATTGTCCTCCTGACCATAACCTCTCCACTTAACCAAATACTGGAGTTTCCGTCTAGCAAAATAAGAATCCAATACTTTCTCAACCACATACTCCAAATTGCCCTCAACCAAAACAGGGTCAGGAGGCGCAGCCATAGGAACAACTGGCTCAACAAACCTCTTCAATAAGGACTTGTGGAACACGTTATGGATCTTAAATGTCCCTGGAAGAAGCAAATGGAAGGAAACCGGATTAAGAATTTCCATGATCTTATAAGGTCCAATGAACCTTGGCTTAAATTTTGGAGATGCAACCTTCATAGGGATATTTCTTGAGGACAACCAAACCAAGTCCACCACTTTAAACAAGGACCATCAGTCCTATGCCGGTTGGCAAACCGCTGTGACTTCTCTTGAGAGAGAGACAATCTCTCCACTACCTGGTCCCAAATCTGCTGCATTCGCTCCACAATAGAGTCAACCCCCGGACAGACAGAAGCCTCTGCCTGTCCTGAAGAAAATCGAGGGTGAAACCAGAATTGCAAAAAAATGGAGACATCAAGGTGGCAGAGCTAGCCCTATTATTAAGAGCAAACTCAGCAAAAAAGAGACCCAGTCATCTTGATCAACAGACACAAAACATCTCAAATAAGTCTCCAAGGTCTGGTTTGTCTCTCGGTTTGTCCATTGGTCTGAGGGTGAAATGCAGAGGAGAAAGATAACTGAACACCAAGTTTAGAACAAAATGTCCTCCAAAATCTGGAAACAAACTGGTCTCCTCTGTCAGACACAATGTTCTCTGGAATGCCATGTAACCGAACCACATGCTGAAAGAACAAAGGCACCAATTCGGAGGAGGAAGGCAACTTAGGTAATGGCACAAGATGTATCATCTTGGAAAATCTATCACAGATTACCCAGATAACGGTCATTCTCTGAGAGACAGGGAGGTTGGAAATAAAATCCATAGAAATATGGGTCCATGGCCTCTTGGGTACACGGTAATGGCATTAACAAACCACTACAGTGAGAGCAAGGCTTGGAACGAGAGCAAGTCCAACAGGACTGCACAAAGTCCCTGACGTCACGAGACAAAGTAGGCCACCAAAAGGACCGACTCACCAAGTCTCTGGTACCAAAAATCCCGGGATGACCAGCCAACGCAGAACAATGAATCTCAGACATCACACTCTTCTTCCACTGGTCTGGGACAAACAATTTCCCAACAGGGCAGCGTTCAGGTTTATCCTTCTGACACCCCTCCAGAGCCAGTCTCAAATTGGGCGAGATGGCGGAAAGAACTACACCCTCTTTCAAAATAACAGCAGGATCAGTTAACTCAGGAGAATCCGCAAAGAAACTCCTCGAGAGGGCATTCGCCTTAACATTCTTAGTGCCCGGAAGAAAAGAAACCACAAAATTAAAACGTGTGAAAAACAAGGCCCACCTGGCCTGTCTAGGATTAAGTCGCTTGGCTGATTCGAGATAAACCAGGTTCTTATGGTCCGTGAGGACCACCACCTGATGTTTGGCTCCTTCCAGCCAATGTCTCCACTCTTCAAAGGCCCACTTCATGGCCAATAACTCCCGATTACCCACGTCATAGTTATGTTCAGTTGGAGAAAATTTTCGAGAGAAGAAGGCACAAGGGTTACTCTTAGAGGTCTCTGGATCTCTTTGAGACAAAACGGCACCTGCCCCAATCTCAGAAGCATCAACCTCCATCTGAAACGGCAGAGAAACATCAGGCTGCCATAGAACAGGAGCAGAAATGAATCTCTGCTTAAGTTCCTGAAACGCAGAAACTGTCTCAGGAGGCCAATTAACCACATCGGAACCCTTTTTGGTCAAATCAGTCAATGGTTTAACAATACCGGAGAAATTACCAATAAATTTACGATAAAAATTGGCAAAACCCAAAAATCTCTGAAGAGCCTTCAATGAAGTAGGTTGAACCCAATCACAGATGGCCTGAACCTTGACCGGGTCCATTTCAATAACAGATGGAGACAAAATGAATCCCTGTACGCCAAAAAGACACTTTGATCCCTTCACATACAGTGCATTCTCTCTCAAAATCTGGAAGACAGTCCGAACATGTTTCACATGAGAGTCCCAGTCGTTGGAAAAAAAATCAAGATATCATCCAAATACACGATCAGAAATTTATCCACAAAATCCCTGAAAATATCATTCATGAAGGATTGGAAGACGGAAGGGGCATTAGTAAACCCAAAAGGCATCACTAGGTACTCAAAATGCCCCTCTGGGGTATTAAACGCCGTCTTCCATTCATCCCCGTGCATAATGCGAATAAGGTTATAAGCCCCCCTGAGGTCAAGCTTGGTAAAACAACTAGCACTTTCACTCTGAAAAATAGGTCAGAAATCAAGGGTAACGGATATTGATAATTAACAGTGATTTTATTCAGGAGGCGATAGTCAATACACGGCCTCAATGAACCATCCTTTTTGGCCACAAAGAAAAAACCGGCGCCCAAGGGTGAAGAGGATTGTCTGATATTACCCTTCTCCAAAGACTCCTTGATATAAGATCGCATAGCATCGTGCAGGTACAGATAAATTAAAAAGGTGACCTTTAGGAAATTTACCACCAGGCACTAACTCAATAGCGCAATCATAGCTCCTGTGAGGAGGTAAGGATGCAGACTTACTCTAACTAAACACATCCGAAAAATCAGTAAAAAAATTAGGGACATCCTGAGACTGGGGAGAGGCAGAAAGAACAGGAGTGTCAATATTAACACATTGGCAGCCCCAACTGGTCACATACACAGATTTCCAATCCAAACAGGATTATGAGTCTGTAACCAAGGGAAACCCAGTACAATAATGTCATGCAGATTATGCAACACCAGAAATTTGCAACTCTCCTGATGATCTGGTTCAACCCTCATTATCACCTGAGTAGAAAACTGGGGTTTATTCTCCGCCAAAGGGTAGAATCAATGCCCAGTAAAGGAATAGACTTCCGCAGGGGTATCATGGGAAACCCACAACGTTTGGCAAAGTCAAAATCCATCAGGTTAATAGCTGCTCCTGAATCAACAAAAGCCTGAGCCGAAAATGTGGACAGGGAGCAAATCAGGGTAACAGTCAACAGAAATTTAGTCCGAACACTACCCAAGACAACTGAGCACGCAAAACGTCTTCCCCGCTTAGGGCAGACGGAAATAGCATGAGAAGAGTCACCATAGTAGAAACATAACCATTGCGCTTTCGAAACTCATGACGCTGAGCCCCAGAAGTCACTCCATCACACTACATGGGCTCAGGAGCTGGCTCACAAGGCAACACTATCTCACGCATACCTCTGCGCTCACGCAAACGTCTGTCAATTTGAATAGCCAAAGACATAGAATCATTGAGACCAGAGGGAACAGGGAATCCCACCATAACGTCCTTTACATTTTCTGACAGACCCTTCCGAAAAAGGGCTGCCAAAGCATCATCATTCCATTTGGTCAGGACTGCCCACTTTCGGAATTTCTGACAGTACAGCTCAGCGTCTTCACGACCCTGATTTAATGCCAACACGGTCTTTTCAGCTTGATCAGTGACATAAGGTTCATCGTACAATAACCCCAGAGCCTGAAAAAATACATCATCATTCAAAACAGGATCCCCAGGTGTCAGGGAAAAAGCCCAATCCTGAGGGTCGCTGCAGAAGAGAGATGACAATTTGAACCTGTTGTGCTGCGTTCCCTGAGGACTTAGGCTTTAAGGCAAAAAACAACTTACAGTTATTTTTGAAATTCAGAAATTTAGACCAATCCCCCAAAAATAGAAGCACTTCACTTTTATATTAAACAATGCAAGTTTCGTTTAGCACTGCAGGGGTTAATTTGCTCAGTTGAGAGCTCCTGGATGCTTTTCTTAGTCCTTGGCTAGCACTCATTGTCAGAGATAGCTTTTTCTGCATGACTGGAGGATGTTGGTGGTTATTCTTGGAGAAGGCATTTGATAGATTTATCTGTGATTGTTGCTAGGTTTTGAGTGTG
Source organism: Oophaga sylvatica (assembly GCA_033576555.1). Lineage (NCBI taxonomy): Eukaryota > Metazoa > Chordata > Amphibia > Anura > Dendrobatidae > Oophaga > Oophaga sylvatica. The sequence goes on from JARQOD010000008.1 coordinate 158,953,304, forward strand.
TGATAATTCCCTTTCTTCTCCTACTTTGGTTTAGCCCCATTCTCCATACTCCAGTGTTTATCTCTGTTGTTTATGTGTGTATATTTGTATGATTGGTATTTTCCTTCATCCCTGTTCATATTATCTTGTTAGTCTGGTTGGTATGTTACAATACACTTTTACTCCCCTCTTCCCTGTGTGGGGGAAGGGTGCAGACTGAGAGCAGATTCAGGAGCTAAGGGAAGGTACGTGGCCCTGGCATCTTCACCATCAGAAGTAATCCGGGGAGCAGGGAGAGCTAATGCATTCCTAGCGTTAGGGACAGGGAAGGAGCCCCTGGTCCTGGTGACACCCCACAACAGTCGTGACAGCTGGTCTGTATCCCACTATTCTCTGGTTTCTTTAATCGGCTGTTATTTCAACAATTGGTTCAGAATAACCAGGGAAAACGGTTTAAGAGTATCCCCAAACTATACGTAGAGAAAACTTAAAAGTCAGCTCACCTCAGGAATTCCACTGCACAGAGACTGCGGTGCATAAGAAATATCAAATGAAGACAAACTACATCTGTCCTGTTTAATTTTACAAGTTAATGGCAAAGAGCACAGATTGATAAGTATTAAACACCAAGGGCCCAATTCATAAAAGATTTCACTCCAAAAAAGTGGCGCAAAAGCTTTGAAAAGTTGCAAAACTTTGGTGCAACTCAGAGTTTTCACATCTATTTCTCCCAGCTAAAACGGGATGAGGTTGGGTAAGACAGGAGTGTGATGGGTGTGTGATGCCAAAGCTCATCTAATTCATAATGAGCTGTTGCTTTCCCTAAACTAAAAATCTCAATCCAGTCCCTGATAAAAGAAAGTTTTTTTGCGGGATATTGATGAATCAGGCTCTAAATCTTCACAATGAGGAAACTTCTCTGATAGTATCAGAGGCAACTAGGAGTGGTATTTTGGGATTATCTGCAATGTGATATGAATGATTTAGTATTGAGTAAAGTTAGGCTTTAATTGGTGTTTAATACTCTGCAATATATTTTACCTAATTTTCGTTCCCATTTTCCTCTTGGTTATTCTTGCTTATCTTTGTTATGTCTCACTTGGTGAGATAGATCCTTGAAGCCCTTGCATTCCGATGAGCAGCTGTTATAAAAACGGACTGGTGTTAGTGCAGCAGGATGACGCAGATGGAATTCCGACAACGATAGTGGCTGTAAAGAAACAACAGAAGAACTGGAACCAGGTTAAATGATGAAGCAGAATAGAAGCAAAAACAGGAGTCATAGCAGAATTGTAATCATGTAAGGTACGGAAGACTCAATCATGTACCTGAGCAATTTCAGGATAGACTGAGTGGTAGAATGGATGCAAGGATACCTACTACCTGAATTCTCAGGTGGCATCTTGCCAACTGGACTGAAGGAAATGACCTGAGTGTCATCAAAGGAGCATGCCAATCTGCCAAGTCAACTTGACCTGATGAGAAAGCCAGCAGCTGCTAAAAGTGTTCTAAGCACTTGGGACTGGTCGAAGAAAGGTAACAGTCTCCACTTTCCCACACTTAGGGCTCCAACGGGGAATAAAAGTGGATGTTTTGCAACTGCTAATGCAAAATTGGGGCGTTAATGTTCTTTTTAGAAACCCAACTTCTTTCCTAAGGAACATATATTTTTTAGAGCAAAGCAACATTGTGTTGATTATATAAGCCATCTTAAGATTTTGAGCAGACAAAAGACATTATTTGATTACAGTAGAAAATTGGTTGAGAATCAGAGGATAAGCAGAGAGATAGACACTATTACATTTTTTTTGATTTAGAAGGCAGTTTTACATTTTCTTTGTTACCATAAACAACGGGATGACTGGGTGCATGCCTCTTACAAGTTGTTTTAAGTGGAATGTTCTTAATTGAGAGTCAAGACTTGTAGTCAAGAAAGATGTTGGGTGGGGACACCTAGATTAATCTGCACTTTGTTTTAGCTTTCTAGCAGACAAATTACACTGAAAATCAGTTCAGAGCTTGGACATTGGAGGAAATAGGCTGAGAAATTAATTTTCAAAGGCATAAGAGGTTCCCAATCAAAGACAGTGAGGAAAATACATTTTCCTGTGTCCTATAACACAGAGTTATCATGAGCAAATTTATCCCAAAGGTGCAGACCAAGCCAATTATCCATATGAGAATTAGAAAATATTGCGCCATAACTTGACTAATTCTCTTTATTTGACCATTACTTTGAGGATCATAGGCAGAAGCAAAATAAAAAGAAATCTTCAGAATCTGTCATAGAGCCCTACAGAATTTTGAAACAAATTGAACTTCATGGTTAGCGATATTATAGGGAGGAAGGACAACAATGGAAATTGAAAATCTCTGTAGAAAACTTGAGCTAGGTGAGGAGCAGAAGGCAAATCTTATAATGGTTACAAAACATGCCATCTTGGAAAAATAATTTGCCATATAACAAATAAAAAAAAATCCATGAGAAAATAGGAAAGTCAATATCAAGGTTCATGGATGTACTGTATCAGAGTTCTTGTTAAATGGGTAGTCATTGTACAAAGCAGGGTTGGATTTAATGAAATGACTTGAATAGTGCATATAGGGAACATCTTGTCTCATCTTGGCCAGCAATAAAAATTAGAAAGAATGAGAAAGATGTTCTGCAGTTTGTTTGACTCCTGGATGACCAATAAAGAGTGAAAAATGTGCCCAAGACAATAATATCAAATAAAGATTTCGAGAGACAGAAGATTGGCCCTTGGGAGGAACTAGGAGACACAGAACTAGTTGGCCGAATATGTTCAGAGTGGATGAGATGAGAAGCTGTCTCCTCTGACATGCCAAACAGATCAAAGGATCTGGAGAGAGCATGCCTTACGATTTGTCCTGACAGATAGTGGGCGTTTATGAAGTCAAAAAGAGAGACAAAGTCTCGGATAAGTCTGAAGTGGATTCAATCTACGATAGGATTGAGCATATTCCAGATTTTATAGTTAGTGAAGATTGTTACAAGATACATAGTTTCTTCTAGAACTTGATGTCACTTTTCCAAGGCTAATATAACTACTAAAAGCTCCCAGTCTCCAATGGAATATATCCACTCAGCAAGAGAAAATGTCTTACTAAAGAAGCCACTGGTTCTTGACCTTATGAAAAGACGGCAATAGAAAGGCCCTCACTCCAATAAAAGAGGTGTCAAATGCAAGAAAAAATTACTTGATGACAACAGGATGATTAAGAAATTAAACAAGTTAGCAGCTTTCATGCCTGGCGCAGGAATGAGTCATTCAGGATCTCTCCATTCTCTTTATCTAACCAATTCAAGGAAAAACACACATAAAACAATTTCTCCTGATTATATGGAATATATTCTCAAATTATTAATTTCCAATAAATTAATTCATAAATCATGTCAAGCAAATGCATTATCAACATATTTCCCATTCTATAAAAAAAACATAAATCTTTCACCAGGTATGAATTCCTATTTTAAATCCATGAGGAGTGGCTGAGAAGTTGCATGTTGGAGGTGAGTGCAATGTTTCAGGAACGTTACCTCTTTCTCAAGCATGTGCTGCTTGTCTTATTCTACGATTAAATAGGAGAAAGCATGTGACTACAAAACCTAATATACAAAAGAAAAAAAATCCCAAAAATGCAATATTCAAAAAATATATATGACATGAATCAACTGTAAACTAAATAAATCATCATGGCGACCTTCCCAGATCTATTTCACTGTTTCAATAGCAACAATTCAAATGTAAAATTTACCTACAATGCTCATCGGGCCACCATTTCGTTTTTGGATTTATTATGTACCAGTAATTGTCTTAGGCATCATTCACTCATTCAGTATTTGGTCAGTATGTTACATCAGTATTTGTAAGGCAAAATCAGGAGAGGAACAATCAGAGGAAAATACTGACCAGATCTTGAACATGTGAACATGGCCTCAATGGCAGAATTGAAATGATCCCATAACACAAAGAAACCGCAGGTAATTCCATTCTTTATGTCAACTATTACTATCCTCCCTACACAGTTAAAACTATTCCCATTGAGAAATTAATGTGCACAAAAAGAAATTGTTCTACAGATAGTGACTTTTGTATAGAAAGTAACCAAGTATGCAGCTGACTCTCATTGAAAATATTCTTTTTGGATGTTGCATGTGGCCAATGGCAGAAATTGAACAACTGTGTTATCACCCAACCAAAAACAATGTAATAGGTGACTTAGTCCCACTTCATCTATCACGTTTTTAACAGCACACAGCTATGAATTTTCACACATTTTTCAAATCTTTAAAAAATATCTACTAGTTCTTTTCAATGATCCAGACTTTAAATCTGTAATAACAGGGGAATTCAATTTATAGCATGAAAGGCACCTAAAATTGTCCGACTAGTATCGCCTAGCCTATTTACAGAGTCTGAAAAATGCTTTCCAACTCGGCTTTGTTGTATAAGTTGTTATAAATGTGGCCACTTACGATGTAAGTCCTGCCGTCATGTCATTTTCTCAATCTTTTGAATTTTCTGTCACCAAAAAATAAATATAGCAATACATAACTGCGATACAAAATATGTAGTTTATATAGCCTCATACACCAATTGCCAGATTCAAAAAGTGTTATGCAGTGTTGGACTGGGGTGCCAAGGGCCCACCAGTAACATTGACTTTGGGGGCCCACTTTTCGCCTGCATGCAAATATTACACTACACCCGTTCACAAATTTACCTATATCTATATATAATAATAAGCTGGGTAGGTTGGTTAATTAATGATGAGATGCTGCTTTTTGTATACAGAGTGAATCTAGTGAATTATGCCAAGTATTACCAATAAAGGGGAGTTGGAGGTCCAGATCTGCACAAGGGCCCACCTTTGGATTGCCCCCTTAACCTATGTGCCAGTCCGTGCCTGGTGCTATGTATCTCCTCCACTTTAAACCGAGAATCATGAGACCCGTCTTTGATATCGGCAAAACAGGGGTTGCCATTTCGGCGTCTGTGATTATGATTAAACCTTCTTTCCTCTTCAAGTAGAGGATGGTCTCCTGTCACTGTTGCAGGCACAGAAGATCATTACAAAGATCTTTGCACTGTCCACTCACATATATGTGCATTGTAATAAGATCGCCCCTAAACCTTTGTTTTTAAAAAAGCTAAATAACCCCAAGTTTAATATCCTATCTTAGCTTTGCAGTCCACCCATTACCTTAATAACCTTGGTCGCTCTTCTCTGCACCTGCTTTTGTTCAGTGATGTCATTCTTATACACTGGAGCCCAAAATTGTGTCTAGTATCCTAAGTTTGGCTGAATTAGTGACTTGCATAGAGGATAAACTATGTTCTTGTCATGCGCATCTATGCCTCTTTTAATACATCCCATTATTTTATTTGCCTTGAAAGCATCTGCCCAACACTCGTCACTAAAGATTACTTTGGCATCCACCAATATGTCTGTCTTTTCAGTGATAATTGTAAAACACTGGATAAAACTAAGTACATAATTTACATTTTATTTCCTCTGACAAATTTCATGACCTTACATTTATCTACATTAAATTTTAATGGCTATTTTTCAGTTCAAGCCTCCATGTTACCTAAATCATTCTGTAATATTAAATTATCACCCTTTGCTGATTACCTTGTATAGTTTTGCATAGTTTAGTATTTTCTGCAAATATTGTCATTCTACTCTGTATGCCTTCTACAAGGTCATTCATAAATATTTTAAAAATGAAGAGGGCCCAAAACTGAACCATGTGGTATTCCACTCTTAACTGTGATGCTCCAAGTGTGTTACATTAATAGCAATCCATTGTTTTCCAATCACTGATCAAGTTGTTAACTCAGTTACACATTGTTAGGGCTGGCGGAACGCACAAAATAAATATAAATAATAAGGTCGTTCGCAGCCCGGGTCCACCGTGCAGGCAGAGCCTGCTGCTAGTAGGATGGCGGTTATGCGAACTCTGTTACTTCACAGAGTCGCAACTATGGACACTGTGGCCCTATACGGCGGTATAAGCGAACTCTGTTATGCCACAGAGTCGCTAAGGTAGAAACGCAGAAATATGGACTGTGTCCTGTAAACTCCACAGGTATGCACAGACAACTGCTGTGCGGACAGCAGTCCGTAGTAACGCAATCAGCAACGCAATCAGACAATCTCCTCACCGGAGAAGCAAGTATTCTAGGGCTTATTTCAACTGAGCCCTAAACACGTGCATACAATCTCCTCACCGGAGGTGCCGGTATTCTAGGGGTTTATTTCAGCCGAGCCCTAACACATGCGTGCAAGATCACACTGGCGCAAAGCACATAATGTGATTGATACTAGCACATGGCGGCACGACTATGCCACCCTTTTATAGTTGCAACTACAGGGCCTGCCAGATAAGGACCAATAGGAAACTGCTCCAGAACACAAGTGGTTTCAGGACCTTCCTGGCGGACCAATAGGAGCTGCTGCATTACCTGAGCATGTGACCCCTGATCTCCAATAAGAGATCTTACTCTGGGTATGCTCAGAAGGGGAAAGCAAGGACTTTGTCCTAAAGATGTCTGCTTGCCGCTAACCAGTACTGGATACAATAGCAGAGCCTGGAGGAGCAGCAGTAATCCTCTGCACAATGTTAGACTGGGTGAGACGCTGGGACTGATGTCTAAGCTGAGCAGAGTCCACTGCAGCCGGAGACGGATGGGGGACTGCAGCAGGGACGGCTCGAGATTCCCCTTGTGCAGAAGCGGGAACTCGACCCCGAACATTAACCCCCCTCCTAGGGCCCCCCTTCTTTGGGCCTCCCTATGTTCAAAGGCAGCGATGAGCTGCTGAGAATGAATATGTTCGGCAGGCTCCCAGGACCTATCCCCAGGCCCATAACCCCTCCAATCTACCAAAAAAAAATTTTTTGCCCCATACCACCTTGCACACTACAATGGCGTTCACCTCGTAATCGTCCGTAGACGAACCTGACGTCCCGGCAGATGACTTAGGCAACCGGGAGATGACCACGGGTTTTAGGAGGGACACATGGAAGGTGTCAGAGCTACCAAGGCGAGGCGGAAGGGCCAAACGGTAAACCACAGGGTTCACCTGCTCGAGAACCTTGAAGGGACCCAAATTGCGGGGTGCCAACTTATTGGATTCCACCCGTAGCCTGATGTTCCGAGCGGAGAGCCACACTAGGTCGCCAGGAGCAAATGTCGGAGCGGGACGCCGATGGGCATCGGCAGAAGACCTCATCCTTTCCATGGAAGCCTGAATGGCATCCTGAGTGCGGTCCCATATGTCCCGTGTCTCCACAGCCCAGTCTGCCACCCTGGAGTCGGCGGAAGCCACGGGCATGGGCACCGGTACCCGCGGATGCTGGCCGTAATTTAAGAGGAATGGGGTTTGTCCGGTGGACTCAGCCACAGCATAGTTTAGCGCGAACTCCACCCACGGGAGCAAGGATGCCCAGTCATCCTGCCTGGCAGAGACAAAATGTCGCAAGTATCTAACCAAGGTCTGGTTGGCCCTCTCTACCAACCCATTCGTCTCGGGATGATATGCAGAGGAGAGGTTTAACTCAATACAGAGTAGATGACACAACTCTCTCCAGAACCGAGACGCAAATTGGGGACCTCGATCGCTGCCAATCTTGTCTAGCATACCGTGTAGATGGAAGATGTGTCTAACAAATAATGCTGCCAAGGCCCGTGCAGAAGGTAACTGGGGTAGCGGCACTAAGTGCACCATTTTGGAGAACTGGTCGGTGATCACCCAAATGATAGTGAAACCCCGAGACTTGGTAAGCCCACCACAAAGTCCATCCCGACCATCTCCCAGGGCCTGTCTGCCACGGCAAAAGAAAAAGTAACCCAGCTGGCAATTGTCAAGGGGACTTGTTCCGGGCGCAGGAGACACATGCCTGAACATACTCCCTGACGTCACGGGCCATATGTGGCCACCAGTATGTCCTTGCCAATAATTTTCTTGTCCTCTTTGCCCCAAAGTGTCCACCCACCCTGGACGAGTGTGCCCAAGAGAGTCGCAAATTAGTGGGCACAAAATCTTGCCCGGAGGCACAGACTCTAGCGAAACCGAGGCTACAGTTCTCAGGCTCTCTTCTGGGACAATAAGCTGAGGCTCCTCATCTTCCTCCTTTGATGACACTAAGGAGCGAGAGAGAGCGTCGGCCCGAACATTCTTCTCACCGGAGAGAAAATGGAGGGTGAAGTGAAACCGAGAGACGAATAGGGACCATCTGGCCTGGCGAGAATTTAGCCGCTGAGCCATTTGCAAATATACCAAGTTCTTGTGGTCGGTGAAGACTTGAAAGGGAAAACGAGCCCCCTCCAGAATATGTCTCCACTCAGAGAAGGCCAACTTCAAAGCCAGTAACTCCCTGTCTCCGATGTAATAATTCTTCTCTGCTGGTGTAAAGGTCTTAGAAAAGAAGAAGCAGGGATGCTTCCGACCTTGAGCATCCTTTTGATAAAGGACTGCTCCAGCACCAACAGGAGAGGCGTCCAACTCTAAAATAAACGGCTTATCAACATCAGGGCGATGTAATATGGGAGCACTGGCAAAATGCGACTTGATGGAAGAGAATGCCTTGGAGACCTCCTCAGACCACAACTTGGGATTTGCTCCCTTCTTGGTGAGGGCTACCAAGGGAGCTACCAAAGTCGAGAAATGGGGAATGAACTGGCGATAATAATTAATGAACCCCATAAAGCGCTGCACCACTTTAAGAGAATGGGGTTCTTGCCAGTTCATTACAGCCTGTAGCCAATCCCTGAGCGGAGATGATATAGCCCAGGAAAGGTAAGGACTCCTGCTCAAACACACATTTCTCCAGCTTGGCATAGAGGGAGTTTGCCCATAAGAGGTCGAAGACTTTGTTGACATTCCTCCAGTGAGAGTCTATATCTGGTGAAAAAATGAGAATATCATCCAGATAGACTACTACAGAGGTGGAAAGCATATCGTGGAAGATGTCATTAACAAAGTCTTGGAAAACAGCAGGAGCATTACAGAGCCCGAAGGGCATCACCAGGTATTCATAATGCCCATCCCTGGTATTAAAAGCTGTCTTCCACTTGTCCCCCTCACAGATGCAAATTAGGTTATAGGCACCACTTAGATCTACAGTAGCTTGGTAAATACCCTTGCTCCTCGGAGCCTATCAAAGAGCTCAGAGATTAGGGGCAACGGGGACTTATTCTTGACGGTGATGGCGTTAAGACCCCTGTAGTCAATACATGGACGTAATTCTCCGTTCTTCTTTTGCACGAAGAAGAACCCCGCCCCTGCTGGTGACACCGACTTCCTTATGAACCCTCTTGCCAGATTCTCCTGAATATACTGGGACATGGCCTCCGTCTCAGGAAGCGAGAGGGGATAGACTCTTCCCCGAGGAGGTTCTGCTCCAGGCAAGAGATCAATAGGACAGTCGTAGGGGCGATGAGGCGGAAGAGTCTCCGCCGCCTTCTTGGAGAAAACATCTGCGTATGACCAATAACACTGGGGAGAGAAGTGAGATCTACGGGTATCTCTGTGGTGGTGACCTGAACGCACTCCCTGACACACCTGCCTCTACATGAATCACCCCAACCCAGTATCCTCCCAGAGGACCATTCAATATGGGGAGAATGGTGACAAAGCACTTCCAGCAACACCTCGTCTATTCCCTCGGGCAGGACAAGAAAGGAAATACTCTCCTGATGGGAAGGGACATAGACAACGTGAGAGGGAAAGTCTGGTGGTGATTTGTGAGGGCAGAGTCAATCCTTCACTACACGCACAGTCACAGGTTTGGCGAGCATCACCAGAGGTATAGTGTGGCGGAGAGCAAAGGCAGAGGACATGAAATTCCCCTCGGCTCCAGAATCCACACAGAGCTGGGCGGTGAGAGTGGATGGACCTACAGTAATTGTCCCCTTAAAGGACAACTTGGTGAAAATGACGCAGTGTCTAGTGAACCTCCTCCCAAGATCACTAGACGTGAACATTTTCCCGACCGCTGTGGACATTTGCTGGCATAATGTCCAAACTGCTGGCAGATGTTACAGAACACGGGTACTCGAGCGGCCCGGGACTTACGTCCTGTTTGAGAAACCTCCATGGACTCATGGGAGTCGGGCGCCTGGCTGAAAGATTCCAGAGGTCTGGCGATGGTGGGAGCCAGCCGGAACCTCTGCCTACACTGGGACCACTCCAACCTCCGCTCGTGAAAACGGAGGTCGATGTGGGTAGATATAGCGATAAGCTTCTCCAGTGTGGCGGGAATCTCCCTGGCAGCCAAGGCGTCTTTCACATGGTCCACTAGTCCTCTCCAAAACACGGGAATGAGGACTTTATCTGGCCAGTCCAACTCTGAGGACAGAGTCCGAAATTGGACAGCAAAACAGCTGACCAAGGACGAACCCTGTGAACTTGCCAGGAGTTGGAGCGCCGCATCGTGGGTGACCTGAAGTCCTAGAAAGACCTTTTTTAGAGCCTCCAGAAAACGAGGAGCACTCCGCACCACACGGTCGACACACTTCCACAGCGGGGTGGCCCACTCCAACACTCTGCCCGACAGAAGAGATATTACAAAGCCCACTTGTGCCCGATCCATGGGGAAACATGCAGCCAGAAGCTCGAGTGTTGTGAATGTGCTAAAAATGGTTTCTGAGCAGAGGCTCCCTCTGGTGGTTACTGACAGTACTGAACCTTTCAGCGAGGAATGGCAATCTGGGATCACGGACTGGTATGATATAAGGAGGTTCCCTCCCATGATGGTTGCCAGTGATCAATTATTCTTGTCTCAATTGTGGTTCCTGGTTCATTTGGAAGCTTGCTGAGTCTTGCCTGCATCTTCTGCTATCAGATAATGCTTTTATTTTTGTGCTTGCTTTCTGCATTGGTCCCTGCACTTCTGTGGAGGTCAGCCAGGTCCCCTCCGGGGCTTGTGCTCCTCTCAGTTTATCTGGAGCCACTGTTGTTTGTTCATTTGCTTTTTCCTATTTTTTCAGTGGCTGCGGCTTAGTTTTGTTACACCAGAGAACTGATTTAGGTGGTAGAGGTCGTGTGATCTCAGGTGTTTTTGCAATCAGTAGAGTTGGTATTTTTTAGGTTTTTTTTGTTGGATTGCAGTGAGTATCCTTTCCTGTACTTTTCTGTCTAGACAGATTGGGTCCAGCGTTTGCTCATTCTATTTTCTGTCTGTGTCCATGCTTCCTCTTGTCTAACCGCCATTGCATGTTTGGGGGCTTCCTATTTTCTTTGGGGATCTGCTCCGAGGCAGATAGCTTTCATCTTTCTGCCTTTAGGTGTAGTTATCTCTCAGTCTGTGACGAGGCGTCTAGGATCAACGTAGGAATGCTCCACTGCTACCTCTAGTTGTGTGGTTAGTTCAGGTTACTGCAATCCAATAGATTCCAGCCTCTCTGGTGTATTGCCGTTTTTGCTTACTCTCCTCAGCTACCAAAACATAACAGTATCACAGGCCAAAACTGAAAATTATATGGTACTCACAGAAGGGAAAAATAGTGTTGGAAAAAAAATTGTCAGAGTTGTCAGAGATTTTTTTTTTCCCTGTTTGTTGCATTTTTTTTCCCTCTTTTTTCTGAGTGCTGAGGAGGATTTTTTTTTCTCTCTCAATGGAGCTTGCACAGTTGTCTGGCCGTGTGGATCAGCTTGCCACTGAGGTTCGGAGTATTGCTACTATCTTGCTGGGTTGCCGGTTGTGGAACCTAGGATTCCCATGCCAGATTTGTTTTTGGGGGATCAGGCAAATTTCTGAATTTCAAAAATAACTGTAAGTTGTTTTTTGCCTTAAAGCCTAAGTCCTCAGGGAACGCAGTACAGCAGGTTCAAATTGTCATCTCTCTCCTGCGCGGCGATCCTCAGGATTGGGCTTTTTCCCCGACACCTGGGATCCTGTTTTGAATGATATTGATGCATTTTTTCTGGCTCTGGGGTTATTGTACGATGAACCTAATGTCACTGATCAAGCTGAAAAAACCTTGTTGGCATTAAATCAGGGTCTTGAAGATGCTGAGTTGTACTGTCAGAAATTCCGAAAGTGGGCAGTCCTGACCAAATGGAATGATGATGCTTTGGCAGCCCTTTTTCGGAAGGGGCTGTCAGAGAATGTAAAGGATGTTATGGTGGGATTCCCTGCTCCCTCTGGTCTCAATGATTCTATGTCATTGGCTATTCAAATTGACAGACGTTTGCGTGAGCGCAGAGGTATGCGTGAGATAGTGTTGCCTTGTGATCCAGTTTCTGAGCCCATGCAGTGTGATAGAGTGACTTCTGGGGCACAGTGTCATGAGTTTCGAAAGCGCAATGGGTATGTTTCTACTGTGGTGACGCCTATCATGCTATTTCAGTCTGCCCTAAACGGGGAAGAAGTTTTGCACGCTCAGTTGTCTTGGGTAGTGTTCAGACTAAATTTCTGTTGACTGTTACCCTGATTTGCTCCCTGTCCACATTTTCTGCTCAGGCTTTTGTTGATTCAGGAGCAGCTATTAACCTGATGTATTTTGACTTTGCCAAACGTTGTGGGTTTCCCATGATACCCCTGCAGACCCTACTGGGCATTGATTCTACTCCTTTGTTGGAGAATAAACCCCAGTTTTCTACTCAGGTGATAATGAGAGTTGAACCAGATCATCAGGAGAGTTGCAAATTTCTGGTGCTGCATAATCTGCATGACATTATTGTACTAGGTTTCCCTTGGTTACAGTCTCATGATCCTGTTTTGGATTGGAAATCTGTGTCTGTGACCAGTTGGGGCTGCCAATGTGTTTATACTGACACTCCTGTTTTTTCTGCCTCTTCCCAGTCTCAGGATGTTCCTGACTTTTTGACTGATTTTTTCGGATGTATTTAGTGAAAGTAAATCTGCATCCTTACCACTCACAGGAGCTTGATTGCGCTATTGAATTAGTGCCTGGTGGTAAGTTTCCTAAAGGTCGCCTTTAAACTTGTCTGTACCTGAACACCAGGCTATGCGATCTTATATCAAGGAGTCATTGGGAAGGGTCATATCAGACCATCCTCTTCACCCTTGGGCGCCGGGTTTTTCTTTGTGGCCAAAAAGGATGGCTCATTGAGGCCGTGTATTGATTATCGTCTCTTGAATAAGACACTGTGAAGTATCAATATCCGTTACCCTTGATTTCTGACCTGTTTTCCAGAGTGAAAAGTGCTAGTTGGTTTACCAAGCTTGACCTCAGGGGGTGTATAACCTTATTCGCAATTAAGCACGGGGATGAATGGAAGATGGCGTTTAATACCCCAGAGAGGCATTTTGAGTACCTATGATGCCCTTTGGGCTCACTAATGCTCCTTCCGTCTTCCAATTCTTCATGAATGAATTTTCAGGGATTTTGGGATAAGTTTCTGATTGTTTATTTGGATGATATCTTGATTTTTCCAATGACTGGGACTCTCATGTGAAACATGTTCGGACTGGTTCCAGATTTGAGAGAGAATGCCGATGTGAGGGAACAAATGTCTTTTTTTGGGGTACAAAGGGCTATTTCTGGGGGATTCATTTGTCTCCATCTGTTTATGAAATGGCCCGGTCAAGGTTCGGCCATCTGGATTGGGTCCAACCTACTTATTAAAGGCTCTTTCAGAATTTTGGGGTTTGCTAATTTTTTTATCGCAAATTTTGGTATAATTTCTGATATTGTTAAAACCATTGACTGATTTGACCAAAAAGGGTTCTGAGTGGTGAATTGGCCTCCTAAAAGTTTCTGCTTTCAGGACTTAACAAAATTACTCTGCTCCGTTCTACGGCAGCCTGATGTTTTCTCTAACCTTTCCAGGTGGGGTGAGGCCTTTAAATTGGGGGGGGGTGCCGTTTGTCCCAAAAGATCCGAGACCTTAGGATAACTCTTGGCCTTTTTCCTCGAAATTTTTCCCAACTGAACATAACTATGCGTGGGAATCGGGAGTTATTGGCCATGAAGTGGCCTTTGAAGAGTGGAGCATTGGCTGGAAGGGCCAAAACATCGGGGGGTCCTCATGGCCATAAAACTGGTTTATCTCGAATCAGCCAAGCGACCCCTTTAAACCTAGACTGGCAGGTGGGCCTTGTTTTTCACACGTTTTAATTTTGTGGTTTCTTTTCTTCCTGCACAAAATGTTAAGGCGGTGCCCTCTCGGGATTTCTTTGTGGACTCTCCTGAGTTATCGTACTGCTGTTATTTTGAAAGAGGGTGTATTCTTTCCTTCATCTCGCCTTTGAGACTGGCTCTGGAAAGGGTGTCTGGAGGATAAACCTGAGCGCTCCCAATTGGGAAATTGTTTGTCCCAACCATGGAAGAAGACGTGATGTCGAGATTCATTGTTCGATTGGCTGGCACCCGGGTTTTTGGTACCAGAGACTTTGTGAGTCGGTCCTTTTGGGGCCACTTTGTCTTGGACTCAGGGAATTTGTGCAGTCCTGTGGGACTTGCCTCGTTCCACCTTGATCTCGTCTAATGGTTTGTTAATGCC
>JARQOD010000008.1:158967881-158996126 GCA_033576555.1 Oophaga sylvatica
TATGAAGGTGAGATCACCAACATTTTAGGTCGACAGCCGGGTCCTTCTTTCGGTCAGGATTGATCCCGCTGCACTGAAGACTCTTTCTGATAGCACACTACCAGCAGGGCAAGCGAGCTCCTGTAAGGCATATTGTGCCAATTCAGGCCAGGTGTCCAGTTTACATGCGCAGTAGTCAAAGGGGAATGAACTGTGAGGGAGAACATCGATAGGGGAGGAGAGGTAATTTTGTACCATTGTTGACAACTGCTGTCTCCTGTCTGTTTTAATAGATTCAGTATTAACAGTTGTGTGAGTGGTACTTGAGAAATTAGTCCACAACATAGTCATGAAACCCCTGTCTTCAATGCCACTTCGGCTGTGTGCACCACGAACACCTCTTCCATTTGGCCCAGTACGGCTCGTGGTAGAACCTGCACCGCTGCTGTGTGATGGGAATGCCTCTAACAAACGGTTTACAAAAGTTGCTTGTTTGTTTGCCAATATTAGCTCTAGGTTCTCCTGTGGCATGATGTTCTGTAATTTGCCTTTATAGCGTGGATCGAGGATGCTGGCCAACCAGTAGTCGTCATCCTTCATCATTTTGGCAATGTAGGGGTCCCTTTTTAGGATCCGCAACACATAATCACACATGTGGGCCAATGTTCCAGGTGTCAATGATGCACTGTCAGTGGCGGGTGGATGAGCACTTTCTGCCAAATCCACACCCCTCCAGTCACGCACAAACCCTGTACCTGACCTTGGCAAGCCAACATTTTCGCTTGCCCCCTGAGAAGCATCCTCCTCCCCAAAATAATCATCCCCTTCATCCTCCTCCGCCTCTTTCTCTTCTTCCTCCACCTCGTCCAGGACAGTTCCCTGAGCAGACAATGGCTGACTGTCATCAAGGCTTCGCTCCTCCTCCTCCTCTTCCTCCTCCGCTGCAGACATCTGATTCTTAATGTGCGTCAAAGATTGCATGAGCAGACTCATAAGTGGGATGCTCATGCTTATGATGGCGTCGTCTGCTCTTACCAGCCGTGTGCATTCCTCAAAACACTGAAGGACTTTACAGAGGTTTTTCAGCTTTGACCACTGCACACCCGACAACTCCATGTCTGCCCTTAAACTGCCTGCCTGTGTATCCTCCCACAAGTGCATTACAGCCTGCCTCTGTTCGCACAGCCTCCCAACCATGTGCATGGTGGAGTTCCACCTTGTTGCAACATCTATGATTAGGCGGTGCTTGGGGAGGTGGAGCGATCGCTGCAGCCTCTGCATACGACTGGAGTCTACGGGCGACCGACGGATGTGTGAACACAGTCTTCGCACCTTATGGACCAGGGCTGTTAACTCCGGATAATTACTTAGGAAGCACTGCACCACCAGGTTCAAGGTGTGAGCAAGGCAAGGTATGTGTCTGAGTTTTGCCAGGGCTATGACCGCCTCAAAATTACAGCCGTTATCACTGACTACCTTGCCTGGCTCAAGATGTAGATTGCACAGCCATGACTCAGTTTCTCGCTGCAAGTAGTCGACCAGTACCTCCGCGGTGTGTCTGTTGTCGCCCAAAGACATCATCTTTAAAACAGCCTGCTGACACTTACCACTACCTGTTCGATAGTGAGACACCTCGAGTGCAACACTGGCAGCTACAGATGGAGTGCTCATGCGACTGCGCTCTGTAGATTACCTTTCGCTTCTGGAGGAGGAGAAGGGTCGAACGCCTACAGCCAACTGTTTCCTATACAGTGGGCTAGGCAGCACTGTCCCAGCGCTGATGTCCCCTGTGAAGCCTGTATCCACCACATTAACCAAGTGCGCAGTGATGGACACGTAGTGGCGCTGGCCATGCCTACTAGCCCATACATCTGTTGTGAGGTGCACTTTTCCACTCACCGATTGTTTGAGTGCATTGACAATGCGGTCTTTCACATGCAGGTGGAGTGCAGAGATGGCTTTTCTAGAAAGAAGTGCCGACTGGGTAGGTCATAGCGTGGGACAGCATAGGCCATGAGCTCTCAGAACGCTGCGCTTTCAACCAAACGGAAGGGCATCATCTCTAATGATATCAGTTTTGCAATTTTGGCGTTCAAACCCAGTGTACACGGATGAGAGGATGAGCACTTTCTTGTCCTACTCAGAGTGTCTGCTAGGGTGAGCTGGACTTGAGAGCTGCATATGGGGGAACTAGCAGTGGACATGACGGACTGAGAGGGGGTTGGTGATGGTGATGGTGGTGGTGGTGATAACGTAGATTCATTCTTTCATTGCAAAAACTTTGTGATTCCCTGACTGCTTTGGCCATGCGACGACACCTCAACATTTCTTGCTGGTGGTGTGCTAACCGGTGGGCTTACAGTGGGGGAAGCGATGGTGCATTGCTGGCTACCTTCAGTCGGAGCAGGTGCACATGTGCTACCTGAGTTTTTCTAGTCCGTCAACACTTGCAAGTGAATGGTCATTAAATGTCTAAGCATGCAACTGGTATTCAAATTTCGGAGATTTTTCCCTCGGTTAAAGGTCCTTCCGCACTTCTTACAGATAACCTTTGCCTCATCAATAGGATTTTGGTCAAAAAAGTGCCACACTGCACTCTTCCTACTATGGAATACATTTTCAGAGCTTGCACGCTGTGCTAATTTGACCATCTGGCCAAGCTGTCCTGCAACTCTTTTTGTTTTTTTAACACGTTTTTGGACAGCTAAGGGCCTGCCAGATAACCGCTGCTGCGATGTCGATGCCTGCTGTGGATCCTTCTCCTCTTCGGAGCTATTGCCAGCGGCACCCTCTTCCCCCAATGGATGCCAATCCGAGTCAAAAACTGGGTCATCCATCACCTCCTCTTCAATTTCATCTACACCTTTCTCTCTGTCACGTGTAAGGTGGTATAGTATGTGGGAAGGGGCACCTGAGTTTCATCAGGGTCAGATTCTGGCTCAGTAGACAGCGAGGGCAATGTAGTGCTGTGGGTCAATGTACTAGCATAATCATCTAGCAGTAGCACTCCATGCCAGATTCATCTTGGACTGGGGAATTCAGGATTTGACTTGATAACCCAGGCATGGTATGTGAAAAGAGCTCCATGGAGTAATCTGAAGTGTGGGATGCCACATCCTTCACTTTTGGTGGGGGTGAAAGACACAAGGAAAGGTGTTGTTCCTGACCAGGAGCCTGCACTGACGACTCAGTGCTTGCATTTTTTGAAACTTCAGTAGAGGAGTCGATAGAGCTGGAGGCTGTTTCGGCAATGTAAGACAAAACCTGTTCCTGATGCTCCGGCTTGAAAATCGGTTTACCTACTCCCAGAAAAGGGAGCCTTCCAGGCCTTCCTGAGCCAGACGATGATGCCGGCTAAACACCTCCTGCCTTAGGTGCTATTGTGCTTTTGGCATTTCCAGCAGATGCACCACCACCACCATCAGTACCAGCTAGACCCCCACGCACATGTCCACGGCCTCTTCAACCATACTTCCTCATTTTTGGGAAAATGTACCCAAAATACCAGCAGATATATGGTACTGTATCAGAAGCGCACAGCTGTATGCATTCTAGGGATATTTGCAAATATCCGTATATATTTCAGGAGTCAGACACAGACGCTCACAGGCTCAGTATGGATTAGACAAAAATATAAAAAGCTGAAAAAGGGTACTGTATCAGCAGATACCAGGTTTATATAGTATAGTGAAAATATTGTAAATCTTCCTATATATTTCAGGAGTCGGACACAGACGTTCACAGGCTCAGTATGGATTTGACAAGAGTATAAAAAGCTGAAAAAGGGTACTGTATCACAAGAGTACAGCTGTTTACAGTCTAGGAGTAATTGTAAATCTCCGTATATATTTCAGTAGTCAGACACAGACGCTCACAGGCTCAGTATGGATTAGCGCAGTATATAAAAAGCTGAAAAAGGGTACTGTATCACCAGATACCAGGTATATATAGTATAGTGAAAATATTGTAAATATCCATATATATTTCAGGAGTCAGACACAGACGCTCTCAGGCTCAGTATGGATTAGACAAGAATATAAAAAGTAGAAAAAGGGTAATGTATTAGAAGCGTACAGCTGGATACAGTTTTGGGGTAATTTTAAATCTCCGTATATATTTCAAGAGTAACAGACAGACTCTCACAGGGACAGTATGGATTAGACCAGAATATAAAAATCAGATCCGCAAGACATAATCACACATGTGGGCCAATGTTCCAGGTGTCAATGATGCACTTACAGAGGTGGGTGGAGGAGGACTTTCTGCCAATAAGGGTAGTGTATCACAAAAGCGTAGAGTTGTATGCAGTCTAGGGGTAATTGTTAATCTCCATATATATTTCAGGAGTTACACACAGACGCTCACAGGCTCAGTATGGATTACACCATTATATAAAAAGCAGAAAAAGGGTAATGTATTAGAAGCGTACAGCTGGATACAGTGTTGGGGTAATTGTAATTCTCCGTATACATTTCCGGAGTAACAGACAGACACTCACAGGGTCAGTATGGATTAGACCAGAATATAAAAATCAGATCCGCAAGACATAATCACACATGTGGGCCAATGTTTCAGGTGTCAATGATGCACTTACAGTGATGGGTACTGTATCATAAGCGTACAGCTGTATAAAGTCTAGGGGTAATTGTAAATCTCCGTATATATTTCAGTAGTCACACACAGATGCTCACAGCCTCAATATGGATTACACCAGAATATTTAAAGTAGAAAAAGGGTAATGTATTAGAAGCGTACAGCTGGATACAGTGTTGGGGTAATTTTAAATCTCTGTATATATTTCCAGAGTTAGACACAGACTCTCACAGGCTCAATATGAATCCCACCAGAATATAAAAAGTAGAAAAAGGGTAATCTATCAGAAGCGTACAGCTGTATACAGTGTTGGGGTAACTGTAAATCTCTGTATATATTTCAGGAGTAACACACAGACACTCACAGGCTCAGTATGGATTACACCAGAATATAAAAAGTAGAAAAAGGGTAACGTATTAGAAGCGTACAGCTGGATACAGTGTTGGGGTAATTGTAATTCTCCGTATACATTTCCGGAGTCACACACAGACGTTCACAGGCTCAGTATGGATTACACCAGAGTATAAAAATCAGATCCGCAAGACATAATCACACATGTGGGCCAATGTTCCAGGTGTCAATGATGCACTTACAGTGGTGGGTGGAGGAGGACTTTCTGCCAAAAAGGGTACTGTATCATAATCGTACAGCTGTATACAGTCTAGGGCAGTGTTTCTCAACTCCAGTCCTCAGGACCCACCAACAGGTCATGTTTTCAGAATTTCCTTAGTATTGCACAGGTGATAATTTTATCACCTGCTCAAGCATTAATTCCATCACCTTTGCAATACTAAGGAAATCCTAAAAACATGACCTGTTGGTGGGTCCTGAGGACTGGAGTTGAGAAACACTGGTCTAGGGATAATTGTAAATCTCCGTATATATTTCAGGAGTCACACACAGATGCTCACAGGCTCAGTATGGATTACTCCAGAATATAAAAAGTAGAAAAAGGGTAATGTATTAGAAGCGTACAGCCGTATACAGTGTTGGGGTAATTTTAAATCTCTGTATATATTTCCAGAGTTATAAACAGACTCTCACAGGCTCAATATGGATCACACCAGAAGATAAAAAGAAGAAAAAGGGTGATGTATCAGAAGCGTACAGCTGGATACAGTGTTGGGGTTATTTTATATCTCCGTATATATTTCAGACACAGACGCTCACAGGCTCAGTATGGAGTAGACCAGAATATAAAAAGCAAAAAAGGCTAATGTATCCGAAGATACCAGGCGTATACAGTGTTGGGGTAATTGTAAATCTCCGTATATATTTCAGGAGTAACACACAGACGCTCACAGGCTCAGTATGGATCACACCAGAATATAAAAAGTAGAAAAAGGGTAATGTATGAGAAGCGTACAGCTGGATACAGTGTTGGGGTTATTTTATATCTCCGTATATATTTCAGACACAGACGCTCACAGGCTCAGTATGGAGTAGACCAGAATATAAAAAGCAAAAAAGGCTAATGTATCCGAAGATACCAGGCGTATACAGTGTAGGGGTAATTGTAAATCTCTGTATATATTTCCGGAGTAACACACAGACGCTCACAGGCTCAGTATGGAGTAGACCAGAATATAAAAAGTAAAAAAGGCTAATGTATCCGAAGATACCAGGCGTATACAGTGTAGGGGTAATTGTAAATCTCTGTATATATTTCCGGAGTCACATACAGACGCTCTCTCAGTATGGATTTGACCGTAATACAGAAGGCAGAAAAACGGTACTGTATCAGAAGATATCAGGTGTATATAGTGTAGGGGAAAAGTTAAATCTCCGTATATATTTTTGGAGTCACACACAGATAGTCAGCATGTATTTGTCCATGATACCAGCCGGTACATGGTAGTGTGCGAGGAGGGAACAGCTCTATACGGTGTGGGAAAAAATAAACGCTTGGTAACTGTGCAGAAAAAAAGAATAAAAGTATTAGTGCTGTGTAGGTGCTGTGTAAAAAGCAGTCTGCACAGCAGTGTATGCACAGCAATACAGCTATCAGGCAGCCTAATAATCAGCTCTGCTGCTGCACACGAGAAATTCCTCCCCTGTCACTGGCAGGCAGCCTAATAATCAGCTCTGCTGCTGCACACGAGAAATTCCTCCCCTGTCACTGGCAGGCAGCCTAATAATCAGCTCTGCTGCTGCACACAAGAAATTCCTCCCCTGTCACTGCACACTAACTGTACAGCACAATTGCTATCAGCATAAACACAGAATAACTTTTTTTTCCTGCCTAACTCTCTCCCTACTGAGAAACAGTGTCAGCAACCTCTCCCTGTGCTAAGATCAGCAGAAGTAAAATGGCGGTCGGCGGTCAGGGCTTTTATAGCCACTGTGACGCCACACAAAGCAAGCCAATCACTGCAATGCCCTTCTCTAAGATGGTGGTGGCCGCTGCCCATGTCATCGTGTTGCCCACATTGTGCGTCCTTGCACATTGGCTGAGAAAAGGCGCCTGCAAGCATTATGGGGAAAACCGACTTTGGCGCACGGTCGACGACCGCATGGCCGACCTCACACTATAGTCGGGTTTCGCTTTGGCGAAAGTCTGTGATTTTTGAATCTGACCGACCTTTTTTGCCCAACTCTAATGTCAAGAAATAAATGGTGGTCCAGCGCAATAATTCACATCAGATTTATTAAAAGAAAATTCTATCCAATTAGTAAAAAGTATCTTGAGATTGCACAGTGTCTGGCTTACAGCCTATTAATGACACCCATAGCGTTAGAGTCAAGTTGTCCAGCACTTTATGAGTTCAGCCCACAAAGACCAATTGACCAATACCTCATGTAGTGTATTTATCGTATACATTATTTTTAATTTATTATTGCACATTTTCCCATTTTTTTCAGGATGCAGCCAGGCTCTTTAGTGTTGGTTGTGTGAACTGGGGCATCTGTCCTTGTGGTGTGCACTCATACTGTGCTGGACAGTCCGCCTGATCTAATAGTATGGGCATCACTAATAGGCCGGGGTCACACTTGAGAAAAACTCGCACAAATCTGCACCTCAATACCCTGCACTGTTGAAGGCACTCGGACCGGAGCGTTCAGCTGCATAGAAATACATGCACACTCCGGTCCCGAGTGCCGGCGGCAGTGCTGAGTATTGAGGTGCGAGACTCGTGCGATTTTCTCGCAAGTGTGACCCCGGCCATGGGCTGTAAGCCAGACACTGTGTATCATAGGTACCTGTGTGACTGGTGTCCTATACAAGCCTCATCCGGTGCATTTCTTACAAGCAGCCACCTCCTCGTGAATTGATAGGTCTGTGAGTGGCTGCTTCCATCAGTATTTTGCACCTGCTCTGCTGCATCGTGCTAGTTTGTTTGTGACCTAGTAGTAAACGACCCTGTTAAGAATTCGCTGCTTATTTTAATTTTTGTTTTTAATTGAACAACCACGCATCTCTATTTTTTACACTTCTCCCGCAAAAAGAATAAAGTGAAATCACTTGTTCAACAAAATCCAAGTCCTTTGATTAGGTTATAACAGAGCAGAAGGTCCTAAATAAACTGTATTTCCAGAGGGTTAACAGTATTTCTCAGTTGTTATGAAATAAAAAAAATGGTTACATCGTAAATGCTTGGCTTCATTGTTTTTGCATAATTTTCCAATTATTTTCTGTTGTGTTCTCCTTTCATACACAAAGCTGCTTTCAATATTTTAAATAAACAATTGCTGCGCTTCACCGGGAATCCAGATACAAATCTACTGGAAGCAGCCTCCTTCTTCTGAGCCGACAGTTCATACCAACCAGTTCTAGTAGTAAACATTACTCCTCCGCGATAACATGTAAATGGGTGCTATACTTTTAACAAACATTGCATAAATCAATGGTACAAGCAAATATAAAATATTTGTCATCAGGGAGATTTGCTTCTTTTGATCTCTACATATGAGTCACGTTTTCTGCCCCATCTGTCTTCTGAACTTATCAGATGTAAGGTGCGCTGGGCGAGAGTCATGGGCACTCATTTCCTGGCACCCCACTTGTAAATAATGTCCCATCTTAATAACTATGTTACTATCTGTTGTGTGATCTGGGTAATGTGGATAACACTCACTTTTGGTCCTGAAGACTCTGCATGTTTCACCATCCGCAGTCATTAACAGACACGTTATCCTTTTTCAAAAGTTTAACTTTATTCAGTAGATCAAATTCAGTCTTAGGCCGGGGTCACACATGCGAGAAACTCGCACGATTCTCCTGTGAGTCTCTCGCATGAACACCCGGCACTCGGACCGGAGCGTGCGGCTACATGTAATTCTATGCAGCTGCATGCTCCGGTCTGAGTGCCAGCGGCAGTGTCGGGTGTTCATGCGAGAGACTCACATGAGAATCGTGCGAGTTTCTCGCATGTGTGACCCTGGCGTTAGTCACGGATACAGCACAATATGTTAGAGTGGTAACAGTTCTCTCAGTCTGCTCTATCCCTTCACTTGTTGGCATTCATTGCCCCTGAGATATTCCACGGGATCCGCAGCTTTCCCGACCCCATTCCTGTCTGCAGAGGAGTAGCTAGGAGTTTTGGTTTGGGGGGGCAAAACTTCTGAGTGAGCCCCTAACCAGTTAACCTTAATTACAACTGGGTGACCCACCCTAAAAGTGGAGGAGAACCTCAGCAGATGACTGTAATGTTACTGAAAATAATCTCTATATAAAGACCAACATGGATATTACCGCCATATGGTCAGTGATAAATACCAGTCCTACGGAACATATAAATTATTACACCAGTTATAGATGGTGACTTACCGCTGACGTCTTTCTGATGGAATCATTCACTTTTCACATCTTTTCCATCTGGCCCAGTTTCAGCCAGGCACTTTTTCTCACCGGTATAACCGGTATTAACATGATGCATGACCTCTTGTATTTTTACCATTGAAACTGAATAAAATAAATTGTTTTTACTCCTTGTAGCTGGATTCATTCTTTCTTCAAGCACATTTCAAGGTGTCTGGCAGAGACACGAATCCTTGCTCAAGGTCCATGGAATCCACCACAGTTTCCTTGGAAGGGGCGAGCTGAATTATTTTTGTATATTATAGTATAATGCACTCCCTATAGGCAGACGCTATATAGTATAATGCATTCCCCATAGGCAGACTCTATAGTCTAATGCAGCCCCCTATAGGAAGACTCTATAAAGTATAATGCACCCCCCACAGGGAGACTCTATAGTATAATGCACCCCATAGGCAAACTCTATAATATAATGCAGCCCCTAATATAATGCACCCGCATAAGCAAACTCTGTATAGTATAATGCAGCCTCCATAAGCAAACTCTATAGTATAATGTACCCCCCACAGGCAGACTCTATATATTATAATGCACTCCCCATACTCAGACTCTTTAGTATAATACACCCCGCATAGCCAGACTCTAAATAGTATAATGCAGTCCCCCACAGGCAGACTTTATAATATAATGCAGCCCCCTCATAGGCAGACTCCATATAGTAAAATGCACTCCCCATCAGCAGACTTGCAGCCCCCCCATAGGCAGACTATATAGCAGTGGTCCCCAACCATTCTGACCTTGAAAGCCACATTCAGCTTAGAGAGAGGGTCGTGAGCCACATTCAGCACTGAGTGAGGGTTGTGAGCCACATCCAGCTCCCCCCCAAAGTACTGTCAACCAAAGCTCCCATTACAGGTATAATCATAACCAAAGCTTTTCCACATAAATCACTCCAAAGAAGTACACTGAGATCCAGGAGTTCCCACAATACCTCCATTCAGTATTCTCCCATCAAGGACTCCCAACACACTGTCGCATCCAGCTTCAAGAACCTCTTCTAACAGGTAGTATCATCCTCCAATATACCATACCTAAATCATCTCTAAACCCCAAGACCAGTATATGTCTCCCAGATCTGCTCTTCTGTGCAGATCTAGTCACAAAATTCACCATTTTGAGATGTTCTCTTCATACCTGTTTGCTAGACCTGGAGCTAATGCACCAAGCTGGCAGACAGTCACGAGCCACAATTCATGGGACCGCAAGACACATGTGGCTTCCGAGCTACAGGTTGGGGACCCCCGCTCTATAGTATATGCAGGCCCTCATAGGCAGACTCTATATAGCATAATGCAGCCCCCCATAGGCAGACTCTAATATAATGTAGCCTCCCATAGGCAGACTGTAATATAATGTAGCCCCCCATAGGCAGACTCTATAGTATAACGCAGCCCCACATAGGCAGACTCTATAGTAAAATGCAGTCCCCATAGGCAGACTCTAATATAATGCAGCCCCTCATAGGCAGACTCTAATATAATACACCCTCTTTGGCCTCTATAGTACAATGCACCTCCATAAAAAAATAAATACAATACTCACCCCTCTTCCTCCTGGTTCCTCCGCTGCTCCGAGCTCCAGCACATCTTCAGACAGTGTGCACCGATTAGTGATGTCATTGCACCCGTTGTCAGTGTCTACGTAATGCTCCTTCTCTAATCAATGTGGTCATCTGTAGTGGCATCCAGCTGATACAGTTGAACCTGTGATGACGGGCGGTGGGCCACTGCTGGCACCGGGCCCCCAGCCTGCTCAGGGTCCCCATAGCGGCCGAGTGGCAGAGAAGGGAGATCGATTCTCCCTTCTCTGCCGCAGAATGTAACTTTATCAGCAGTTACAGTAGCCTAGCTCTGGGTGGGCCCCCTCAGAGCGCGGGGCCTGGATAACCACCCTTCTGTCCCCTTGGTAGCTACGCTACTGCCTGTCTGTGAATCCCTGTTTGTTTTCCTCTTTGGGGATAAAAGTAATGCAGGCTCCTCCATACCTTTTTCAGGCCATTGGCCTCAGACGTTACAGGATCAAACACTGAAATTACTCTCGACCGTCCTCATGCTGCTCCCTTTCTGTCAGTATCCACGTGACTTTCTACCCTCTGGCCCTGATCCTCTGCTCCAAACTCTCTTAACTGTCAATGTCAACACCATCTCCAACTCTATCTAAAACCAGTAAATACTTCCCCTTATATTACCTGTGACCCTTCCTAATTGGGGCTGTTCCTATCTATGTTAACTATTAGCTTACTTCTTCATGATTCTACTGTGCCTTCCACTGAGCTTCCCAATCTTTACTATACCTATCACTCTATCTTATCCTTACATCCATGTCCTAATTTCTTATCCTAACATGTTCCTTAGTCTTATTACATAAGCAAACTATTCTAGAAACACATGTATGCCATTGTTAACAAAGCACACATGAAACATCCACATTATTAATATTAATATATCAACATTATACAGCATTATTCACATCATATAAAAATAAGCATGCCCGTTTTATCAGGAATGGAAGAGAATGCTTGTCCTTCACATGCTCCTACACATCCACTCTCAAAACATGCTGAAAGTAGACCTATTTAAGACAACAAAGGTATAGGGTAAAAGAGGATATTGAACCTATTGAGAAGAGAGGTGGAAAGAAAAGCTGAGTGAGAAAACAAGCAGAGGCTGAGAGACAGAGAGATTGTGCTGCGGTTATATTAAGTTTAGAAAAAGGAAATGTCAGTACAAACGGAACACCTACAAACATTTTGAGTATGTTGTGGTTTGCACATACTGCCTTAATTGTCCTATCATTAACAAATAAGAAGTGATTATTTATAGATGATCCTTCTGTATTGGTGGGGCGCCCCACAGAGCCGTGGGGTACTCGGACCCGAGCCGGCACAGTTCTTAAAGGGGAAGGTCACAGCGGCAGTGACCCGGTCTGTGGCCCTGGGCGTCCAATAGAAATGTTGAATAAAGTTTATAAGGGATGATTTAAATAGGAATTAGTTTGTGACGCCACCTGTGGTATTTGACAAATAAGGTGTTAGCCGACGCTGTAGATTCAGTCCACTGGGTTAGATGTTGATGCAGCAGCGTTGGTTCAGCTCTCCACAGGCAGAGCTATTCCCCAGGGCAGAGAAAGTGTAAAATGATGATGATTGTTGTAGTGCAGGGCTGAGGTTACGCAGCAAATAAACAGGAGGACTCAGCAGTGTGCAGTCTTCACAGGTTTTACTCACAGTTCTGATGTTGCAATCCCCAGCCAGGGTGCTGTGTCCTCAAGGTCTGTGGTCCAGTCAGCTGTCAGGTAGCTTAGGGTGCACGTTGCCAGGGCTCGCTTAGATATTCCTTTCCTGGCTTTCTCAATACGCTGGCTACCACCTCTCCTGCCCTGCATCTTCTCACACAGTGTCCTGAGCCAGTAGACTCAGATCTTGTCGGGCGACGTTGGACAGACCCCTGGATCCTATATGTCTGCCTTTTCAGCGAATGTGTTGGATGTGGCTGCAGCACATGCATATACTGCAGCCTCCGGTTTTTCTCCACTAGTTTTGGGGCCGGTCCCCTAACTGCGACCTGGTCCCTCCACCGACCATGCCGGTGAATACCGGCCCCACAGATGGATTCCTCTCTATCCATTCCCCTAGGTCCCCTTCTGTTCTCCCAGAAGCTTCCTTCTGTGTCTCCCTCTCCTCTTGTCTGGGGACAAGCTCCTCACAGCTTGAGCTCCCCTTCTAGACTCTCTGTCTGTATTTCCTTCAGGAGCTACTCTCTGCTCCTCACTCCTCCTCTCCCTCCAGCAGACTCTTTCCAGAAACTTCTCAGACCACTGTCACACTCTATGACTCCTCCCACCTTTCTACCTTCTCCACACTCTCCCCAACACCCTTTCCTACCCAGTCTGGGATGAGGCCATTCTCCCAAAGGGTACACCCAGATGCTCTGACTGAACTGGTGTGTGCTGGGTGAGAAGGTTAGAGTCCTGAATAGTGCCCCCTCCTTTCCTGAGAGTGGGATACCATACCTCTGGATGAGGTGCAGACCTCTGTGGCAACTGGACCCACAGGGGCGCCACACTGGCACATTTCTTTCTTCTTTATTTTGTGGGTTTTGGCATGCTTTATGTTGACATACTTTAACATGTACTTGTTTGGCAGTTTCATTTAGATCCCAGTGCAGGATTCACAGTTACACTGCTTTATAATGCATCCCCCCTTACCTCCACGTCTTTTGTCTGCACGGCAACAAAGGAGAGAAGAGCAGAAATCCATCTCGGTCTGTGATGCTGAATCACTTCACAAGGACAAGCCTTAAGACAGGGTAGTTAAAGAGTCGGTGTCAAATACCAGGAGAGCACAATAAAGGCAAAAGCATAAGGCAAAAGAATGGTAAAAAAGTAAAGTCCGAGGTCATGCAGCAAAAGTCAGAGTTTGTCAAAGGCAAACAGGCAATACATAAGAGTAGTCAAAAGACAAAGTCTGAGGTCAGGCAACAAAGCACAAAGCACGTACCGCACCGAGCAAAACTACGACAGGCAATGGTCTGACCATTGTCAGCCAGCTAAATTGCCAGGTTATCTCCTTGAACGGGTGACACCCAACAAGCCCGGCCAGATTGTGCATGCTGGGCTTTCATTCACCAAACTGACAGCCCAGCATGACCCTGCCTCAGATTGGACAGTCGATCTGTCATTCACTGTACTGACAGCCCCTCACACCCCTGATTCTTTAGGGCAACTGAGCTGTCACTCACACCGTGCTTAGGTCCCTGCAAGTCGTGGAATTATGACAGATCTTGTGTGATATGTATGAGACATCCTAGCAGCTAGTCCACCCAATAACTCAAGAGTTTACTGCAAATAAGTAGAGGTAGCGCCTGCAGAAGGAAAACAAGTGAAAATGCACGATACTAATCATATAATGACTGCACATGACATCTTATTATAAATGTGATATAAAAGTACAGGTACCATTTACATTTTTTATTTAGGAGAAAACAAGTAAGTGGACATTGTCCAATCTACTCCCAAATCTGTAAAAGCCTATGAAAAGACTGTTATCCAGTTACTCAGAAAAAGAAAGAAAATTGATGTACAGTCAAATCAAATTCTTTTAACTCAGGTTCTTATTGTCCAAATTGAGTTTCATCTCCAGTCTGGCATTTAGGCCACAATCTCTGGCCTCAAGAAAGTCAATATCTAAGGTTAAGAATACAATGTGTGAACATTAGTGATGATCGAATAGTGAAATATTTGGATTCGGGAAAATCGGCACGAATAATTTTTAATATCCGTGTATTCCTACCGAATAACGAATCCAATTCAAGTCAATGGGAAAGCTGAATATTTTTCTGCTGTACCCAACAAACAGGTCTAGGTGCATGAGAAAAAAGCTGAGAAAAGCTGGGAAAGAGCTAAAACTAAATGGGAACAGAATGGAGACGATGCCTGCATGCCTTTCTGACTCACATATGGTATCTGGAAATAATGTTGTCAGACTATTGCGCCGGTTTTACAGATTTTTAAAAAGACCTACTAAACCAAATAAAAATTTATTTTTAAAGGGAAAAATGCTAAGAAACATTATTTCCTTCATAATTACATGTATATAACGTAGAAGAGACAAAAAAAATTATACCTTCCCTTTAGCATATATTCACACGGAGCATTTTGGCTTCATGTTTTACTTTCATTTGTGAGGGCTCTCACTCCTACATATGGGAGGACCCTCCCTCATTCCAAATAGTTAGCAAGATAGTGGAATAAATATTCGCCATCCCTTTACAATGCCATTTCAAACACTCCCATTTGATTTTTGGGCATCGCCGCCACCACCAACATGTCCACTGCCTTGTCATTATGCGGCCCTCGCAGACAATTAGCAGAGTACCAGCAGGTGCTAAGAAAAGTGAGTTTTTTAAGGGCCCTCAGGTGGCCCTGTATCAAACATTTGGGAGAACTCTCACTCCTACATTCGGGAGGTCCCTGACAATTAGCAGAGGGCCAGCAGGTGCTGTGGAACCTGCGTTTTGTAAGCCCCACAGATCATTTTTGCCACCGCATCCAAATGGAACAACTGTCAAAGCGGGTGAAGCCGCTATAAGGTGAATATAATACAGGACTTGGGGGAGTTGTATGATTAACCCATTAGTGATGGAGCCAATTTGCATCTTAATGACCAGGCCAATTTTTTCAATTCTGACCATTGTCACTTTATGAGATTATAACTCTGGAACGCTTTAACGGATCCCACTGATTCTGAGAATATTTTTTCGTGACATATTTTACTTTATGTTAGTGGTAAAATTTCTTTGATATGAATTGCATTTATTTATGAAAAAAAATGGAAATATGGTGAAAATTTTGAAAATTTTGCAATTTTCAAACTTTAAATTTTTATTGCCCTTAAATCAGAGAGATATTTCACACAAAATACTTAAAAAAAAACATTTCCCATATGTCTACCTTATATCAGCACAATTTTGGAAACAAAATTTTTTTTTTGTTAGGAAGTTATAAAGTTGACCTGCGATTTCTGATTTTTACAACAAAATTTACAAAACCATTTCTTTTAAAGACTACATCACATTTAAAGTTACTTTGAGGGGTCAATATGGCAGAAAATACCCAAACGTGACACCATTCTAAAAACTGCACCCCTCAAGGTGCTCAAAACCACATTCAAGAAGTTTATTAACCCTTTATGTGCTTCACAGGAACTGAAGCAATGTGGAAGGAAAAAATATAACATTTAACTTTATTTTTACAAACATTTTGCTTCTGAACCATTTTTTTTATTTTCAGAAGTGTAAAAAGACAAAATGAATAAAAAAATTGGTTGTGAAATTTCTCCTGAATGCGCTGATACACCATATGTGGGGGTAAACCACTGTTTGGGCGCACGGCAGAGCTTGGAAGGGAAGGAGCGCCGTTTGAGTTTTTCAATGCAGAATTGGCTGGAATTGAGATCGGACACCATGTCGCGTTTGAAAAGCCCCTGATGTGCCCAAACAGTGGAAACCACCCACAAGTGACACCACTTTGGAAACTAGACCCCCTAAGGAACTTATCTAGATGTGTAGTGAGCACTTTGAACAACAAAGTGCTTCACAGAAGTTTATAACATAGAGCCGTGAAAATAAAAAATCATATATTTTCCATGAAAATGATCTTCTTGCATCCAAAATGTTTATTTTCACAAGGGTAACAGGAGAAATTAGACACCCAAAGTTATTGTGCAATTTGTCCTGAGTATGCCGATACCCCAAATGTTGGGGTAAACCACTGGTTGGGCGCACGGCAGAGCTCAGAAGGTAAGGAGAGCCGTTTGACTTTTTGAACGCAAAATTGGCTGGAATCAATGGTGGCACCATGTCACATTTGGAGACCCCCTGATGTAACTAAACAGTGGAAACCCCTAATTCTAACTCCAATCCTAACCTCAACACACTCCTAACTCTAATCCCAACCCTAACCACAACCCTAACCACAAGGAGGAGTGGATGGCTGGTGAAGGGAGGAGAAGGCCAGGACCGTGGGAAGACTAATAATACAATGCATCTCTTGCCAGATAAAACACTGCATGAAATATGCAAACTTTTATCAAGTTTTCATGCAGTTTTTAATGTTTTTTTTGTCAAGAATATGAATGGGAGAAAAAGGCTGTAAAAATGCTATAGGAATTGATATGCTGAAATTTTGAAGCTGCTTCAAATCTGCAAGATAAAAATAAGCATCATATAAATAAGATTTCAGATATCACATTAACTTTGCTCGTACTGTAAAATACAGCAAACAATGCAAAAACATAACATGTGAAGAAGACTTAGGAGCGAACCCTTAGTGTCACAAAGATGTCATGTCCCTCTGGAAGACCTATAGTAGGAAGCTCAAATAGGATAATGAATCTCAGGTCTTCTTTAGAGATGTGATTTGTTTAAATGGATTTAGTTTCTTCTCGTGCTGAAGTGGTTAATGACTAGTGATGAGCGAGTACACTCGGTGCTCGGGTTTTCCCAAGCATGTTCAGGTGACCTCTGGGTATTTTGGCGTGCTCGGAGATTGAGTATTTTGGCGTGCTCAGAGATTTAGTGTTTGTCCACGCAGCTGCATGATTTGCGGCTGCTAGACAGCTTGAATACATGTGTGGAATTCCTAACAAACAGGCAATCTCCACATGTATTCAGACTGTCTAGCAGCCGCAAATCATTCAGCTGGGTCGACAGGAACTAAATCTCCGAGCAGCGAGTATACTCGCTCATCACTATTAATAACCCTTTGTTTGCTGGTCAGAAACATGCAGCTCCATTTCAGCTGCTTCTAATCTGGTCATTACCTCTCCCTATAAAAACTGGTCAGTACTTCTTGGCACCCTCACTCGGCACCCCCAGCAGTTAGCTGTGATCAGTGTCGGCGGCGGTGGCCGTTGGCCCAAAGTACTCACTTGTGGAACTGGTTATCTACTGATAGTGGCCGCTGCAGTGTACTGCAGTGGGTACGGAAAGTATTCACACCCCATTAAATTTTAATTTTTTATTATTAATGTACACTCTGCACCCCATCTTGACTGCAAAAAAACAGAAATGTAGACATTTTTGCAAATTTATTAAAAAAGAAAAACTGAAATATCACATGGTCATAAGTATTCAGACTCTTTGCTCAGACACTCATATTTAAGTCACATGCTGTCCATTAACTTGTGATCCTCCTAGAGATGTCTCTACTCCTTCATTGGAGTCCAGCTGTGTTGAATTAAACTTATAGGACTTGATTTGTAAAGGCACACACCTGTCTATAAAAGACCTCACAGCTCACAGTGCATGTCAGACCAAATGAGAATCATTAGGTCAAAGGAACTGGCCAAGGAGCTCAGAGACAGAATTGTGGCAAGGCACAGATCTGTCCAAGGTTACATAAGAATTTCTGCAGTACTCAAGGGTCCTAAGAGCACAGTGGCCCCATAATCTTTAAATGGAAGAAGTTTGGGACCACCTGAAGTCTTCCTAGACCTGGCTGTCCAGCCAAACTGAGCAATCGTGGGAGAAGAGCCTTGGTGAGAGAGGTAAAGAAGAACCCCAAGATCACTGTGGCTGAGCTCCACAGATGCAGTAGGGACATGGGAGAAAGTTCCACAAAGTCAACTATCACTGCAGCCTCCACCAGTCGGGTCTTTTTGGCAGAGTGGCCCAACGGAAGCCTCTCCTCAGTGTCAGATATATGAAAGCCCACATAGAGTTTACTAAAAACACATGAAGGACTCCCAGACTATGAGAAATAAGATTCTCTGGTCTGATGAGACGAAGATAGAATTTTTTGGTGATAATTCTAAGCGGTATGTGGAGAAAACCAGGCACTGCTCATCACCTGCCCAATACAATCCCAACAGTGAAACATGGTGGTGGCAGCATCATGCTATGGGGTGTTTTTCTGCTGTAGGGACAGGATGACTGGTTGCATTGTAAGGAAACATAAATGCAGCCAATTACAGAGATATCCTGGATAAAAACCTCTTCCAGGGTGCTATGGACCTCAGACACAGCTAAAATAACAATGAAGTGGCTTCAGAACAACTTTGTGACCATTCTTGACTGGCCCAGCCAAAGTCCTGACCTAAACCCAATTGATCATCTCTGGAGAGACATGAAAATGGCTGTCCACCAACGTTCACCATCCAACCTGACGGAACTGGAGAGGATCTGCAAGGAAGGATGGCAGAGGATCCCCAAATCCAGGTGTGAAAAACTTGTTGCATCATTCCCAAGAAGACTCATGGCTGTACTAGCTTAAAAGGGGGCTTCTACTCAATACTGAGAAAAGGATCTAAATACTTATGACCATGTGATATTTCAGTTTTTCTTTTTTAATAAATTTGCAAAAAATTTTACATTTCTGTTTTTTTTCAGTAAAGATGAGAAAAAAAACTAACTTTTTTAAATGTACCAAATGGCTGCAATGAAACAAATAGTAAAAAATTAAAGTGGTCTGAATACTTTCCGCACCCACTGTACATATCTGCCTCCAATTGATTAAAATAGGAGGTGGATGTGCAGAACCATGCCTTGGCCACTACCAGAAGAGAAAAAAAATTTAGAATAGAGGATTGCTTTTGCATCGCTTTATTCCAAAAGCTATAGATTTTATTTTGCTATGCTGACGGAGCTCTGTGGCAGCTTATTTTTTTGCGGGAAAAGATAATGTTTTCAGGGATACCATTTTCATTTAAATTGACTTTTTGATCACATATTATTCCACTTTTTGTTTGGCAATATGATGAAAATGCATTGTTTTTTGACAGGTTTTTTATTGATATTTTTTACGGTGTTCACTGAAGTGGTAAACTAGTGGTTCAGATTTATAGATCGGGTTGTTTTGGACACGGCAATACCAAATGTGTATATTCTCATTATTTTTGTCTTTACATTAAATATGTATTTATTGGTATAATAGGTTTAAATTTTTTGTTTTAATGTTATGATTTTTAAAAATATTTTTATCATTTTTAAAAATGTTATTTTTAATTTTTTACCTTGTTCCTACATGGGACATCAATTTTCACTTTCCTGATTGCTAATTTAAATCAGCATTATATTGGGCAATTGCAAACAGGGAGAAGGCATCATTTGCTGTTCTGAGCAAAAACGTACAGGCCACCGTGTATGGGTGACCCTACAGTCATCTTTCGACCCAGGGTCGCCATGGAGACCATCGGCAGACAGCGATCGCAATCATTTTGTGCCGATGGGAGCAGAGAGGGAGCTCCCTCCCTCTGCTATGCCGATCGATATCACCATCACTCTTGAC
This sequence comes from Oophaga sylvatica, assembly GCA_033576555.1. NCBI lineage: Eukaryota > Metazoa > Chordata > Amphibia > Anura > Dendrobatidae > Oophaga > Oophaga sylvatica. Next base: position 158,988,058 of record JARQOD010000008.1, read on the forward strand.
AGTGGCATCAGAAGGGTTAAACGCCTGCGATCGACTCTAGCTCCCATGGTAGGCATTCTGGCAGAGAGTCAGCTGTAATATATAGCTAACGCCCGCTTGTAATTGCGCAGTCTCTGTGAGTGAGACGACACGATTGTCCTGCCATACATATACAGCAGATTCAATTAACCCCTTCCCGACCTGTGACGCCTCGTAGGCGTCATGAAAGTCGGTGCCAATCCGACCTGTGACGCCTATGTGGCGTCATGAAAGGATTGCGTTCCTGCGAGTCGGGTGACCGGGGTCACTGAAAGGTCACCCGACCCGCAGGCACAAGACCCTTTGTGCTTTACCACAGGGGGGTTGGCTTAACCACCACGTGGCTACGATCGCTCTGATTGGCTGTTAAAAGTGAAACAGCCAATCAGAGCAATCTGTAATATTTCACCAATGAAATTTGGTGAAATATTACAATCCAGCCATGGCCGATGCTGCAATAGCATCTGCCATGGCTGGACACAGAGCTCCAACCCCCCCCACACCGAGTGATGGCGGTGATCAGCTGCCGCCACCGATTCATGGCGGCGAACGGTCGCCGCCGTCACTATCTGCTCCCCTCCTCTTTTTTTCGGTCCCCCCCAGGCCTCCGATCCCTCCCAGGTCTCCGATCCCCCCCAGTTACCACTGGAGTCGCCGTCTTCCTCTCAGCGTCTCTCCTGCCCGGTCCATGGGTGCCATTTTCCAAAATGGCGGGCGCATGCGCAGTGCGCCCGCCGAATCTGCCAGTCGGCAGATTCAATAAATGAATAAAGTACATTTTGATCACTGTGATAGACCCTATCACAGTGATCAAAATAAAAAACATAGTAAATAACCCCCCTTCACCACCCCCATAGGCAGGGAACAATAATAAAATAAAGAAAATAATTTTATTTTTATTTTTCCATTAGGGTTAGAATTACAGTTAGGTTTAGGACTAGGGTTATAATTAGGGTTAGCATTAGGGTTAGGATTAGGCTGGGTTTATATTGTCTTATGGCAGTCCGTTAACGCTGCCATTCACCCCCATTTGCGGCCGCATCGCGACGCATGCCGTAAAGCGGCATGCGTTCGTGATGTGACGTCATTCAGTGATGGAGCCTCGGAGCGGGCTGCAGCGTCTGGTCTCCGTCACCGCTAGCACAGATGAATCATCTGCTGATTCATCTGCGCTTGCCGGTATAGCATAACGCGATCGCGTTATGCTATACCGTTACCAGCCCGTCAACGCTATCTGTTGAACGGGTTGGTAAAACGCAAAATGAACATAGCCTTAGCATTAGAGTTAGAATTAGGGTTACGGTTAGAATTAGGGTTAGGGTTGGAATTTGGTTTAGGGTTGGAATTAGGGTTAGGGTTGGGATTAGGGTTACAGTTAGAATTAGGGTTAGGGCTGGAATTAGGGTTAGGGTTGGGATTAGGGTTAGGCTTGTGGTTAGGGTTAGAGTTTGGATTAGTGTTAGGGGTGTTTTGGGGTTAGGGTTGGGATTAGGGTTAGGCTTGTGGTTAGGGTTATGGTTAGGGTTGGAATTATGGTTAGGGGTGTGTTGGGGTTAGGGTTATGGTTAGGGTTTGGATTAGGGTTAGGGGTGGGTAGGGGTTAGGGTTGTGGTTAGGGGTGTGTTGGGGTTAGGGTTGGAGTTAGAATTGAGGGTTTTCCACCATTTAGGCACATCAGGGGGTCTCCAAACGCGACATGGCGCCACCATTGACTCCTGAAAATTTTGCGTTCAAAAACTCAAACAGTGCTCCCTTTATTCCGAGCCCCGACGTGTGCCCAAACAGTGGTTTACCCCCACATATGGGGTATCAGCGTACTCAGAAAAAAATTCACAACAACTTTGAGGGTCTAATTTCTCTTGTTACCCTTGGGGAAAAAAATTGGGGACTAAAAGATCATGCTTGTGGAAAAAAAATGATTTTTTATTTTCACGTCTCTGTGTTATAAACTTCTGTGAAGCACTTGGGGGTTCAAAGTGCTCACTACAACACATCTAGATAAGTTCCTTGGGTGGTCTATTTTCCAAAATGTGGTCACTTGGGGGGGTTTCTACAGTTTAGGCACATCAGGGGCTCTGCAAACGTAACATGACGCCCGCAGACAATTCCTTCAAGTTGGCATTTCAAAACATCACTACTTCTCTTCCGAGCCCAAACGTGTGCCCGAACAGTGGTTCCCCCCCACATATGGGGTACCAGTGTACTCAGGACAAACTGTACAACAACTTTTGGGGTCCAATTTCTCCTGTTACCCTTGTGAAAATAAAATATTGGGGGTTAAAAAAATCAGTTTTTGAGGAAAAAAATTATTTTTTTATTTTCACGGCTCTGCATTATAAACTTCTGTGAAGCACGTGGGGGTTTAAGGTGCTCACCTTACATCTGGATAAGTTTCTTGGGGGATCTAGTTTCCAAAATGGGGTCACTTGTGGGAGGTTTCTACTGTTTAGGCACATCAGGGGCTCTGCAAACGTAACAAGATGCCCGCAGACCATTCCATCAAGTCAACATTTCAAAGCGTCACTACATCCCTTCCGAGCCCTGACGTGTGCCCAAACAGTGGTTCCCCCCACATATGGGGTACCAGCGTACTGAGGACAAACTGGACAACAACTTTTGGGGTCCAATTTCTCCTGTAACCATTGTGAAAATTAAAAATAGGGGGCTAAAAAATGATTTTTTGAGAAAAAAAAAAGATTTTTTATTTTCACGGCTCTGCGTTATAAACGACTGTGAAGCACCTGGGGGTTCAAAGTGCTCACTGTGCATCTAGATAAGTTCCTTAGGGGGTCTAGTTTCCAAAATGGGTTCATTTGTGGGTGAGCTCCAAAGTTTAGGCACACAGGGGCTCTCCAAACACGACATGGTGTCCGCTAACGATTGGAGCTAATTTTCCATTAAAAAAATCAAATGGCGCTCCTTCCCTTCTGAGCCCTGCCGTGCGCCCAAACAGTGGTTCTCCCCACATATGGGCCACCAGCGTACTCAGGAAAAACTAGAAAACAACTTTTGGGGTCCAATTTATCCTGTTACCCTTGGGAAAATAAAAAATAGCAGGCTAATAAATGATTTTTGAGGAACAAAAATGATTTTTTTTTTTCACTGCTCTGCTTTTATAAACTTCTGTGAATCATTTGGGGGTTCAAAGTGCTCACTACACATCTAGATAAGCTCCTTGGGGGTTCTAGTTTCCAAAATGGGGTCACTTGTGGGGGGTTTCTACTGTTTAGGCACATCAGGGGCTCTGCAAACGCAGCATAACGCCCGCAGAACATTCCATCAAGTCTGCATTCCAAAATGGCGCTCCTTCCCTTCTGAGCTCTCCCATGCACCAAAACAGTGGTTCCCCCCTACATATGGGGTATTTGTGTACTCAGGACAAATGGCACAACAACTTTTGTTGTCCAATTTCTCCTGTTACCCTTGTGAAAATAAAAATAGCGGGCTAAAAAATCATTTTTGAGGAAAAAAATGATTTTTTTTAATTTGACTGCTCTGCGTTATAAACTTCTGTGAAGCACTTGATGGTTCAGAGTGCTCACAACACATCTAGATAAGTTCCATAAGTGCTCTGGTTTCCAAAATGGTGTCACATGTGTTTTTTTTTCACTGTTTAGGCACACAGGGGCTCTCCAAATGCGTCATTTGTGAAAAAAAAGTACTTTCTTTTTTTACCGATCAATTTTTGAAGCACCTTCAGGTTCAAAGTGCTCACTATGCATCTAGATAAGTTCCTTGGGGGGTCTAGTTTCCAAAATGGGGTCACTTGTGGGGGAGCTCCAATGTTTAGGCACACAGGGACTCTCAAAATGCGACATGGCAACCGCTAAATATTCCAGCATATTTTCCATTCAAAAAGTCAAATGGCGCTCCTTCCCTTCTGAGCCCTGCCGTGCGCCCAAACAGTGGCTTATGACCACATATGAGGTGTCTTTGTACTCAGGAAAAATTGCCCAACAAATTTTAGGATCCATTTTATCCTGTTGCCCATGTAAAAATGAAAAAATTGATGCTAAAAGAAAATTTTTGCTGGAAAAATTAAAATGTCCATTTTTTCCTTTCACATTGCTTTTGTTCCTGTGAAGCACCTGAAGGGTTAATAATCTTCTTGAATGTAGTTTTGAGTAGCTTGAGGGGTGCAGTTTTTAGAATGGTGTCACTTTTGGGTATTTTCTGCCACATAGACCCCCCAAAGTGACTTCAAATGTGAGATGGTCCGTAAAAAAAAATGGCTTTGTAAATTTTGTTGTAAATATGAGAAATCGCTGGTCACCTTTTAACCCTTATAACTTCCTAACAAAAAAAATTTTGTTTCCAAAATTATGCTGATGTAAAGTAGACATGTGAGAAATGTTATTTATTATCTATTTTGTGTCACATAACTCTCTGGTTTAACAGAATAAAAATTCAAATTCAAAATTTGCAACAATTTCAAAATTTTTGCCAAATTTCCTTTTTTTTCACAAATAAACGCAAAAATGATCGACCTAAATTTACCACTAACATGAAGCCCAATATGTCACAAAACAACTATCTCAGAATCGCTAAGATCCGTTGAAGCGTTCCTGAGTTATTACCTCATAAAAGGACACTGGTCAGAATTGCAAAAAATGGCCAGGTCTTTAAGGTCAAAATAGGCTGGGTCATGAAGGGGTTAATGTCCAACAATTTATCAAATGGCACTTCCAAAATACAAATATAACACTAAAGGAGTAGTGATTATACCACCACCTAATTGAAGCGAACCATGAAAAATGTTAAAACAAATTATTTACTATAAAAGATTAAAAAATATATATAAAAAGCCACATATTCATTGTACACAAAAACATATCCCATAAGAGGGAACAACCAAGAAGACTCAATTTACAAGGCAATATCCAATTCAAATTTAAGGTGATTATCCAATATTCTGTTTAAGCTGATCACAACGCAGTCATAATATGAATGGTATGAACATCCTTGTATAGAATGATAATAAAAATAAATAGGTGCAAAAAAGCATCCTTTCTATTTACCATAAGGACAACATATCCATGTATATATTAGGCCAAAAGAAACCCATGTAATTAGACTGTGAATCAGGGAATGAAAAAAAATTAATGCTTATAATCAATCCAAATCACAGCAGCACCAACAGCATTACCTCATATATAGTGCAGTGGTGGTCTAATGGTGGCCCTCTGCACCATTTATATATCTTTTCTAATAAATATTTTGCTTTAAATTGTTCATGGTTCGCTTCATTTAGGTGGTGTTATATTCATTACGAGGGGTGAACCTAGCCGCTCTGCTGCCTGAGGCGAACTGCAAAATGGGCGCCCCCCGTAGTAAGATCAGTACAAATAAATCTGGTTTACTCTTTACCAGCCTAACCTGATGCACATGTAAAATACGTACACTTTTAAATAGGAATATATTTGAAACATCGATCTTTACACTTCTTCAGTGACTCAATGCCGCCTGAGGCGAAGTGATCAACTTGCTTCATTTTAGATGCGCCCCTAGCCGGGGAACAGTGCTTACTGTAGTGCTTCTTCCCTGGCAGTCGTCTGTGTGGTACTGATGCAGCACACAGTTGCCACACGTATTACACACATAAACACGGATATCTCCACTAATGGTTTTTCCGGTATCGGAAATATCAGGATGTGTGAAACCAGCCTAAAGCCCCATTCACACATTCAGTATTTGGTAAGTATTTTACCTCAGTATTTGTAAGCCAAATCGGGAGTGGGTGAGAAATCCAGAACTGGTGACGTGTTTCTATTATACTTTTACCTCTGATTGTACCACTCCTGGTTTTGGCCTACAAATACTGAGGTAAAATACTGAACATGGCCTGATAGAGGGTTTCTGCTACTTCTGAATTCCCGCAGACAGAAGTTGCAGTCACAAGATGGCGCCGATGAAAGGTGAAGACGGTGACAATATACACAGGAGCTCTGCGTATAGTATATAGTGTACAGGTAATACAGTGATCACCAGTGAAATTATACACAGGAGCTCTGTATATAGTATAGAGTGTAGAGGTAATACAGTGATCACCAGTGACATACACAGGAGCTCTGTATATAGTGTCAGTGTACAGGTAATACAGTGATCACCAGTGACATTATACACAGGAGCTCTTTATATAGTGTCAGTGTACAGGTAATACAGTGATCACCGGAAACTTTATATACAGTATACTGTATATAGTAGACAAAAAAACCTGACTGGCACATCCAGAATAATGTGAATTAGGTGCAAACCAAGGGGTGCTACCCCATGTAAAACATACGAGAAAAGGTTGCACTCTAAAATACTAAAGAGTATAAGGAAAAATTTGAGATGCTTAGTATAATGCAGGCATTACTGACAGAGGTGTCCACATTCACCCAGAAATTCAGATATCAGCCTAATAGAGGTATGTTCACATAGGTCAGGGACTCACCAGTATTGAGACCACCTTGACGATGGTTGTTGGGCTTTAAAATGTTTGGCCAAATGTTTATACTAAGCGTCTCAAATTTTTCCTTATACTCCAAAGCCATATTGCTATTCAAAATTTCATGTATTCCATATTGTCATGCTTTAGTATTTTAGAGTGCAACCTTTTCTCGTATGTTTTACATGGGGGTAGCACCCTTTGTTTGCACCTAATTCACATTAGTCTGGATGTGCCAGTCAGGTTTTTTTGTCTTTTGTTAGCTTACTGACCGAGTACTCCGCCCCCACCAGGTGGTGATTTTAATTACAGCAGGTCTCTACTTACCCATATATGCAGGCATTAATGACAGAGATGTCCACATTCACCCAGAAATTCAGATATCAGCCTAATAGAGGTATGTTCACATAGGTCATTGAATCACCAGACTTGAGACCATCTTGACGATGGTTGGTGGGTAGGGTTGAGCATTCCGATACTGAAACCCGGTTCCGATACCTGAAATTCAATGTAAGTCTATGGGAACAAAATATCGGAATTAAAAATATTCCGATATTTTGTTCCCATAGACTTACATTGGATTTCAGGTATCGGAACCGGGTTTCGGTATCGGAATGCTCAACCCTATTGGTGGGCTTTTAATATTTGGCCAAATGCTATACTAAGCGTCTCAAATTTTTCCTTATACTCCAAAGCCATATTGCTATTCAAAATTTCATGTATTCCATATTGTCATGCTTTAGTATTTTAGAGTGCAACCTTTTCTCGTATGCTCTGTATATAGTGTCAGTGTACAGGTAACATAGTGATAACCGGTAACATTATACACAGGATCTCCATGCTCCATTCTGCTGCCCCGTGCTCCATTATGCCCTGCGGCAATTTTTAGGCCACGCCCATGACCACACCCATTTCACTACTAGCCACACCCATATCCACGCCCCAATCGCGCCCATTTAGCACTGCTGATCACACTGACTGGTGCTGAGGGCACAATGGCTGGTACTATGGGCACACTGACTGGTACTGAGAAAAAGAAAGAAAGAACAGAGAGAGAAAAAAGAAAGAACAGAGAGAGAGAAAGAGAGAAATGAAGAACAGAAAGAGAGAAAGAAAGAACAGAGAGAAAGAAAGAGGGGAAAGAAAGAATAGAGAGAGAAAGAAAGAGGGGAAAGAAAGAACAGAGAGAAGAAGAACAGAGAGAGAAAGAACATAGAAAAGAAGAGGAAGAAGAACAAGAGAAAAGAAAGAGGGGAAAGAAAGAACAGAGAGAGAAAGAAAGAGGGGAAAGAAAGAACAGAGAGAGAAAGAAGGAAAGAAGAAGAGGGGAAAGAAAGAACAGAGAGAGAGAAAGAAAGAGGGAAAGAAAGAACAGAGAGAGAAAGAAAGAACAGAGAAGAGAAAGAAAGAAAAAGGAAGAACAGAGAGAAAGAAAGAACAGAGAGAGAGAAAAAGAAAGAAGAAAGAAAGAAGAGAGAAAGAAAAGAGGGGAAAGAAAGAAAGAACAGAGAGAGAAAGGAAGAACAGAGAGAAAGAGGAAAAGAAAAGAATAGGAGAAAAAAAACAGAGAGGAGAGAAAGAGGGGATAGAAAAGGAAAAGAAAGAGAAAGAGGAAAGAAAG